>OY998152.1:15664978-16264978 GCA_963921925.1 Sphagnum tenellum
CCTCATCTCCATTGAAGGTGTACACCCAAAGTTATGGCGCCTCAAAGTTGCAAGAGTCCCAACCTTGGCAATTTCATGACTCCCACTTGGGAGTTCCAGGACAAAAAGTCATTTGGATGTGGGCCCCGTGGAGAGATGCATAATATACTATAAGGGGGAAGGTGATGGCTTCCCCCAAGTCTAGGCCGTGGTGAGTCTTGTGAGTCCGAGTTATCCACGGTTCGTCCTTCCACCAAAGGTGTTCCAATTATGCACTAATCACTTTGTTTTGGTTTTGTGTAGGCTCGTGTGAGTAAGTAAAGCTTGTTAATTCTTCATAGTCCCACCTCGGAGCTCTAGCATGCCCTCTACCCTTCCAAAGTGCTACAAGCCAAGGAGCGTGCCCTGATTCCTTGCCCTTCCGTTGTTTTTTGTTTGGGACTCACATTTGAGTCCTTCAAGGAGTCAAGAATGCATCAACTAGGAACATTACACTTTGATTTTCCTAGACGCATCAAACTTTGAAAAATCATAGGAAACATTTAAATAAATATTTTAACATTTTTTTAATGAGTACATTTATTAGGTTCCATCTATTTTTAAATTTCAATAACATTAAGAATAATGTGTATTTTGATGTTTCTATTCATTGCATTTAGAAAAAGTTTCAAGAAAGTAATGTTGTTTATTTTCCTTGAACTTTTTGGTTAAAAACACAATTTTGAAACATGATTTGGGAATTTTTTTCTTAAGGTAATTTGGAAATCATTTTATCTTAATTTTTAATTAGGCAATCAACTAAATAAGGGTAATTAAATTATGAATTTCCAAAGTTGGGGCTATCAATTTTTGAAGGGGCCATTTTAATTAAGGGCAACAATTCTCAATTGTTTTATTTCAAAATAACCTTCAAGCCATATATTAGTGCATGCAACATGGGAAAAAATAATTTATAGTTGTGAAAACATTTAAAGTAAAGGGCCCAAGAAAATAAGTTGGTTGTTTTTTGTTCCTTTTTCATTCTTTGAGATGGTACCACTCAAAAATACTTTCACCTTACTACCTCTAATACATATCCCAATGTAGGAAAACATGAAAACTACTTGGATTGATACCTTGGATGTAATGCATTAGGTTCATGTAGATCATGTTTGTTGGGAATTTGCACTACATTAATCATCAAGCTAAGTTGATTATAATTAGATAATATATATACATTGCCTATGCACTAAGGGAAAAATAACATGTAAAATACCAGAGCAAAGGAGTCAATGATAGCTAGCCTTGGTACTAATGCATATGAATTACACTTCCATTTTAGTTATATATGCTAGTAATTTCAATGCTCCATTGCTTCCTAGAAACAAGCCATGTGATTCAATCCTTAACCCTTTAATTCAAAATGTATATTAAACATCAACAATGGGCTAGGCTATAATTAATAATGTCTTGTATGAAATTTAGGTTCACTTCACCCCACAAACATAAACTTCCATAATGCAGCAATCAAGAAGTCTTAACTAAGGTGGTCCATACTAAGGTCACCTTTGTGTAGGGGCAACCCACACATGCAAGTATCTGCCCACAAATTCTAAAAACACACATATGTAGGAAAACCACATTTTTTTTCAAGAGGATTTTATTAATGCTTCTCTTTAATGCCCAAATATATCCCAATTAAAGCTCCATAGACTAATTACTACAAACAATAGGGGAAATCTTCATGTGCATCATGGGCATGTTTAACCAATATTATATCCATAACTATGTGTTAGACAGAAAGCATCGTTGGAAAAGCAATGGGTTGGAATATATTACTGCAACTAAAACTTCTTGTAACTGGGATTCAATAGTAATGAGTGGGTCAACAACACAATATTCATCCCAACTCATCCACAAAATACTTGGTGTACTTGTAATTGCCAAATCGTACAATATGTTAGATGATGCCTTTGAATGTAACAACGGCTAGGATAAATGAATATTGTCATGCAATCTTTGGGTGTGGGTGGATCAAAAAGGTACTCACCGCTCTTTCTAAGAAGGGCCCAATATGGTGAATATCCAATTGACCGCACTCTCACATTGAGTTAAAGAATGATTGTCGCATGTAGTTCCCAAACATCTTCTACATCTTTTTAACCTAATCTTTATGGAAAAAACATTTTTGCAACAAGTATGAAATCAACATGGGAAAAGTTTACATGGTCAACACAAGTTTAAGTCCCAAAATATAAATGAAAAAAACAATCATAGTTTTCATAATTCCTATTGACAGATGGTAATTTGTCTATATACTATGGCAAATTCACAATAGTCTTACAATGATTTAATATGTGAATGATCTTGCTTCTACCAAGGCTATATGTGGATAGGTAGGATTGTACGATTGCAAATTTACTATAGTCATGTAATCATCTAGTGTGTGAATCAATGTTGGGTTATGTATACCTTATTGCCTCATTTGACAATTCAAAATGAAACTACCTACAATCCACAACATTGCAACTTGAAATGGGTGGTTAAAAAAGGGACATGTATTTACTTTCACTTAATAGGTGAATTAGGATTCCTGGTCCAACCAATGTTTAGCTAGTTAGAGAACTAATAGAGCAAAAATATTATTCCAAAAGCTTGAAGTTGAAAGAGGTAATCATGTTTGTACCTTGACACTATTTGTAATAATTGCCACATGTACTAAAATAATTAGTAGATTCCCATAAAACACCAACAATAACAACACAAATTTAGCAAAACCTATTTCCCAATATTACATTCACCCCACAACTTGAAGAAGATATTATCTTTACAATTTAAGGTAAACTTTTGAGCTTATTTAAGTATCTAGATGAAATGGGGGTTTGAAAGTACTTCCTAGAAAAATTGGTCTTCATTATTGTGTGAACAAGGAATCCCATGTGTTTTTTCTAGATTTTAGGAACAAAAGACAAGCCTTATGATTTCATTCAAATTACAACAATTAATTGTTCCCATGATCTCCAAAATGATGTTCTTCCTAGTTGTAAAATCCTCAAACCCCTGTTCATTATAATATTATGAATGTCCCTCCATGATGCCAATGATATATACCACATCAAAGTGTAACATACCTTTTCACACACACAAGCTAAAAAACCTCAAAATGGCCATTCCACAAAGACATCCACATAAATGTTTATGGACACACGTTAGTACAAAATGTGGGTGCAGTTCACTAGTTCTTGTTCACTAGACCAATGAGTTCACTACATCCCCACTAGGTCATGTTCACTACAACTAATTAATTGACTCAAAATCTAGTGAAATCACTTGGCATACAAGGACACCTTTTGTTGTAGTGACAAAATTACCCTCATTTTGATGGTGACATTACCATTAGTAGAACTTTGCATTTTTGGATGTAAGTTTTTAGAATAGCCTAATCACAATTTGGAATGTTTGATTTAACTTGGCATATGAGTTCACTGGTTTAATAAGTGATCAATCAAATACATGTTAAAAGTTCAACACAATCTACATATCAAGCCCAATTGCAAAGTTTACCATCACAAACTTGATGGGTCACTTCTGAAATTTGTTTTTCATAAGTTCGTATGGAATAGACATGAATGTCATTCATTTACTTGTGTTGTTTGAACATTGATGCCATGAACATTATTTAGACACAAATGTCATATGCTTATTCATATTGTTTAGACACATATGTTATGTGTCTATTTGTGTTGTTTGCACATGAATTTTTTTGTGTTTAAATAATGCGTGACATTTTTGTTTAAATAATATGAACCTATGAAATAACAAATTTCACATGGATTTGAAACAAACCTATGAAGTTTGTAAATTTGTGATGACTATCACTTGGTTTTTTGAATGTTGGTCAAATCAACATGCCATCTTATGACAAAGGAGTCCCATTAAATGGTGTATGGAAAAGAAAGTCGTATTTCTAAAATGAGGTCAATACCTTATTCAATTTGGCCAGGAAACATGTAGATGCAAACCCAATCATGGTAGTTCTCATTGCATTTGGTTATTTAGGCCCACATAACATCCACATCTCCTGCAATTAACAAATGCAAATCTGAAATTATTAGCATTAACATTTGTCAAAATGTTTGGTTCTTCTCTCCCACTCAACTACCATTAACAATTGAAATATTCATGTAAAATCAATGAAGAGCATGAAAGTTGACATTTGTAAGCACTCAATTAGAACCTAAATGCAAATTAAAACTAACTTAAATTAATGTTAGTTATGTCATAGTGGAGAATTTCGTAATTTATGGAAGAAATGAAAGGTGGATTCCATGCATGTTGGAGCTATGTATGGTCGAAAGTTCACACATTGTACACAACGCCATTGAAAGTAAGAACCAACTTGAATGCCATTTACTATAAAAGGTGCATGTATTTTTAGCAATTTTTTTCCCATCATTTAACATTGATGTTGAGAACACCGTATGTGCCAACTTCCTACTTGTAATGACATGTTAAAAAAACATTCACTTTGTTCTACTCCTAAAGTGCAACTTAGAGCTTCGAAAAGGCTTCTGCCCAAAAAAGATGCTCAAATGGTGGAAGCATTGCAAGGAGTAAAATACAATTTTTACTAATGTGAAAACCAAACATGTGTGAGTCTTGTTAGGCTTTAGGGTTTTAAGTTTGTTGTGTGGTAGATAGGCAATTTAGGAATGCATGTCAAGAAAGGGCACAAGTAGTTTTTCTTAAAGATAAACTTTGATCACCAAAATCTTTGCAAAATTAATGTTTATAACAAAATGCACAAGTATTATGCCAAAACATTGTTTTTAAAAAGTAGTTACATGTTGATTACTACTTCATTCAAGATAATCAAAAGAAATCAAAATGTGATCACCAAATCTAGCAACCCCATTGGCACCCCAAATAACTTTTGGGCCCACACACAACCCTATTCTATCAAACGTTGGTAGAACAATTCATTTTTAATGTTTGGTTGGCTTGCCAAAACCTATTACATATTTGCCTTTAATTTCAATCAAGATAATTTGATAAGAAATTTGGAGAATCAAATCTAGCAATTACATTGGTTGTAACATATTTTCTTCACACTATGAACAAGCCATATCATCAACACCTTTTTTCAAATTTTGCATTTAGTTCCCCACCAAATTCTAATTTCAGCCCTCCTTTTTAATCATTTAAAGTTTTTCCAATTCAACAAAATGAAAGTTGAAAATGTGGCAAGAACAAAAATAATTTAATCATTGTTGAGCTTTAAAATTATGCCCACAAACTATTTCATTGCAATTAATCTAGCCAAATAATGTGTGAGGGGTTTTTATATTCACCTATGTAATTCTCAAGCCACTAATTAATGAAAACCCACACACATGGCAATTTCAAAGAAAAAAAAACCCATCATGACCTAAACCCATTCAAATTATCTTTGCACATTTTATAACATGTTTTAATAGGAAAATGTGCTTGATATTTGTGAGTTTAGTGGATGTCTCCTTTTGAGGGAGGGGGTTCATTCCCCATAATTAATGGGAATTTATTCAAAATTAATAAATGAGGCTTACAAACTTCAACTAGGAGTGAAGAACGTACATCTATTTGGCCAATACACATTTGTGAAACATGCCTTAACACTATAAGGTTAGAAAAAACAATTTCCCCATTGGATCATTCAACATGTGGTTTCCTATTTGCCACATGTGATAGTAGGCAAGCTACCATGTTGAATATGATGATGTTATCCAACCACCCAAAGTTTTAGGCTGCCCTCATGGGGATTATCTTGTCCTTGCAAGTCACAATTATTTTTAACATTGCATGGGTGGGAGTCAAACACCAAATGGCCATCCTAACCTAGTTTTTAGTACTTGTAATTGACAAGAAATAAATCAATTAAGGTAGGCTAGTACTTACTTAACCATCCTATGAATCATCATCACTTTGGCTACATCATAAAATTAACCCAACGACATTGTTTGGTAAATGCAAAATGTTTTTATCTTGTTTTAGGATTTAAACTAATTGACATTGAATTAAATATCAGCTTTACAACATTGGTAATCATAATATACTTATTCAGCATTAAGGTGGTGGACCTTGAAATGGACCATTTATTAGGGAGAGGATATATCTAACAAGACATTAAAAAGATGAAAATTTGCAATAATTCCAAGGGGGGTGGGGGGGGGGGGCAGTTGAGACTCCAAGAGGAAAAATAAATAAACAATGAGTTTTTAATGGTGTATATAGTGTATAAGGTTAGTTCATGCACAAAGTTTTATATATAACCATTTTTTTTAAAGGTGAAATTTGGCCACTTAGTAATCCAAAAAACGAGTGCTCCAAATGGTTTGTTTTGGCAAATTTGCCATATTCTAAGAAGGAAAGAAATCACTAGATTTAGGTAGTGAGTCCTTACAAGTCATCATAACTAGGCAAAATTAATCCAAAAAAAATGATTGTCCACCTAACATGATAGTCCCTATTTTGTGTGAGTTAGTTTTGGGGATTCTCACCAATGTTGAAAAATTTGGAAGAAAAGACACTACCATACACATACATGTAAAGGAACTTTAAAATCCTTGGGAATAGTACAAAAAATATATATATTTTGATTATAATTAATTAATTATTCAACAGACATGTTTTGTTGGCACCTTTGTACTATATTAACTTTTAAAGTATGTAAATTAGAAAGAAGACAAGTTATGATCAAAATTTTTTTAGTCACATTCTCACCAACTAACCAAAAAAAGCCCACATATTAACTAATAAATCACTTTTTTTACATAATATATTGGTGGCTATTGTATTAATGGCTATCAGTAACTATTTTATTGGTGGCTATTGGTGTAACTATTTTATTAATGGCTATTGGTGGATATTGGTGGTTATTTTAGGTTAAATTATCATAGGTTATTGGTGATTATTTTATTAATGGTTATTGGTGGCTAAATTACCATAGGCTATTGGTGGTTATTATATTAGTGACTATTGTTGGTTATTTTATTGTAAGCTAGTGGTGATTATTTTATTAGTGGCTATGGATGTCTATTATATTGGTGGCTATTGGTGTTTATTCTATTGATAATTATTGGCATCTATTTTATTACTATTTAAAAAATATTATTCTAGGTTATATTATGATTATTGGTGGTTATTTTATAATAAGTTATTGTTGGATATATTAAGTTATATTATCATATGCTATTGGTAGTTATTTTATTGTAGGTTATTTTAAATTATTTTTCATAGGCTATTATTAGTTATTCTAAGTTATTTTACCTTAGGTCATTATATTATATTTTAGATTATTTTAAATTGTTATACTTAAGATAAAATAACATAACAACTTAAAATAAAACCCTATAATAAACTAGTTAGGATACTTTGAGGTAGAATAATGTATAATAATTTAAGGTATGATAATTTATAATAACTTAGAATAATTTATAATAATTTAGGATATAAGTTATAATAATTAAGGTAGCTTAAAATAATGTAGGGTACATCATAAAATAACATAAGGTATTTAAAACAACAACATAAAAATAAACCTATGTATCATAGTAAATTATAATAATGAATTTATGTCAACTAGTAGTGTAACACAATGTTTATATATTGATATTATAGTGAAATAACTTTAACAAGGGTGAAATCACTAAAGTGCAATGAACTTATTTCACTTCTAAGATCCTATAATGATTTAGGCTAGTGAATACACCCCACATTTGTATTAGTGATTACTTCAGATTTTTAATCTTCTTTATTTTCCTTGTTGAAGATGATTTTTGTAATTTTATTGTTGTTCACAATATCAAATTGCAAAAGGATTACAATGAACATATTTACTAGAAGGAAAAAACTCATGTTTGAATTCTAAGTTTTTAAAATTTAATAAAAAATAAGGTGACATATTTGTTCATGGAAAGAAACATCCAAAAATATTTAGCTTCAAAGAAACCAACAAATCAAAGCATTGGTTCAAATTTTCATATGAAATTTACATGTATGTCAAAATTTAAAATAATTAACATATGGATAACACTAATTGCAAACTTTTGTTTCAAATTTGTTATATCAATTATTAGGCAATTTTTTCCAAAAACCAGGAAGAAATCAATGAATCCAAAAAAATCCAAATTTTTTTCCAACTTTTGGTTTATAAAAAAATATTTTCTCGAAATTTTAATTAATTAATTAATTAATTAATTAAATGTATGATATATCAATTCAACTAGACAAATATGGATACCGAGGGCTTGATCAAGGGAACATTGGGTAGCAAGATAATGAAGATTCATGAATAGGAAGGGTCAAGGTGGCACTCAAGAATCACAAGAATAAACATATCCAAAACCAATCAACTTATTAAGTTAAACCATAATAGTTAAATTGGAAGCCTGTAATTTTTATAAAAAGAGGGTGGGCCCATGTAAAATACAACATCCGGGTGAAGTTATTTAGTTTTGCATGTTTAAAAATATTTTGGCCTTTTCTCTCTTTCTATTTGGCTTCTCTATTTTTCCATTTCCTTCCTTATTATGTTTATTATTATTTTTCTCCCAACTATTTCTTAACAATGTTCTTGTTGGGTCATAATTCTTGTTGGTTGTTTTCTATTTCCCCTCTTCCCCATTAATATACAAATCTTCATTCTTGAACTAATCATTTTTTTTGGATGCTTGAAAATTCTTTTTAAAAATTATTATTAAATTATTATTATTTTCTTTTGCCCCTAGTATCTAGGTGTCATCTAACCTTTTGCTACTGCCATAATACTTGGGTCAATTCAATACTAATTATTTTAGTTTCAAAAACATCTTGTTCTGAACAAAATAAAAATATGATGGAATATTTGAAAACATATCATTTGTTGAAATGGAATCCTCAAAATAAGTTTATTATTCAACAACCATGTGTTGAATCAAAAGATAATATGATATTCTATTTAATATGATTTTTTGGGGGGAAAAACCAACACTTGATTCACAAAGTCAAATACAACAAGGCGTCGCAAATAGCAAGCACGCTAATAACTTTGGAGGGCTTGTTTTGATTTTTTATGCCTAACCAATATTGGTTATTTTCCTAGGGTGGGATTAATGCAGGTATGCTATTTCCAAACTTCAAGGTTTGTTTAAACTTCGAAAACTTTCCAATTTTGAAAAACATTAATCCCAAAAATACAACAAAAATATGACAAATGCTTACAACATAGTTTATCCACCCTCTAAATTAGAATTTTCATTAATGTGAATCAACCCATCAAGCTCCCCACTCAAGACACCCTTCAAAACATCTATGGGGTTCCACTTGGGAACATGCTTTAAATATCTGCTGGTGGTTTATTTTTGTGAGAAAAAGGAGCGCACAACAAAAAATTTTATAAACTTATCCTTAGTTTGAACCAATGTTGTGTAGTTAATTGATTTTAGATTAAAATTTTCAAAAATTGAAAAACCATCTTTTCATTGTATTTCAAAAATAATTGAATAAAAAAACCATTGGTTTTAGTTATTTCATATACACCCAAGAGCTAGAAATTTTCATGAAAAAATATGGCAAAAAATCAATAATTAAAAAGGTGGTTTTGTTAAAAAGAATGGGTGTTGTTGTGTTCCTTCCTTTTTGCATTTTCTTTGCATATTGTTAGGTTTGTGAAGCCATGAATTTAAATGGGCTTTGTTGCAAATTAGCCCCATCAAACTTAAAGTGTACATTCTATTAGGTGGCTTTTAAAGAAATCATCAAGTTTACATAACACATTTGTTGATTTGCAAAATAGATTACAAGGATTAATGATTGGTTTTTAGTTGTAAATTATTATTTTCCAATCATAAATGTCACATGTGACTAGTAATATGTCTAGTAATCTTAAATAATTCACATAATGTTTTTGTCGCAAAAGACATGGCATGGCACCTAATTAAAACAATAGTCGCATCATGGTGCAATTAACACCAAATTTTCATGCAACCAACATGGCATGGTCATTTATGATTGGTTATTACAACTCAAATTTGCAATCATATATGCCCATGTGGCACAATCATTTGCAATTAATTTTACAACTAAAATGTGGGGACACTTCAATTTCTTTTACCATTAAAATGTTGACATGTGACAAATTCCAAATTGAAAAAAATTCAACCTTAAGGTATTCCAAGTTATTTAATTTAAACCTATTTTTGGCTCTTATAAACTATTGCACCTTAAATTTTTTTGATTTTTTAAAATTAAAATATAGTTATTCTACCTTAGGCTATTTTATAATATTTTACCTTAAGTTATTTTTGGTTATTTTACCCTGACTTATTTTATTTTCATTATTCATGTCTATTGTACCCTAAGTTATTACCAGTTATTTTATTTTAGGTTTATTCTTGCATATTTTAAGATAATGTGCCTTAGGTTATTCTAAATTATTTCAAGTTATTTTATCGTAGGCGATTTTGCACTAT
This sequence comes from Sphagnum tenellum, assembly GCA_963921925.1. NCBI lineage: Eukaryota > Viridiplantae > Streptophyta > Sphagnopsida > Sphagnales > Sphagnaceae > Sphagnum > Sphagnum tenellum. Next base: position 15,675,424 of record OY998152.1, read on the forward strand.
TATTGACTATTTTACCTTCAGTATTCTAGGTCATTTTATTTCAAATTATTTATAAAAAATTTACCTCAGGTTATTTTAAACTATTGAACCATAACAAAAATGTCCAATTATAAAACCATTTTTTATACACAAGCAAAAATCTTGGGTTTTTTTTCACTACGTGGCCATTGCAACTACTTTTCCAATTTGACCACTATTTGACTTGCTATCATCATGCACAAATAGCAAGTGAAATTTTTTCCTAGTTATTTATGGATAATTTTCATAATGAAAACAATGATTGCTTTGTTCATTAACATTAGATTTTTTCCTCCATGTTGAATTTTACAATAATAGAGAAAACTTTAACATGGAAAATATCTCAACCCTAAACTCCTTGCAAAAGTGATAATATTGTTTAGTCATTCTTTTAATAACTTTTCAAATATTAACATCTAGCATAAGTTGAATCACTTGGTTTTATAACAAGTTGAAAATGTTATTCATAAGCTACACCTTGCACTTACATTATAAGTCACCTTATTTTATTTTTCAATAATTTCAAATTGTTGATGTGGAACTTAAAGTAGCATTCAACTTTATTTACACATTGTACTATAATGGTTAGTGATTTTTTTGACATCTCTTCAACTATCAACATGATACATAAGTTGAATTGTAGACTTTTAACATGTTGAAATCATAAGTCATGGGTTGTTTTGTACATTTATCATAATTTAACAAAATACATGCAATAACTTATAAGGACCTCACATCTCTTGAACTATCAACATTTGTACATGAGTTAAATCCATTATTATTTAATTGCATTTTGCACTCATCACAATTTTCTTAAATGACGTAGAAAAACTTGTTATGTTTCACATTTATATTCGAAATTAAAAATTAAATCAAAATGTTCATATATACAAAGTCTAGTGTCCATGAAGATATTTATATTTGGAAATTTTAATGTTCAGATTTGTACATTTACATAACTTTAAATTTATGTTTTTCCCATGGTTTGTTCATCATAATTTGGACAAGTTTTAAATTTCAAATGTTCACGATGCAGCAATAATAAAACCTCAAAAAAATCTATTATGCTTGTTTCCATGTAGTTTGGGTTGTGAGTTTCATCAATTTTCTTGCATCGGTTGACAGCAATACATGTCTTGACTGATACTTAGCTTTTGCTGTTGAAAGACATCATATATTTTCATTGACAATGCATGTGTGGAAGTGAATGACTCGTTTATTACTTGGTTCAGTAACAGATTTTTCTCTCATATAAATATTTTTGAAAGATCTGCCAAATTCATATTAACAGCAGGGCTTGATGAGGCAGTTGGATTGGTGCAGTTGTAAATTGTGTGCAGAGCCATCCATCAAGGTAGCTCCCTCCTGCAATCAAATATGTTGCCAATGAAGAACGAAATGCTCCATGATTTTTCTCATTGTTTTTAAGTTCTAGCAAAATTTGGCTCAAGAAAACCCATCAAGGTATCCTCTTCCATATGCAGCACACGAGCTGCTTGTGAGAAGTACAACCACAGCACTCTCAACTGATCAGATCGAGTTGTGCACTCCTTGGAGTCTGCTGTTTTGAGGGTGTAGTAGCATAAACAACTAGTTTTATCGTTATGCAGGATGCAGTGCAATGACACAAACTGGGTTGTATAGAATCTAGGACTGTTTTTTCATGAAAAGCTCGGATGCTGATGAATCTCTTTGTTCAGCTGTGGACACCACATGCAGGTGAGCCCTCAATTGTTGCTGGGAGTGAAGCAGGTCCTGAAGCTGTGGACGCTGCTCGAGTCATGGCTGAGAATCAGCTCCAGATGAGACGGCACCAAGAAATTGGTTTGTAAGTTTCTTTCAACTCGATTTTTGTTGGATGGCCATTGGTCAAACAGCAGAAGCAAAACCCTTTTCCAAAGAGATGGGGGGGCCTTTGATCAGGGAGGATGGGTAGTACATACTATTTTGTGTTTGGTACTGTGGATCCAAATTGGAATACTGTTGACTATGGAGAAACCCTTTTACTTTGGTGGTTGAGATGTTGAACTTTGAGCTGTGTTATGATCTCGGGTTCTTTGAATTGAAGGATATTGGGCTCATTCTAAGTTGTAGGTTTTTTGCACAGGCCAATGGAACTGCTGCAACGCTTCAAAGTGCAAGAGGGAGGGGAGCACCCCTTCTAGTATACACAGAGTTGATAACTCTTGCATGCATGCTGGAGTAACCCATTTCGTAAATGGTTCCTTAGTTACCAACATTTCTTAGAACCTCAATTATTTGTTATCGTAGTTACCTACATTTCCCAAAATCTAATAGGTGTGTGTTGTATGTTGGGTTCAGTCACTCGTGATGGATTTCATACAACAACTTGGTGTTCATTTCTCATTTTCAAAGAAATTGAACTCCTTTTAAGATTTCTTCATTTGTTTTTTCGATGCATAAATAGTAGCTAGATTGATTCTCATCCATTTTTTAATATAGAAATTATTCAAACTTTATGTTCAACTTACAGTAAACTCAACGAAGAGTTCAAAATGTAATTTAAATATGTTTTAAATATCTTTTTGAATGTGAATGTTGAAAAGAGACTATTTTTTAAATTAAATTATCATAGGATTACTTTTTTGGAATATTTTATCATGCTTGAACCCATATATATATATATATATATATATATATATATATATATATAAAGAATGACCCCCTTTGAAAACTTTCCTTGAATTTTCATTATTTAGAAAAAAAATCCCCAAAAAACAAAACCACCAACTTGTGACAAATTTCCATCAAAGATAAAACAAAAAATATTGATGACTAAGTGAAAGGGGGCGGGGGGGGAATCCAACTATTTAATGCCAAAATATCACCAAATTATGTTTCTTTTATTTCTATGAAGGTAAAATGTATTGCTACATTATTAGAAAAAATAATATAAACAAAATTTTGTGATTTGTTTTTCAAAGTTGTGCAATTAGTCATTTTTAATAGTCAATAATTAATGGTTTTAAACAAATACGATCTTGAGAAAAATTGGTTATATATATATATATTCTTTTAGTGGCCAATTTTTGCCAATTTAAAAGGGGTGAAACATGAAAAATGGCTTTTTCCCCAAAAAAATATCAAATTTAAAATATCAAAATTTTCACTTGGTAATGTTGAAAGATTTAAACATTTTGCAATTCCGTCTTCTATAGGCAAATGTGGGCAAAACTACTTATGGGTGATTACAATTTGAATAACATCGCAAAAGTTGTTTTTTTTATTGTGCATAATCATATTGAGGAAAAAAAAACTTACAATTATTCAAACATTGAATATATATTCTACACAGCAAAATATTTTTGTTAAATATTTATTGAAAGCATTGTGGAATTCACATTAATTGAATCTCATTTATGAAGATTGTAGATGAATTTAAATAGGAAAGATTTGTAGATTTTATTAAAAAATCATAACATGTTATTTTAAGTTATTCTTTGAATCCTTCAAATTGCATAAGTATAAAGTGAATAAATTATTGAATAAGCTTCAAGATCATGTTTTCATTTGTATCATTTGAATAAATTTTGATAAAGAAAATGTATGTTAACATTTGAAATTCTTAAATAGTTTCTTGTCAAAGATTATAAATTTCTTTTTATTTTATTAAAGTTTTGAAATCGTTTGATGGTGAAGGCTTTGGTGCATCTTTATGAAGTCATGGGTTCAAATTTTGATGAGTGCATGCACTAATGTATGTAATGTATATATACATTGATGTATCATGCACAATGATGGTGAATATCTTCAAAATATTTTGTTAAAAAAATCCAAAGCGAACGCAAATTATAATAATAATAATTTAAAATCACAGCATGTAAATTACAACATGTCATGGCATGCCATAAAAAATTTACAATCCACGACCCCCAAAAAACAATTTAAAAATATTATATATATATATAACATGTTACATGATGATGTGGCATATTAATCCATTACATATTACCTTGGGACATCATAATATCCATGTCAAAAAAAATTTATTACAAATTACCTAATGCAACATGTCATTATCCAAAACAATTTTTAAATATTTCACTCAAAATGTTTTCATCAACTAGTCTTTTTATTTACCAAAAACCATATAAATTACATATTAGTGAACTTTGTCCCATTTCACTAAAACACAGCGCATTTGGGTAATGGAAAAATCCAAGATTTTTTTGTTGTGGTAGTAATGTACTTAACTATTAAGGTACCTAAAGGCATACCTAAAGGTTGCCTTAATTACCTAGGGGACTTAAAAACTTCTTAGGCCTAAGCTACCTAAATTAACATAACATGTTGCATGCATAACTTTAACCATTAACAAATGTGCATTTTCAATTATAGTATATAATCATGTAATTCAAGTTGCATAAAATGTCACATGGGTCATTTATGAACTATTTTATTGGTTGCAAAAATAATTAAGTTTTGATGTAATGTTGAACACCATTAGTCATGGATGATATGATTGCACTTTTCATCTTCATTTTCATCCAAAATCATAATAGTTGCAAGTTGTAATCACATATATAACTTTTATTATTGTGTCATCAAATATGTGATTGCAAATCATTTTTTACCATGGTGCCATGTAGGATAGTTACATTAGTGGTTGCAAAAATGGTTGATTTGAACACAAGTTGCCAACACATGAGTTAATATGGACAAGATTCCTTGTATCAATATATCTTTTAGTTAGGGTGTAATTGATGCATGCATTGTGTGTTTTAACATGGAAAGATAGACAATGTGCATTGATGAATTGGGCCAAATTCAAGTCCCAAGCATACAATGTAGGCATGATGGTGAAACTTATTACAATCAAATCATTATTTTGTTAAGGTATAACGTTTGTAACCTTATTATGATTTTTTCTTCTTCTTTGAATTTCACATAGGAAATATTTGTCTATTTTTTTTACCTTTGAACCTTTCAATATTGTGTCTTTAGGTGATAATGCCACAAATGTGAATCTAAAACAATCTTGATTTGAGACTGAGAGTTGAAAATGGAAAGGAGTTCTGTATAAGCATTTTCATTTGGAGATTTAAGGGGTTTTTAATGTGACAAATTATATATATATATATATATATATATATATATATATATATATATATATATATATATTAATGATTTTTTATGGTTTTTCAACATTAAGTTCTTACAAACTTATGAGTTGATGATGGTTGTTGAATAATAAACCTTTGATAAGTTGTTGGGGATCATGCTTTTCTTAAGGATCTTGGCCTCATTTCCACCGGGATAACATCTTAGAAAGTGGTAAGCCTTCATAATTTTCTAAAAAATTACACAATACATGAATGTGTTATCTCATTTTTTCATTTTTTCATCAGGTATCTTTATTTTTTCATCTATTTTACAACTTTAACTTTTCATTTAATATGCAAAAAAATAAAACCAACTTATCATCCATTGTGAGGGGTTTTTTCATCAACTTTTTGTCCATCATACAATTTTTCATCAACTATTAAACCTTCCCCCATAATTTTTAACCTCACCATTAAAAAAAACATTTCACATAATTTGATTGTTGGTGAAGACTACAAATTTATAAAATGAAATCCAACCTCCCTAAGAGAGAGATATATAAGTAACAAGTGTTTCCCAACCATTCTATAGTTAATAATAGAACCATTTCCATGGCAACAACTTATTAGGTAACATTTGCCCTGGGGTAGATCAACAAATTTGTTATAGGAAAATGTCATTTTAAAAGCAATGTATGATGGTGTTAGAACATTTCCATTGCAATATCCCATAGGCACTTTCATGTTAAATATGAGCAATAGGGTGGCATAAAAGCGCATGTTGCCTTGCAAATCTACCACTTATGGTGAAATAATATTCAGTCCTTTCAAACAAATTCACTACGTTGGATTCATTGAGGTTTTTGATTCATTGAAATGTAGAGCAATAAATGATAGATTAGCTTTAAAATTGTACTTCAAGGTTTATGCGTGGGAGTAAGGTGGTATTTATCACCAAACTAAATTAATATAAAGGAGAAAATTTCTACTTTGTGGTAAAAATGCTTTTAAGAAACACATTTGTCCTAGAATAATTCAACACATTTACCCCAATGAAAGGTGATGTCTTGGGACAACAAAACCATTTCTTGAGACATGTCAACATATTTACCTTTACAAATAACTTTTGGCCATAAAAATTGGCCTCACAACAATGTGTTTGTGTGGTTGTGATATATAAAAACCTTTGGAGGTGGTTGGAGTTGGCATGACTTCACATGTGGGTGGGCCAGCTTCACTTTGGTGGAGTTATTTTGCATTGCCCCACCATATGGACCACAAGGAATGTGCTCTTGCAAACCTAATTTATGACTTGGTGATGGAATGCAAAATCATTAGGGTTAGGTTTGGAAGGTTCTACTTGTTCATAGTTGATACCTTCTTTTGGTGGAGTTACTTTGCATTGCCCCACCATATGGACCACAAGGAGTGTGCTCTTGCAAACCTAATTTATGACTTGGTGATTGAATGTAAAATCATTAGGGTTAGGTTTGGAAGGTTCTACTTGTTCATAGTTGATACCTTCTTTTGGTGGAGTTACTTTGCATTCTCTTTTGTGTGTGTGTGTGTGTGTGTGTGTGTGTGATTTTTTAATCAATTTTTTTTTTTCTTTCTAAAGAAGGGAGTTAATAGTGTACATAGTACTCATTCACTCCCCCAGTACTTTGCTTTATGGCACTTTACAGCTATGGCGACAAGGTTGCTAAAGCGAAGGGTCACATATAGTATTCCATACACCACATCATCTTGTTGATGAGGATTGAGAACTTTAGCCCCAAATAAAGGTTTTGAGTCCCAAATAGCACTCACCCACGTTGTGTTTGTGTGGGGGAGAGAGAGAGAGAGAGAGAGAACAATAGTATGTACAAGCATTGTCCCAATAGTATGTCCGAGCATTTGTGTTTGTGGACACCACTCACAGATGCTTTGATCCAGAATCCTGGGATAAAATAAACCCTTTATAAAATAAATAAAAACAAAGGCTTCAGGTGGCCACTTGGAACCTAGATTGTCTCCATAAATAAGCAGAAGAGACAAGAATAAGACAAAAAGAAGAAGAAGAAGAAGAAGAAGAAGAGTAGTATCAATAACAACAATAACACACGAAGAAGAACTAGAACATTTTTATTACTCGTGTTTGTGTGTGGGGACCTCCTCTCATGCACAATGTGTTTTTTGTGGACACCATTTGGAGATAGATAGATGGCTTTTGATCCCCAAATCTTGGGTAACCAAAGAGAAGCGAAAAAGGCTAGGAGAGCCTTTGACTCTAGGTTAACGGTGGTGGTGTTTTGGGCATGTTGGGGGTCGTCAATATAGTCTTTACAATTTGGAAGAAACAAAAACAAGACAAAAAGAGAGAGAAAAAAACAACAACATATACGTATAGGACTTCTCTCCCCCCACAATGTAAACCTAATGGTTTCATTGTCCAAAGAATATTGCATTAGTTAGGGGAAAAGTATTCCCATAGCTTATACTACTAACTAACGGTGCATTCACACTTGGTGTTAAGAACTCTAAAGTCCCTTAAGACCAAGCTAGTCATTTAGAACCTAAACCTATTTACTACGAAGGTCTTATGTTAAGTTAAACAAACGTTCACTTTGTTCATTAGATATTAAATAATCACCCGTTTTAACATTGGGTGCCACCTAAGATGCCACCTAGATTTTCACTTAACACCGACTTAACATTAGGTGTGAATGCACACACCTTAAGTGTAAGTAGTTTAGGGTTTTCCCTTAGTTTATTTTTCCCTTGAGAGCAACATGGGAATTGGACACAAAAGGCTACATTCTAACTTATGGAACCAATGGGGTGTTGCGTTCACGACTATTTGGTAGATAAGGTTGTGTTTTTATTTGGGGTTTTTGTTGTAGTTGTTGTTGTTTTACGTAACCAAAAAAAAAGCCCACTCTAGCTAGTTAGCTACCGATTGCGGAGGGTGTAACTTTATCATATGCAACAAATTACGTTCAATGGTGTCGATGACATTATGACATCCCTTATGTTTTACACTCCGATAATTTCATCATTGGTTTTTTTTATTATGCAAGTAATTTTAATGTGTTAGGGGGGGGGGGAGTGCGGGGGGTGTATTTTGCAGTTTTTGGTAATTCTTTACTTGTACAAAGAATCTTTGCTTCCGGTTCAAAATAATAAATCAGAATGGTTCTGGTTTCAGTTCTTCCCAAAAAAAAACAAAAAACAAAAACAAAATTCGGTTTTGAGTTCCGTACTTCAAAAAAAAAAAATTGATTTTCAATTTTAGTTTTGGTTTTGAAAATCAGACCTGGTTCTGCTCCGGTTTTGAAAATTTTGCAAGGAATGTTTTTTGGAAATTGAAAATTGTGCAGGCGTAAAGTAAAGCCCTTTGTTTCCTGAAATACCCATGTAATTTTTTAAAAATTTTCTTGTAATACCTGACCGGTGCCCTTTGGGCATCACAAGAATTTAAAAAAAATTAAAAATGACATCAGTTTTATGCTTGGGAAAATGAGCGGAAAATTCCGTCCGGGTGTAAGCACCCCCTTTGCCTTTTAGTTGAGGTAGAGGGACGCGCACTCCCGGGAACTCCTTCCGTGCTACTCTCGAGCACTACCCGACCACACTAAAATGGCAAGGACGAGTAATTTTGAGCTGAATGTATGTAACATGTGGGTGCTTTTTTCAGCCTCTTGTGTAAAGTGGATTGTTATTCTCTTCTTCTAAGAAAAGAGGAACTTCTCAACACACAAAAAAAGCTCATTTCAAGGAGAACCGCAACAAGAGGAGGTATTCAATGCGCATTACTTTGGGTATTAAAATATTATTTCTATATATATGTGGTGGCCTTTTAAAAAATAATAATAATAAAGAATTCTTATGCGATTTGCACGGGTAAAAAACTCATGTCATAATGTAGTTCTTTTGTATATATAAATGCAAAACAAATACTTGCACAAGGCATCATACTAGGCTAGACTTTTCCGACAAAAGCGAACCAAATGTTCACCATCATGAAGTTCATGAATGCTTTTAGGATTGGTGGATAGTTCGTGGTGTGTTGTTCGAAGTTCCAAATTTTCTTTTGCAATTGAGCCTCTTTGATTGTCATCACAAAAAAATTCTGACACTTGAGAGAGAGAGAGAGATCCAAAATATAGAAGTACCTATTCACTCTCAACATAACTTTGAAATATTTAAGGGAAATTTGAAACAAATAAAGGAAATGTGTAAAGGGAAGAAAACACAATATGAATATGCTGAATTTGGTCATTAATGGATGGAGATTCAAAAAAGGAAAATAAATAGACATTAGAATTATCTGTAAAGTCACCATCTCTTCACCCTATCTTTTGGGCCTGCTTTCAAACCCCTATGTAGCAGTAGTAGTGGAGGCGCTCAAGAGAAAGGAAAGACGGCATGAAACTCAGTTTACTTACCAAAATTGGTGGAAAAACTAATTTGGGTCCCAGTTATTATGGGTTTCATGCCTTTTTCTTATGCCGAAATTGATCGTTTCTCACCCCTTAATCGTGGGGGACTTCTCAGATAATTTTATTGCATTTAAATAAGGAGTGAAGAGAGGGTGAAACTTAGATTACACTAAATTTTGTGATAATTTGAGTTTCACCTCCTTTTTTTTTCTTTTTTTTTTTTCTCTTGAGCTTTTTCATTGGTACGATGCTTATTGCTGCCATAATTTTTTTGTAATCCCATGCATTTAAATATTGTGGTACTATATATTTCACCGCTGATTTAATAAAATTCTTTCACTTTGCAAGTAGCAAGATTTAAGATTGGATAAGGAAGAGGGGATTGAAAAAAAAAAAAAACCCCAAAGGTAGGGTCACATTTTGATTTCTCTATTAAGTTCCAATATTGGCCCGCCTACGTACATAGGTTCTAGAATGCACCTTGTTTATGACCAAACTCAGGGTTCTGGTGCTGTCTTTCCCTTACTTCACGGATAATAACTCTTTTCCATGCAAGTGGGAAAAGAATTGAGTTCGAGGTAGGCAAGGCAAGGCAAGCATGTAATTGGATTCTTTTTTTTTTGGTGGTAAAGAACTCGTTTTGGGGGTTAGGTCTCATTGACTTTAGAGTATAGGTAAGTAAGTTTTATATTCTGCAAGGTCCCCTGTTTTGAGTACATTTTGTTCCTATCTACAACTTCTGAAAGTTCTGGATGTCTCGAAAGTGTAAACTAGAAGTGACTAAAGTTCTCGAAACAAGAGATTACAAGAGATTACAAATCTTTTGTTGTAAAAGCAGAATGTACAATGCTAAACTTATATGGACAACCACAAGCTTTTATTGTCTAAATGGCGACAAAGGTGTATGGGTAGATAATAATTTTGTCTTCAACAACACACGATAGTAAAGCTATCGTCTAGTATCAAAAGGCAAACCTGAAAAAAAAAAAACAAAGGACTATCCAACATGACTTGAACTTGACTTCTCCTCTATGTTACACAAATGTGAGCCATACACTTCTCTTCTTCACCTCATGGTGGTAGAAAAGGGCATCCTTCTTGAGCCCCACCCTCATTATGGCTTTGGACGCATGATTTTCATATTTCCCCAAAGCTACTCTTGATTGCATCCAACTCGGCCTGCCATTTCTGGCATCCAAATGTATGGAAGCATGTTCAGGTGTAAAAGTGAGTGTTAAAAATGTGTGTGTGGTGTTCAAAAACTCAATGTCATTTGTTCATCATACATATATCATAGTAATTAAATTATAGGGAAAACAGGGAAATCCCAAAAACCCAATGTCATTTGTTCATCATACATATATCAGTAGTAATTAAATTATAGGGAAAATAGGAAATCCCAAAAACCCAATGTCATTTGTTCATTGTACATATATTGTAGTAATTAAATTGTAGGGAATATAGGAAGATCTCAAAACCCCAATACCATTTGTTCATTGTACATAGACCATAGTACTTAAATTATAGGGAAAATAGTGAAATCCCAAAAACCCAATGTCATTTGTTCATTGTACATATATTGTAATAGGGAAAATAGGATAATACTTTGGTCCTACCCAAGGGTTTTAGTTATAAATTTTTATGCCCCTTGTCATGCGTCAATGGTGAGCTTGGCCCCTTGTTGTGTGTGTGTGGGGGGGGGGGCTTTCTTTACATAGCAATGGATTTCCATTTGTTCAATCTTTTTTTGAAAATTTGAAAATTTGAAAATTATCTGTTTGAAATGTCAAAATTTAAGGAAATTACAAGGAGAGAAAAATACAAAAAATGGTGAAAATCCAAAGGGTCAATTCACCATTGGAGAACATGTATCCAATAACTGGCAACATTTCTCTATCTTATAATTTAGTGCAAAAAGAAACAATAAAAAATGTTGTAAATGTCTCACTATGTTAGAGTTTCAGAGTCAAAGAAGCTACCTATATTTATTGCCAAAATTTCATAAATTATTATTATCATTATTAGTTACTGCTGAAATGAATTTAGAAAATAAAAATAGTTATTGGGCACCCTAGTGCTGAACCTGGAAAAAGTACTAGGGATCTTTAAATTATATATATTAGAAAACTAGTCGTTAGCAAGAGTCTTCCAAATATTTTTAAGACAAAGTGTTTTCTTCATAATGCAGGTACAATTACTTAGTCTTTGAAAAAGCTAATTTAAATTTTAGTTTATATTTTTAAAAAAATTAAAAAGGAAAGAGAGAAAGAAAGAAAAAAGCCAGTTTATTGGACAGTTTAGGGTTTAGGGTTTAGGGTTTGTTGGAAAAAAAAGAAGAGGAAGTGTGGGTTTAGGGTTTTAGGGTTTACCACTATTTCATGTGCTCCAACGTGCCCAGCAACAATCACATGGGCAAATTTTGGGATAAAGATGTGCACATTTTGTGTTTGAAAAGCCAGTTTATGTGCAACATGGGTCCACTATGATTGGTTGATACCCATTATTTTTTAAATAAAAAAAACCCTGGGAACTGAAATGAACTGAACTTGAGGGTTTGTTTTTTTGACAGCAACAATCACATGGGCAAAATTGTGTGGTTCAGCATTGCACACATACCCAACAACCTACCTTATAGCCACTATTACGGTGCTTTTTCACCTATTTTCACCTACCTACTAGTACCTACACATGAAGAGCAGCTCCACCCATACTTGGCATTTGGCCCTACAACAATATAAATTGCTCCCATCCAAGTTTATGTATTGACTTGAATGAATAGCCTCACCCATAAAACCCAAAAATAAGCAAACACTTGTCCACTAAAATTAACTCAAAAGTCAGAACAAATTAATAGCAAACCATCTGGATCAATCATATCATTATCTGTGAAGTCTATGGCAAGTCATTGTCTTCTTTGAAGCTATTGGTCAAATGTTTAGTGATCTTCATCCAAAACATGATGTGTAGTAGTGTGCAGAGATGGGTCCAGTGTGATGTGAACATGGAAGAGTTTATTCCAAAGAAAACTGAACCCACTTATGTCCCCTACATAATTACCCACTTACAGAGGTAAATTACTACTTGAAGCATCTCCATGGTTGCATCAATATGTTGATGATGTTGGCAAAAAGCCATTGTACATTAAAAAACACTTGCTCTTGATTGGGCAAACATATATTGATTGGTCCAAGTGGTTTGCTATTAGTAGATTCTCACTTGTAAGCATCATGTTTATGGGTGAGAAGTAGTAAATAAGTAAATTTTGGATGTGAGAAAATATTGTTGCAGGGCCAAAGTACTAAGTATGAGTGGAGCTACTCTGACCCTGTAACACTGTCTCCAGTCTTGCTTAGGATGTGACACTGCAAAAACGTTTTTTCACATTCAAGTTTAGCTAATTACTCTTTCTTTTCCAACACGGAATAGTAGTCAGATCCAATTTATTACACTCTTCTATGGCAGGTGTAGGCATTATTGTGCCTTGTACTAGCCTCAGCAAACTATGCAAAAATGCTAGGCCAAAATCAAACATGTTTTGACTTAAGCATGGATGGAAATTCACTAAGAGCATCTCCAATGGCAGCACTCAAATCGCTTGTGTGACAAATTTTGGATGGAGCGCACTTTTTCCGTAGCATGAAACTAAATTTGAACATGCATTGGATATAGGTGACCCTCAAATGGCCAACCAAAAAAAGGAAGATTTCTATTGATTGGTCAGACACAATGATTAGCTTATATGGTGGTATTTAAATTACTATCATTTTTATATTGTTCAATATTTCATGTTTGCAAGAAATCTTAGGTTTCATCCCAAGAAAAACTTTAAGAGAGATGAATTTAGACTTTGGAGAAAAAAGATATCACTTGAAGAGTTAGACTATGCTATCTTTTTTCTCTAAAGTTCAGGTGGTCAAAAATGAGGAAAAAAAAGCCTTCCTACACATGGTAGCCCATGAAAATTTACTTTGCCACCTAAAACCAAATAGTGATATGTGGACTAATGTATTATACTTATTCTTGTCACTAGGATGGATGAAAAAAGAAAATGTTCTCAAAATAATTGTTTGCTCTTAACATATAATCAAAATTTAATATAGTTAAGGTTTAGAGATCAATGGTAATAGGTGCAAGATAATCTTTTTCACAAAACCTTTGTGCAAGTTTTTAAAAATCTATGGTCACAAGGCGTTGCTTTTGATTGTTGTGGTGTTGGTGTTTTTTTCGATCATTATGGTCTTGTGTTCCTCATGGTCACTATGGTTTTGCGTTCTTCATAATCACAATGGTCTTGGTGTTTCTTTCAATCATCATGGTCTTTTGTTCCTCCTATTTGGTGGGTATAAATGCCCAATTTCTCGCAATGGCAAATTTACTTTTCATTAATGTAACAACTTCAGTTAATTTAAATAGGTCAAGGATGGTTTTATTTATAATCCAAAGGAGTTTGTGGCAAGGTTGCTCACTAACCGCACACCTATTCATTATAATGACTGAAGTTTTCAACATGATGGTTTATAAAGGGATAATAGGAAAAAAACTTGCAAAAATTGTGTCGTTTAACTTCAACAAGCAGAAAATTAGCCAATAAACATATGATATCAATTTCACCATCAAAGGTGAAAAACAATATTTGGGTAAGGGTACACAATTTTTTTTCAATTTATCCACTCATTGGGTAAAAATATATTAACACTCAAAAATTTTCATTAGATTACGGCCTAAGTATACTAAAATATAAATATAAATTGATATATGTGCAAAGTCCAAGAAGCCTTCATCATATACGTTTTTTTTGGGGGGGGGGGGGGGGGATGGCATGTATTTTTTAATTACAAAATTATGAAAAGTTTCCACATTTTGAAATTTAAAAGCAAATTAAAGGTCAAATACAATGTCAAAATGCAAAAATAAAAATGTTTGATTCATCCTTAACTAAGATAAACGTGCCTATAAGTGAACACATAATGAATCAAAAGAAAATGGCATCATGGTTGACATTCAATTAGTGATGGATTCTAAAGATAATTTGTAGTTCATCTTGGAGGGTGATAGTAGGCTTTTAAATCATCTAATTCCGTTATGTAATGTGAAAATAATGGCCTTCCATTTGAAATAGATCATTTTCACACACACATACCACTCCTAACTTGTGCACTTTTACCATGTGCAAACAATCCTCAATTTTTATCTCATATGGTTTGCCTAAAGTTCTCACCTCTATAGTTGCGCTAACAAGGCATGTTGGTTTTTTATGTTTCATTTTGCAATGGATGCTATCCATTTGCTTCCATGAGAAATAAAATTTTGTGTTTATGGGCTGGCAATGGGAGAATAATGAACACTCTATGTTGAATGTAATTAGTAGTTACTGGGTAGGTAGGGGCCCAAATAAGGTGCATGTACAACAAAGACTCTCTCTAACTATTTTAAAACCCAAGCAATGTTAAATTTGTAATTCAGAATCCATGGTTTTAGTCTTTTTTTTGGTATGGTACATCTCAAATGTTTAGAAGCAACCTGAAAAAGAGTTGTGGGGTTTTAGGGTTTAGGGTTTAGTTATCTCAATTTTTGGAACCCCACCCACAAAACTAAAATTTGGAGTTCAAATATAGGTAGTAGACTACTACTACCTACTAATAGCAAACCACCTAGATCAATCATTATGCAATATAAGTCAGATCACATTTAACACATTTTCCTATAGTTGCTCTGCCTTTCACTCCAAACTAAAATTTGGAATTTTAAAATACTACAAAAACTCCAAATTTGGTATTTTAAAATACTACAAAAACAAAAACCAGCAAACAATCTAAATAAAGAAATAATAGAGCTATTATTATTACTACCCTAGTAGAGGCCTATAAAAATCCCTTAAGCTACTATACTCTATAATGAATCTAAACACAATATCCTTGCCTTGCCTATCCTTGCCTTGGTAGGCAAGACCAATAAAGAAAGAATAGACTTATGCGTGTTGTGTGTAAGTAAGTAATGGCCTCCTGGCTCCTGCTGGCTTTGCTTGTTGCAGATAGATGGTAGATAAATAAGAATCAGCCTTTTACTTCTTCTACAGTCAGGTAGGAGGTAGAAGATTGAGTTGTGGCAAGAGGAGAGAGAAGAAACTCCTAGGAATCCAAAAACTTGTTCTCCCACCTCATTAACGGAAACCCAAAAAAAAGAGCTTTAGTTCCTGAAAGAAAGAGAGATTTGAGAGAGAGACACACACACACACACACACACAGAGATCTAGCATCATCAAATTTTGTTTTGTGTTGTGTTGTGAACTTGGGTTTTGTGGAGCTTTGAAGTATCATCAGCATCACTGGGAATTGGATCCATCCGTTTGTGTCTTTGTTGTTGTTGTTAGGAAGCATCAAGCTCAGATTTTTGGTTGTTGTAGTTGTTGTTAGGAAGCATCAAGATCAGGTTTTGGGTTTTGTAGTTGGGTAGTAGTAGATGTGAACAAGAAGGAAAGGGAGGGGGCTTTGTGGTTGAACTGTGTTTGGGTGTTTTGTGAGATTTTTTTTTGTTTTGTTTTTGGTGGTGGGTTTCTTCTTCTCTTGTTTTTTGTTGTCAGAGGAGGTTTGGGAAAGTGGTGTGGAATTTGGACGAGAAAATTTTGTCTCTGGTGGGTAATTTGAAGAAGGCAAGAAACAAACCACAAACGGACGATTTCTCAGGGTATGTATGAATGCCATCTTGAAGCCTCTCTTCTTCTCTCATGTGGTTTGGTTTATGCCTACTTTTGCATAGCTTGTGTTGAGGATTTCCAGTTACCCAGGAGCTGTAATTCGCCGATTAATTTCTGGGTGATGGGTGCTCTCTTTTGAGCTTCTTGGAATTGATTCTTGTTTTTTATGTGTATTTTTCTTTCAGGATCATTGTGGCTTTTGCAGCAGCCCATTGAAGGAAAGGATTCACAAGAGGAAGCACAAAAGAAAGAGCCACAATAGACAAGTTAGAACAAGGGGAGCTCATTTTACAGGGGACTTTTAGAAACGAAAACCTGCTGCAAGAAAGAAAGAAACAACAGAAAGGAAAAGAAGCAAAAATTCAATACAAGTTTAAGCCTTTGCTGGATGCACAAAGTCTGTAGCAGCAGCAGCAGCTGAACAAGCAAAAGTACAAAACTTAGATGGCAACAACAAAAACAACGACAGTGGTGAAATCAAATGCAATGACAATTCGGAAGTTATCAAGGTCCTGCAGTCACATCCAGTTGCAACTGAGAAGAAGAGACACCGAGCTTGAGGATCATACAGATTACAACACCACCACTACTACCACCACCCGTACCCATTCATATATCTCCTTGGCTGATGTCATGGGTGCAAAGTTGCCAACTCCTGAGTTGGTTCGTGGCCAACAATTATCATCAGCATGTCACTCTCTTTCTTCACGTACACAATCCATGCAAGACATCCACAATGTCCACATGAAGCACCCACTGGTTGAGAAAGCAGCTCGGTACTACCTTGCAACCGCCACCAATTTTGATCTCCATCGACATGGTCCTTCTTCCATGCTTTTCTCTTCTTCAGGCTTGTCCTCCTTCTTCCGCATCGTTCTCTTCTTCCCTTTCCAACATACCCAGTTTCAATTCCACAGTTTTTTTGGTAGTGCACGAGCTTGGATCAAACAGCAGCTATACATCACAAGGAATTAGTAGAGTTTTTATGGGCTTTTTGATCTCCTCCACGAGTTACAAGACCCTTCTGACTACTACTGCTCAGATACTATTGGGGATTCAAATGGGCGTTGATCCAGAATTGCCACCACTGCTGCTGCCGCCTCTGCTGCTGTTGCCTTTCAGGTTTGAACAGTCTTAGATATCATCATTTCTCTTTCCAAGTTATTCAACAGATTTTTTACAGATTGAAAATAACATGTTGAATCTGTTGGAGAGCTTCATCAACCAAACCAAGAAGTAAAAGAAGTTGTGAGCATTTTTAGAGATGAGTTCTTGAGTTTTGTTACAGGTACAGAAATCAAATGTAGTTTGCGGGTTTCTTCTTCTTCTTCTTCTTCTTCTTCTTCTTGTATTTTTGATTGTGAAGGAAAATTTAGTTGGAGAAGATGATGGGGGTGCAAGAAAGTGTAGCTCTTGTACAGTTATTAGTTGCCGCTCTGAGAGAACAACCCAGCAAAGTGTACCATATATTTTGTAATGATTTTGGATATCCAAGTGACAGAAAACATTTCCACACCTTTGTGTTGCGCAAATAGGCAGCTTTGTTGCAGCATGTTTTGTAGGACAAATCAATTGCAACAAAACAGCATTCAAATAGTCAAAATGGTTTTGCAGTTGCATTCTCATCATGCTGAAAAGCTTTACACATTACAACACTATCACAATGTAATTGGATCATCACATTTCCTTCAATCGTGTCCTCTTGATTTCAAGACGAACCTTGGATCATCATGTTACTTGCACAGGAACCTTGGATCATCATATTCCTTGCAAGAATGTCTATTTGAAATCAAGAGAAATGTTGTGGGCATGGACCTAAGTCTCATTTTGGGATGATGCGCATTCAGCTCATTCAAATAAAACACATAAAATGCATGCAAGATTGCAACAAGTAGAAAATTTTCCCTTTCTGGTCATGAATTGCTAGTTTCTGTCACAAGTGGAAAATCAATTCCATGCCAGTTAGCAAGACCCACCCTTCTAGTATCGATAGCCAAAATATAAGAAACAAGGCTAGAATAATTTTTTGTTTCAAGCAAAGAACGAAGAACCCGCTGTAGATCATCAGAGAAACCACTTTGGAATGAATTTTTGTTTCAAGCAAAGAATAAAGAAGAACCAGTTGTGGATTATCAGAAGAAGAACAAGTTGGGTTTTGTCATGATGGAAAGGAAATTTGTATGCAAAAGGAAATTAAGTGTTGTAGGGTTTTGCTGGGTTCTCAATCTCACTGGCTGGCTGCAGTTGAATTCCTCAGTGCATATCTGCAGTAAAACAACAGCAGAGTTTTGTTTTGCCCATTATCACATCTTTATTATTATTGCTGCAACAGAAAATTCAGCAAGTTCCTCAACATCCGGAACAAATCTAATGCTAGTTACTTGCTCCTTCCGCCCTGAAGAGCGAGAGAGAGAGAGAGAGAGAGAGAGAGAGAGCTTCCTTCATCAACAAAACCCAAAAAACACACTTAGGGTTTGGAGGAGAGAGAGAGTGAGAGAGTTGAAACCCTTGAAACCCTCGCTCCCGAAACCCTCCTCTTCTTCTCGTCTTTTTCGTCTTCGAATGCACGCTCGGCTCGCTCGGCTCGCTCGCTCATGACGGCGGCCGCATCCTTCCATAGGCCGTTACTGCTACATCGGCATTTTTCTGTGTCTCGAGGTCGTTTCCTGAGCTTGCCGTTTGCGTCTCGTTCTTGCATGGCCTTCAATTCGAGCTCTGCTGCACTGTTTCTGAACACGAAACACCTGCAGGCCTTGTCGTCGTCGTCGTTTTTCCTAGTGGGAAGAAGTTGTGCGCTCAATCGCATTCTGTGCCAGCAGCAGACGAGGACTAGACTGCAGAGTGGCAGCAGCATCTCGCGGGACCTGAGCGTGAAGAAGGTGCGTTAGGGTTTTGTGAGAGCTTTGCCCATTCATGTTTCACTCGATTTACATTACTGGAAAAGCTTCGGCATGGACTCTCACTATGGGACTCGGCGTTGGATAGATGTTGTTGAATGTTTGTTGTTGCCATGGCCATGGCCAGGTTACACGTCGCCTGCACACCAAGACACCAACACGGCCTGTTGTGGAAGAGGAAGAAGAAGCATCAGCAGCAGCAGCTTCTTCAGATATGGTGAAGAAGAAAGAACTGAGTGCACAGCCCAGGCAGTTGGCATTGCGGACAACAAGCACACATGCAAATAGTACTTTGAGCTTTGTGCAGGCAAGCATGTCTTTTGGTTCTTTCATGCTTGCTTTGTTCAATGGTTTTATGTGCAGTAAGATTTAGAGAACTCTCTCTCTCCCTCTCTCTCTCAGCCAGCTCTTAGATATGTTGTTTGCAACAACTCCACCTTCCCATGCTTCTGTTTCCAGTCTTCAAGAAGACCAGGAACAATATGGAAAGGATTTCTTGCTTGCAGTTGACATTTCTAAATCGCTCTGTGTCTGTGTCTTGTTCTTTGTGGTTCTACTTACCCATACAGAGAAGTGGGATCTGACACTGCCATTTGGGAAATGTACATTGTGACAGATTCTTGGCACTGGAATGGACACAGGTGATACAGCACCGTCTGTGTTGTTGTTCTTTGATCAGAGGCGCTTCATCTTCAATGCCGGAGAGGTCAACTTCTTTACCCTGCATACTGCAGCAATTATCTTTTGTCAAAAGCATTTTATGATGAAGTCAGTGGGCCACCTTTGTCACTGCTATTTTTGTGATGGAAGGTCTGACACTTTTTTGAGCAGCCAGCTCTCATAAGGTTAGGACTGGCACCATTTTGTCAAATTGTACTGTTGTGGAGATTTCTCTGTAGTACTATGATAGCTATGGGTACTCATGGGTTGATGTTGATGTTGTGTTTTGGGAAAAGCAGGGCTTGCAACGGTTCTGCATTGAGCACAAGATCAAGCTATCCAAGGCATGCATGCATCCTCGCCCAGTTTTCTAATGGAGGGTGGGCCTTCCCCTCATTTCTGTATGGTGTGATTCTCTTCAGGACTAGTCACTACATGCTGTGTTACACTGGGCTGTAATTTGCAATAAGGTTGTAATTTATGAATGTTTTGAAGCCTGGGAGCACTGACCTGTAAGCAGTCAGGAAAGGGTCTTGCTGATGATGATGGGTAACTCAGTTGGTTGTATGTTCAATTTCACTTGGAATATGGAGATGATCTCATGCTAGAGAATTCCTGATCTAGTTTTTGCAAAATCTAACCCAGCAATCAGCTGCTTTCTGTTCAGATAAATCACATATTTCTCACTCGTGTGTCCTCAGAAACTGGTGGTGGCCTTCCTGGTACATTACTTCCTGTGTTTCTTCTATCTATTCTTGTGAGTAGCTTGGATTCTGTTGTGCTCTTCCGCACTGGTAGGACTTGCAAGAAGCCTCAACATCAGGCTGTTTGCAATAAATGCTATACCACTGTCTTTTTAATTTCAGCTTGCAATCTTCAGATACCTCTGCAGGCTATTTGCTGTATGTGTACTAATGCTGCATTTAACTGAGTTTTACATTTTGGCAGGTCTCCTTCTCACATTGGCAAACATTGGAGAAGTGGGAATGGCAGTAAGTAGTCCACTTTTCTTTTGTTTCTAACTTTTTCTTAAAATATGTGGGAAGACCCAGGATTTACTTCTCAGTCATGCACCTTATGAAATGGGTATTACTGGTATTGGAATTGAAGGCTCTAAGGCAAGGTGCATGTGGGTTATGTGGATATGGTTCAAAATTGATTGAGTCAAGAGATATGCTTTCCCCATTATAACTGAAGACCAAAAACTTTGGCATGTGACAGTCATGCTTTGTATCCTCTCATCTGAGAAAGGCTATTCTTCATAGTTTCCCCCCACTGCTGGGAGCGTATGAAGGAAGTGTGGATATTATGGTAGCTGGTCACTATCATACATGTTGCTGTTGAAGGTCATTGAACATGCATGCAATTTTCTTCGTTGTTCAAACTGGTCCTGTTTCTTTTTTATGTTTTTGTGTTTCGGGGTTCCTTGTTGTCCTTTTGCTGATATGTTGTTGGATCTGGAACTCTAAAACCATATTTTAGGATCAGGTCATCTCTCAATTCTGTTTAGGTTGACTTAAATCCAAAGTTCTGAGAAAGTTTTGATACTTATGAAGACATGCTCTTCTTCAAAGACTGAAGCTGTTGTGTGCATGCAGGTTAACATTTGGGGAACTTCTGATCTACAGTACCTTGTGAATGCCATGCGCACATTTGTGCCTAATGCCTCAGTGGTGCACACTCACAGCTTTGGACCCACTGTGTCTCAAAGCTCTGCAAGCCAACCACAGAAATTTGCCACAGTTTTATTAGAGGATGATGTGGTGAAAATTTCAGCCGTCTTATTGTGGCCTGAAAGTTCAGAGGTCAAGGGGACAATAAGAAGTCAGGACAAAAGAGGTAAATCGATGTCTAAACATCACTATTAGAGTTTTTGGATCTTCCAGTTTCTGGACACTGCACGATGAGGTTCTCTTCATAGTAAAAAAACATCTGGCCAATTTGTTACATAATTTTCATTGTATTTTTCATATTATTGACCCCTGTCTTTTGTGCTGACATTGATTTCAATAGCATATTTGATTATCAATGTCTGTATGAAGGTGTTTCAGAACACTCCAGCGTGTGAAGATCATGAACATGTTGGTATAATCAGTTTGATCTGCTCACATACAAGATGCTGTTGCTGTGTCCCTTGGCAGGTGCAAAACGCCCCCGTGTTGAGCAGCTACAATTAGGCACTGAGGAAACCTTGACAGATGATGAGCTCTCAGTTGTATATGTCTGTGAGCTTCCAGAGGTTAAAGGCAAGTTTGATCCTTCAAAAGCAGAAGCATTTTTCAATCGGCCAGGCCCTCACTATGGTCTTCTCCAGGCTGGCAAGTCTGTGATGGGGAGTGATGGCAAAACTATGGTGCGTAAGCAGCTACCCTGCGCACTTTGAGTAGAGTGCCCTCTCATTTATCATTGTGGATCCTTCTTGAAATCACAGTGCATGTGGTAGATTGAAATGTGATTTCTTCTTGTGGCTTGCAGGTTCATCCAAGTGATGTCATGGACCCTTCATCTCCAGGTCCCATATTCATTCTGGTTGATTGCCCTGCACTCTCTTACATCCCAGCCTTATTATCTGCCCCAGATTTGTGTTGTCTGCAAGAGAAGCATCCAGACACAGGAAGCCCTTTGAAGCAGGTCACACTCATGGTGCATATTAGCCCTGCTTCTGTAACGACTGATGCTCGGTACCAGAAATGGATGTTGCAATTTGACGGAGCCCAACATGTGCTGGCTGGACATGACTTGTAAGAAGCTTTTGTGCAGCTGACCTCTACGAGCTCCTTTGTTGGCTCTGTAGCTCTTTCTCAGCATTTCATTTGTGACTGTCTCCCTTGATGCTGCGAGTGCGTCAGTTCCCCTCTTCAGTGCATGAGCATTTGAGAAGGTGTGATGATTTCCCTTATACTGCAGGCTGAATATGGCATCACCAATCTTGCAGTCGAGTGCAAGGGTGTTAGCACGTCTGAATTGCATTTGCCCACAAGTTTTCCCCATTTCAAATCTGCAATCAAATGTCCCCATTGGAGAGGCAAAATTATCTTCATTGGAGGTGAGTATCAGAGGGCTCCTCAGGATTGAAACTATTTTCTGACAATAAGAGACCCACAAAATTTGTCATGCAGCTGGATGTGGAAAGTGCAGGCCATTCTGCTGCTAAGACTTACTTTCACAACTAATCAGAGTTGCTGTATTGAGCCATTTGTCTGAACTTATGTTCATAGTCTTTCTCTGTTTGTCATTTCCTTCAGTTTTTCTTGTCCCTTTCTGTCTTTCTTTGTTTCTTTGTCTTGTCATTGTTGTTGTGGTCTGTTGCTAGCCAGTAGTATGGCTGAGTCTTCCTGTTGCTTCCAGAATTGCAGCAGAAACTCAGTTTGTAGGTTGGTGCTTGTCACCAGCCTTTACCCACTGTAGGAGCTGATGAAGTCAGTGGGGAAGTTGTGGTAGTTAAGTCACTATCATACATACTACTGTTGATGGTCCCTGAACAGGTGTGAGACTGGCACTTTTGTTCATACCGGTGTGTGTTTTTTGTTTTTTGTTTGTTTCTGTCTTCCCTTGTTTGGTTCTTTCTGTGGCTTCGTGAGGAAGAGTTAGCCTTGCTGTTTCTTCTTCATTGTGAGAACGGAGATTTCTCTATTCTTATGAAAGATACATTTGTTTGAACTTATATATGACATTTTTACTTGCAGTCTGATGCAGCGGGCTCAGGATTTCTTACTGTAGCTGAGAATCTCTTAAAGGTATGCTATATTGCACCAAAGTACTTCACTCATGAAGCATGGAGTGTCTAAAGCCACTGCATAGAATCTCACATTGTTATATACTGTTAGGGTTTTGAAATCTACCATGGTCTCACATCAGTTCCTTAACCATTTCGAGGAGCCAAGTCTTTGGAATGGTACCTAATGTCTTCTTTTGCCTGGGGTCTTGATTTCAGTTTCGGTTACGCCCACTAGCAGGCCTGGGATTTGACCGTTCAGCAGTACCTGTGCCATTCAGCATGGTAGCAGTCCAAGAACAGTTAGTGATTGACATTCCAGAAGTTGTGGAACCTTCCAGAAAGCTTGCCGAGCTATGGGCTGTCTCTTTGTGTAATGCCAGCACTTCCAATGCAGCAGATGTAGCATCAGTGGCTTCAGAGCACAAGGTCAAGGTTTTGGAGGAGCCTTGGCTGGCAGAGTGTACACCTGCAACTAAGAGCAGGCCAGTAGCTTCAAAACAGGAGGACAGCACTGTTGGCGACTATCCTGTTGAAGAGCCTTGGCTGGTGGAGTCTATGCCTGTGGACAAGAGTGAGGCTTGTTTGATCCCAATTGGTAAGACATGCAACTCCTTGTCTCTGTTGTGCTTATGGTGGTTCCTCATTTTGTGGAAGGATGTGGCTCCATGGTGATCCATTATGCTGGTCATGTGTGCATGGAACCCTGAAGAATTGTTGAGAATCTCAGATCGGGCCAGGAGTGTCATGAACATTAGAATTTTGTGCTATGGAACACTCTTATGATCTGCTTAAGGGAGAAACCTGGTCGTATGGAAATGAAGCTGCAGGTTGGAGACTGGTGGTCGTAAGAAAGCTACATGACTATGTGACTTGAGAGTTCCATCTATGCTGCAGTGCTTATAATCAGTTTCATGTGCAATGTGATTCTTTAGCAATATGAAACTTGAGTCTTCCTGAGCTATCTACACCATTGTGTGGTGTTCACAAGCTTGTTTCAATTTCAATTTGGCTTGTTTTTCAGGCTGAAAACATTTTCAATTACAGTTTTTGAGTGTTGTGTGAATCAGGCCATATGCATGATAAGAAAACACAAGGAGAGGAAATGATAGCATCAAGCACCACTGCATTTCAGGCAAGTACAGAAGACAATCATCTAGAGGAAGATATTCCTTTGTGCTTGAAGGGAGTAAGCCGTGAGGAGATGGAAATAGTATTTCTGGGAACAGGATCATCACAGCCCTCAAAGTACCGCAATGTGAGTGCCATATATGTCCATCTCTTCAAGCAAGGTGGCATCATGCTCGATTGTGGTGAAGGCACATATGCTCAGCTTACAAGAAGGTGCTCTCTCTCTCTCTCTCTCTCTCTCTCTCTCTCTCTGTGTATGGTGTGTGCAGTTCATTTAGTGTCCACTTTTGGTTGATTTGTCAATATCTGGTAGACATGAGTGAAAGGATTATTGTGTGAACCTTCTGTGAAGTTGTCTCTGCTTTTGGGAGGGGTCTGGGAGGATGATATCGTGGGCTACTGGCCCTAGGAGCTAAACAGGATTGAAACAGAAGGTGGGACATCCTTTAAACATGTTAACATACACAGGGATAAAGGCAAAGTCTCATTTGCTGCTCTATAGGTCTTTGGAGTGTCCGGGGTTTTAAATTTTTGATATAATTTCCTCTGTAACAGCACCCAAGGTTCCAAACTCCAAGTTCTCACATTTCTAGTGGACTTGTTTTAACCAGTGACTCCATGATAGGTGAGATAGGTATTCTGGGTAGCATCTATCCTGACCTAGCAGTGTGATGAATTCCCAAACAGATGAAAGGCGTCACAGGTCCTAATTACTAAACTATCAGCTATTGTCATGGCTATTGGACAAGCCCTGTTGGTTGTAGCCTCACCTTGACAAATGAACCTGTCTTGTTCCATTGCCCATCCTGTTTTTGTCATTCTCACTTGGCATGATGGGATTATAACTAATGTGGTGTGGGTCCATTGGAAGGGTTCTATGGGCCTGATGGTGTTTGATTCTAGAAGCTTATTTTCTTATTATCAGGTGTGGCATTTGATAGGTATGGCTCAGTTGGTGCACATGAAGTTCTAGCAGGTCTCAAGTGTGTGTGGATTTCACACATTCATGCTGATCACCACACAGGGCTTGCAAGAATACTCTCAGTCCGCAGGTCCATCTTAGAAAGGCGAGGGCTCTTCCAGCCGATACTTGTGATTGGACCCAAGCAGCTGAAACGCTTCTTAGATGCTTATGAAAGGCTTGAGGATCTGGGCATGGAGTTTCTTGACTGTAGCCAAACAACAGCAGATGCTGAACGATATGCTTCATCAGAGCAGAATCCGTTCTTGGATGGGTCATTCCTCAAAGAAGACAAGCTGAAGGAGACTGTTATTGGAAGTCCAGGGTCTCTGAGCCCTAGAAATGGAAAGAACCCAAAGAAAGGGATTACTGCAGATGCTGAGAATGTTCACGAAGGGAGTCCTGCACGCATTGGACTGATACAAGCCCCTTCAGTGAATGTGGACAAGCTTCAAATAAGCAGGGGCACTCCAATTTCACCAAAGAGAAGCCAAATGCGGAACTTCTGGCTTCAGACAGGAGCCAATCTGCAAGCAGGGATAGACTGGGAAGGGAGGGAGAAGCTGAGGGAGACATTGTCAGTTATGGGGCTTGCTAAGCTTAGGAGTGTCCCTGTAGTGCACTGTGCACATGCATTTGGAGTTATGCTAGAGGCACAAGGTTGTGTGATGAGTAATGGTCTGAAGAGGCCTGGGTGGAAGCTGGTCTATTCTGGTGATACTCGTCCTTGCAAGGCACTTGTGGACGCTTCTCAGGGTGCCACAATTCTAATACATGAGGTAATGCTCTTCTTTGAATGTCTTCGGTTTTCATTGTCTACCATCTTTGTTCAAAACTTCTTGTAAGTGTGTGTTGCTGCTTTGTTCACCATCCGCATATATTGTTCAAGGATTAGCAGAGTTGCCTCTACTTATCATCTACAGGAGGGTCTTTCCTCTGTTGAACATGCAGGCAACATTTGATGATGGGCTGTTGGAGGAGGCAGAAGCAAAGAGACATAGCTTAACTAAAGAGGCAATTGAGACAGGGGTAGCAGCAGGGGTGTATCGCACCATCTTGACGCATTTCAGTCAACGGTACCCAAAAATTCCCATCTTTGATGACAGTTACACATCCCAGACATGCATAGCTTTTGACATGATGAGTGTTAATTTAGCAGATCTTCCTTTGCTCCCCTCTCTTCTGCCAGCTCTCAAAGCTCTTTTTAAGGAAGAGCTTGTGGATGTTGAAGAAGCAGCTGATGAGCACCAAGAATTGTGACAAGCCCTGTGACAAACTGTCAATTGTTACCTCTTCCAACTTTTCTTTAGTGACTAAGTCTGTTCACCCCCTTGTTCCCTGATGAGCTTTCCAGCAGAAACTGTAGGATCTTCTTTGGAAGGTACTCTGCTTACTCGGCTACATTCATATTCAATATCATGGCTGCCAAGCAATTTTTGGTAACCAAATTTGGCCCAAGTCCTCCATTGTAGACTTGATGACTTCTTGCTGTTCCAAAGTTGTTTGGGTATATGGACTCCTCACCGGTGGTTCTCATAAATCAAAGAAACTGTTTTGCCTAGGAAGTGCGCTAATATTGAGGAAAAAACTCGCATGTTGCCATATTTCAACAATGAGTATTACTGGTCGCCAGAACCAGGCACAAGACCTCTGACCTCTAGCCAAATGTTGGTTATTCCTCTTTGTGGATGATCTCAAGCCCACCGACTTGAGAAAAAAGAAACCCTGGTTGTCATCGTGCATACGATTATTTAGCTAAATCTGACTATAATCAAAACATTAGAGTGAAAAGTGTAACGATTCCTTGTATGTATATGGCTATATACTAGAGCTTCGTATAAAAACTAATGAGTTTTTGACAGTTTTGAAAACAGTTTTGGCAACTAAAAAACCCTAAAAATACCTTTCATTTTCACCATTTTGAACAACAATTCCCAAAGAAAAATAAAATTGTTATTCCGAACTGGGGACGAATTGAGAAGTGGGGATGAAATGGTACCCGATTTCACCCATGTTACAGCTACACTCTGATTGCTGATGAATTAGGGAATAGAGGGTCAAACTATGGTCCAAAGACAGGGTCACTTTCTGTTTAATGGTTCTCAATTTCCGTAGTGTATAAATAGCCAAACCTTGTGACTTTTGTGGGTGTGGACGAGAAATCCCCCTTGAGAAAACTCAAGGTTTCTTCCACCATTTTGACCTGGAAAATTCTCAACCTACAATAGGGTGGTTGCTTCACATCCATGATTTTATCATCTTGGGAACATCTTATTCATCATCCAATAAATTCCCATTAATGGTCAATACTACAGTACCTTGGCAGCTCCAGCACTAAATTATATTATTTGTTGGAATTTTCAATTTTTTATTTCCAAACAACAGAAATTTGTGAAGGGAAATAGAGAATATTTTAGAATATTCTCTATTTATTGAAATGGAATCTTCAAAACTAATTATTTATTTGACCGACGTGTGTTAAAGCTGCCCCTATACCACAGTACAAAAATAAAGAAAAAGAAAAAGAAAAAAAGAGTAGAAATTTGTTACAAAAGAAGTCAATTTGAAGTGTTAAAAATGCATTAACATTCCTTGTGTGCACATTACTTGTGCACTTTGTTTTTGGGTTGGTTTAATTGGGGATGAAGAGATGCTTAAATGGATTGGTAATATAATTGTTGGATCCTCTTATGACATTCTAGTTTGGGGATAAACAACGTGGGATGAAAGTCTCTTTGCTACCCATCAAGGTTACTTGACCTTAGCCCTTTTGCAAATGAATAGACCATTGTTCCATCCAAAAAATCACCTTCACCGTTTGAAATAGAGGAGTCAAAGTGAAAGTATTGGTAAACTAAAGTTGTCGGAATCAAGCTTGGAAATCTATATCAACAATCTCATCAATGGTCATCAAATGTCAAGTTTAAGAATTTGTGAACATGTTTTGCAAAAATGGGTCCCTTGGTGAGCAATGTCTTTTCATACATTGTGGTTGATGACATGAGAGAGTCATCGATTATGCAAGAGTGTACGGAGCTATGCCTATACAAGTGGTTGAATGTGGTGTACAATCTTGGGTGGAAAATTTAAAAGTGCTGTAAAGAAGGCTTGCGAATCCATCATCAATCCAAAAAGAAAGACATGCCAAAGGCCAAAGAATCCATCATCAAACAAAAAATTTAATCCCAGTAGCCTTCTCTAATAGCTGCCCCTGGGTCATCACATAGATGGGCAAGATAGGTTGTCATGTTTTATTGGCCTTGCCTACTACCAAGGCAAGGATATTATTGTGTTTAGATTCATTATAGAGTGTAGTAGCTTAAGGGATTTTGGCCCTTAGGTAATAATATTAATAGGTCTCTATTTTTATATGAGGATTTTTGAAAGATGATATTTTGGCTTGTGTTGAAACTTGAGACTAGTTACAGAGTTATAATATCTTGAAGGATTTTGGTTTCTTTTATAGGATTTTTTGACGATTATATTTTTGCATGGTGAAATATTTGAGTTTCCATAATTCTTCTTTTGCCTTAAGATACTTTTTAATGTAAATGGCAAAGGCCACAGTGTGGTGACACACACCCCTTATTATGTAAAGAGAAGATAAGAGGTGCCCCCATTGAACAGACTCTATCCACATTGTCGTCCATTATGAAGAGAAATGCTTTGGGGGAGCCTATCTTCTTGTGTTGGATGAACATGATTGAACTTTATAACTGCCAGTAGGCAGCCCCAGGTGAAACCGAGAGATTGTTTTTGCTTGTGTCCCACCATTTTAAAGGGGTAGTTAGTAGGTGGGTCTGTGCAAAGTCCCAAAGTCTGGAAGCAATTTGGTTGCTTTTGCATGTGAAGTGATCAATGTGACAAGCTGACCCAAAATGGGGTTGAAGTCCATGGGAATGTCCTAACCCAAAATGCATCCAACCGATGCACAAGTGGACTTGTGTGTTGACTGAAAAAAGGGTTTGATTGTATCGGTTGGATTGGTGGACCATTGCCGTTTAAAGAAGCATTTTGTGCTATGTTACAAGTTTCAATCAAAGACTAATCTAAAATTGATTGAAAGAGAATAGTACGTTGATCCAGGGCCAAGGTTGCTGCTTTCTTGGGCCATCCATGCTCATCACACAAATAAATATTGAAGGTAAAAAGAAGACTACGAAGAAAAACAAATTCCATTGAAAAAGTGCAACCACGACAATATTGCATGTCACCAAAAAAAAAGAGTGAAACCAAAAGGGTTATAGTATCCATACTTTTTTTAAAATTTTAAAAAGCAGTCAAATAGATGAATAACTTCTCAAATGTGATTTTTAGTCGAGATGGCTTGGTTTACAAATTCAAGGATCTGGGGAATCCTAAGGTCAAATTAACCTCAGCTGAACCCAAGGCCCTTGTCTAAGGCCCTTGTCCAAGGCATTATTATGGACCAATGAGTTGTTTTAGATTTTAACTTAGCCTAATTGCTATAAGTGTAGTAAGTTGCCCCTAGTTGTAGATGGAGTTGTTATCACCTTCAGCTAGGAATTTGGAAATTTTGGGAAATTTCCAACAAGAGGTTGCCTAAGAAACCTAAGAAGTTTTAGTTATCTGTAGTCCTTGCTCTGTGACATAGTATTATGGTGCATTTGGATAGCAAGAAACTTTATTTTTAATATATGACATAACTCTAACTTTGTGAGGATCTTGAGGGAAGATTATTTTTTTAGTGATTAAGGAAATCATTTTGTCAAATCTTACTTCGAGAAAGGAGAATTTTCTAACTAAGTTTTGGACTTATATGTTTTAATTTTTTATGTCAAGTCTTATGCGATTTTTAATTTTCAATTTGTGATGACAAAGCTATATGGTGGAATTGAATCCCAACTCATAAAAACCTTGCCCGCTATAACATAAAGCTTAACCTGCATAAAAGAAAATGTTAGTTCATCATGGGAAAAAAAATCTTAATTCTAGAAGGCTCAAAAGAAAGTTAGTTGAAGGTTTGAGAATCTCCATATCCATATAAACATGAATTGTGAAAACAAAGAGCAATTCATTTGTGTTCACCATCAATACTCAAGTTATAATTGTCATCAGATATCAACTTAAAACTCAAGCTTTAATAGCCATTAAAAATAGTCAATTCAAAGATAATAGCCATATGCCCATTGTCCATTCACCATGGCCCAAAATTATTATATCATATGATACAATAATATCATAAATTCATACCGATGAGCCACTAAGCCATTGAATTTCATTAAAAAACTTGATAGATTTTTGTAACAAGGTTAAGGAAGCCATCAAGTGAAAACTTTGTTGGGTCAACAAAGAGATGAAGTTATAAACCAAACATCAAACATTTAACTTTTGTAACGTTCCAATATTCAACTAGATTGCAGCAAAAACAAAAACAAAAACCCCAAGAAAAACACTACAGGGAATTTACAAATCAATGATTGGATTAACCACTAGTTTTTAGTTGTAATTATCTCATGCAATTGTCATTGGGCTTAGTTGCTTTGGACAAATCACATATAGGACACCAAGTCGTAATGGCAATCACATGAAGATGTGACTTACATGAACTTTTCATCCATCCAAACCAGCTTACATGACATCGTCATTTTGCAACTAATTTTAAGATTAAAAAATAGTCACATTACCTTTATTTATTAATTATTTATATTACTATTAATTTCCACTTATACCATGTTGACATGTGTCGTTACTTAAGCTAGGCATTAAAAACTAATTTAGGGTATTATGTAAGCCACCTATTGTACCACTAATAGAAATCATGTTGTTTGCAACTAGTCACTATGCAATTGGCATGCACTACCTATCGTTTGCAACTATATTGGTCATGTTTGCAATACAAATTGGTATTGTATAATTTTGGGCTATACGGTTATGCATGCAAATAACATGTAACTAAATGTGTACAACATGAACACATATCATTTTTAAATGGATTAAATTAATACATACTTAAATTAATATATCTAATATATCTACCTAGGCTATGTATAGTAGTATTATGTACCTTTAGTATTAAGGTTAAACCCATGCTAACTAAAGTTAATCTAAATTAACCATGGTTAAATGAACCATGGCTAAACTAACCATCACTGAATTAAATTAAGTTAAACTAATTGTGGTTAAAATATGTGTTGCAAAATTTCAAATTTTATTTGTCAAATATATTTAAATCAATTTCTTGGGAAGTAAGCTTTTCAAAATTATTTGGATTTTAATAAAATATAAATTCAATGAAACAAAAGGAAATTGAGAACAAATGAACAAAATTTTGAACCCACAATTTTTCTTAAATGCCCCACCTTCCTTGGTGACATAATGAAGATTAATATTAATAGGAATAGTTAATATTAATAATTATTATTACTATAAATTTTACTAGTATTATTCATAATTAATTAATATGACAATACTTTTACTCAAATATTGTAAGTAATGGTTAAACTAAAATAATCCAAATTAATAGTTAATATTAATAGGTATTATTATTATTATTCAGAATTAATTCGTATTATATTTTTAATTCATAAATTTTATAGGTAATCACAGCCATTACAAATTTATTAAAATCAAAATCATATTTATTACTACCAATATTTACTTAATAATAATAAGTAGTATTAATACGAATAACTATTGTAAAGTATTATTATAATTAATTTAAAATAATAATTATAAATATTTTACTATAATATTATTATTACTTTAATATTATTAATTATCTTAATATACCTATGGCTAATAGGATACACTAGTTAAATTTAAATACTGTAATATAGGTTAGTTACCAAGGTATTAACCTAAATAAGGTATTAATATTTTAATATTTTAATATTTTAATATTGTAAATAATAATAATAAGTAATTATAATTTTATTATATTTTATTATAATTATAATTGTAATTAGTAATAATGAAAAAATAACAAGAAGAAAAATAAACATTCCAATTTACAAAACTTTGTTTTTTTTCCTCTCTTTGGACCTTTCCTATTTTCAAACATCATCACTTTTATATATCTTATTCATTTTAAACAATTTAAAGTGTTATATAGAAGTAGCACATGAAGTTTTACAAATCATTTTTGACTTCTAATAGCAATAAAACAACATACAAGGAACTTTTTGGGTTTTTGGGAACTAGACTTTGTAGTGTACGGTGGTTTTTTTTTTTGAGTTCTTGACCCACTCTATTTTGGGGGGCCATAAGTTTTTCATTTCTAATGTGTTTTTGATGATTGTTAGTGTGTTAGATGTGCCAAGAGGAGGGGTTTACATTTTGTTTGGACACTAGACACTACAGAACCTTCCCTTGGCCAGTTTATCCTAATACAATAGTTCCATCTAATGTGCAAGAAAGTTGCTGATGTCTACAATGGAATTTTTCATCACATATCTTTTGGCTTCCAATCCAATTTTGCACACTATATAAATAGGTACAATAGCCATGTTTAGAAATGAAGTACCAAGTGCCATTGCGAATGAGTTAATAAAAAATCTTGAACTTAATTAAATGGTTAAACCCAAAAATAAAATAAAATAATTCTAAACCTACCTATCTAACTTAAGCCTACCTTTCAACCTAATTACATACCTAGGCTTACCTACCTACTTAATAAGGTGTTATGATTACCTACCTACCTAGGCACCATGTGTCAAAATCTTATTAACCTTAAATTGGACAATTTAGATTTGAAGAATTATATTTAAAAATAAAGGATGAGTGAGCCTTAATTGTCATGTCTCACCATAAAATTGGTGTTTTCAAATGGACACATGTCAAATGGTTAATTAATGTTCCATGGTGTGCCATGTGTCATCATCTTAATAGAAATAACTTTAATAATTGAAATTAATCCAATGAATTTTTCATTTTGAAAACACAAAAATAAACTTAAAAGTGACAATTGTCCGTAAGTAATTTCGTCCAATTTTTAAACATGTGTCATACTTTAATTGGTTGCATTGTAGTTGCAACGAGAGTGGCATATAAGTTGCAACTACATTTGAATTGATACGTATGGATGAACACATATATTAACATTGTATATCATGTTACATACATAATGTCACATGCAACTAAATATCTTGTGTCACTTGTCTTAGGCAACTACATGAATTTGTAATTGCATGTGTCGCATGCAACTAAATTTTAGTTGCAAATGATACTTGTAAAACCTAAAATTTCTACTAGTGTATTTACCTAATCCCACTTAGTAGACACCTAACTTAAATTAGTTATGTAAATAAAAAATATTCAATCAACATCCCATCATTGACCACAACCCATGTCATTTGTGTGAATTGATCTTTAAACCCCAAGGATGGATATCAAATATTTTACCACCAAGCCACCCCACTTGTTGTGACAAAATGGTATTGTGCATTCTATTTAACCTACTTCATAGAGAACATTACACAAAACATCATCTTTGATATTTGATAAATTTTTAAGAAAAAACCCCCAATGAAGATATTAAAATTTAATCTTAAAATTATTTCAATAATGTACACAATTGTGTTTTTTTCCTTTTAAAAAAATATATTGATTTGGAAATAATATATTTGAATTTTGTTATTGAATACCATTTCAATGCCTTGGAAAAAAATATTCAAGCACATGATTTATAAATGATGATATTATACTATTATATAATATCATATCATATATTTCATTTGGTTCTAAAAATTATGTAAAAATAAATTATATATTTTCACATTTCAAACATTTATTTGATTTAAGAAATTATATTATAAAATTTTGTTTATAATAGATAATAATTGTACCCAAACAATGTAATTTATATGTATGATATATAATTTATTCACTATATAATTTTTATAGACGAATCATAAATTCTACCTATTAACTATTATTTAATGCATATACATATTGCCTATCCCACTTATTGCCTATTTAACATATTAAATGCATAACAAAATAATTAATTAATTACACCTACTACTTAAACTCTAACCTATTTAATAAATGAATTAATGCCCTACATAATTAAATTATTAATACAAAAAATGATCATATATCAAAATGATCAAAAATACCTATTACTTAACCCACATACATAT
The DNA here is from genome assembly GCA_963921925.1 of Sphagnum tenellum. NCBI lineage: Eukaryota > Viridiplantae > Streptophyta > Sphagnopsida > Sphagnales > Sphagnaceae > Sphagnum > Sphagnum tenellum. The sequence goes on from OY998152.1 coordinate 15,710,088, forward strand.
TGCATATTACTTACTAGTTTACAAGTTACAATTTACTAATTGATTAATTACCTAACCTAGTTAATTAATTATACATAACACTATTTTATTCAACATAATAAAATACCTACTACTAGTTAACCTACTTACATATTACCTAATATTTACTACTATTATTTAACCGACCTAATTAATCAACTAAATTAAAAAACACTATGACATATCAACTTAATAAAATACCCACCATTTAGCCACATACGTATTAGCTACTATTTAACCCTATTTACCACTTACTACCTACTACAATTTGTTTACATGACCAATTGCAAAAATAATTATGTTTTCATCCATCAATGAATGCTCTAATAAATGGATGATAAATATATATATTTTGCACCTAACTATAAATTATGAAAAACCTTATAATGCTAGAAATATGAAAATGGTCCATTTCTACCAATAATTGCCATGGGTCCTTTGAAATTTTCACAAACCCGCCAAACCTTACAACACATTTAATGGTTAGTTCCTTGAAAAAGAAAAACATTTAGACCACTAAATCCAACAAGTTCAGTGGCTAAATTTTATTTTTTTCACATTTAATTACACATACATTTGCAACTAAGATTTATAATCACAAATAAAGTTGAAAAGATCCCACATGATGTCCAATGGCTTATGAACCACCTTCTAAGTCACAAAAACAACTACATTTTCATCAATTTTGGGAGGCCACTAAAAATGGATGATATAAATGTACTTTTCATTTTCATCTAAATCAATATTAATTGCAAGTCTAAGTCACATATACAATTTCAAACTACTTTGTAGTTATTTATGTGGCTACAAGTCATTTTTACCAAATGCCACAAAGGACAGTCATATCAATAGTTGCAAAAATGGTTGATTTGGACACAAGTTGCAAATGCATGGGTCAGAATGGACGTGATTCTTTGTAGAGAAAAGGTTCAAGCCTAGGAAATTAAGATGCAACATGAAAAAAATGTGAAATTTGGGTAACCTTCAGAGTCCATATCGAATTTTAATTGTTTTTCCAACTATAAATCGCTTCTCCAAAAGGAAAATTTTACAAGGTGAAAAACTTTTGGCTAAACATTCAAATGACTAGCTCCAAATGTAGAGTTAATATGTTTCATAATTTAATTTTCATGAAGGTGAACATAAAAAAACATCGTTCATCTTCCATTGAACCAATAATTTTCACAATATCAAGTTCAGCCGACTTGATGTACTTAAGGATTTTTTCTACAAGAATTCGTGATGATGAAAGGGTTTTCCACAACTTGGTAAATGGGTTCACATCAAAAGGTTTTTGCATCACCAACTTAGAATTGTTCTTCATGGTAATGATAAAGAGAAATCTTTTTAGGTAGAAACTAATGGTTGAAAACAATCTTGGAACCCATAATTAATGAAATTTTAATTTTTTAAGTTGGCAGAAGGCATATTTGAAAATTGCCAAATGAGCTACAAACCTTGCTTCAAGTTTTGGTTGTAACCAACATTGTGGGTACACAATACAAAATGGATCCATCAAATTCTAGGTTGGGAATCAACCTTGTAATTTTGTAATAAGTTGTTTTTTCACAAATGCCACCATTTCTACAAAATATGTATTGTAACAAAACTAATTCCCCCCATTTGATTTAAGAATGTGGCCCAAATATGTTGGCTAGCAAATTCAAATGCCAAATGATCTATTCTTATGTTCAATAAATATTCCAAAGAAGATTTTTGCTCTCATGAGCATAACTACTCAAGGCTTGGAATTAATAACACATCAAATTGGAAAGAGGAATGGATGTTACAATACAATTGATATACATCACCTTCACAAATCTTGATTGCTATAGTAAAATCACACACAAACATGTTGCATAGTTGTGCAAATTTGATGAAAGAATGCACTACCTTCAATAATGACATAATAACATTCAACCCGAACAATGTTTCAACATCAATTAACTAACGAAAGTTAGATTTGGCAAAGGTTATTGTGGGTGCATCTAATGCCATCTTCATTAGAAGAATGTAGTATTTAGACAATACATGCTTGATAAAACTTAGCATGGATATCCACCTAGTTTGGATGTTTTGCAATATTTTGTTGCCTTTTGTTTCCATGATTTCTATCATTGTGGAAAATTCTAAGCATTTCTTGGGGCCATGGTTGAAATAAACATAGATACATTGCAAAAGACTTTGAATGCGAGAAACCAAAGGTAGGTTTGAAAAGGTTTATACCCCCAAGTTTTTTCATGAGCCATACAATGCACACCAATGACAAAAGGTTCTAACCCCATCAACACCAAAATAAACCAACCTTGAAACAAGCTCCTCTTCTTTCAAACATGGCCCCTTGTGTCATTAAAGAATTCATGATCAACAAAATTAAACTCTCATCTCTAGATCTAGAAAAAATTTGATGAATATTTTAACATGGGTATTCAACACCAATCTTGCACAACATAACCATGCACACTTGCGCAACTTGCATTATCCATCAATATGACCTCATCATAAAAAAAACATATAAATTTGTCATTTTGTACAACAATTTTTTTTTTTTAATTTTTCTTTTCATGGTTTGTGTTATGTTGTTTTCCAACCAACCCTATTGGACCAATGTTTTTTGGGGACAAATTGAAGTTTTAAAAACCTAAATAAAGGTTGAAAGTCTTCATAATTTGTTGTTGGCCTACCTTTACTCAGGAGGTTGAAAACAATGGAAAATTGAATAGGTTTTTGCTTATCTTTCACTATTTAACCAAAATTAAATTATTGGAGGACAATTGTTTTTGACAGTTGGTCATAAAGAATTTCATTTTTTGCATGCCCACATTTTGGATCCATAAACCACTTACCATCAAAAACTTTGTTTGTATTTAGATATTTTTTCAATGGAATCCCATTTCACCACCAAAACATTTTTTTTTTTTCAATTCTGGAACAAACACAACACTTGATAGAAGGAACCAATCTAATTTCATTGAAAATGGGCTCTGCACCCATGGCATTTTTAGAGCACAAACATCTTCAAAATTATGATTCACATTAGTATCATAAATATTTTTCCATCTTTTAAGATTAAAAAGATGCACAATTTCAACAATAATAGGATTAGGGTTTTTAGAAGGTTCAAACATTTTACAAGAATTCTATTGTTGGTTTTTTTGCTCGCCCATGTGACTGGATTCAGGTACATTAGAAAAAACAAATTAATGGGGTGCAAACATTTTTCCTAGGATTTGACCACCAAAAAAAAAACTTAAACTTGAAAATATTTGGAACTTGCAATTGTGAAGGCATGATTGAAACCATATATGCAAATTAATTCAAATTCAAAAGTGAAAATTGAAAAGGTTTAATAGAAAAAGTTCACCTTGTAAATTTGTAAAAAGAAATTCAAATGCATAATGCACATGGTAGCATTTTACTGTAGTTTGTAACTTTGTAGCATTTCAAACAAAAAAACTTACATTATGTGCACACTACATGTAAATTCACACAAGAAATCTGAACTAAAAAATGAAAGAGCCAAACCTTAAATTGTTTAGTTCACTACCACTAGTTATTATTAAGTCATTGACTTTAAACAAATGTCGTGTGTGTCTATGACTCTGGAGTTTGCAACCTTAATTTTCAATGTGCAATGTGCATATAAGAAATCTGAACTCTTGAATCCTACCTACTACCTACTACTTGCCTAATGCTTACTAAAAGCTTGAAAGGCTTACAAGTTTTGATTCTTAGCCAACAACTCATGAGTCATGATGGATTCAACACTACATAAAACACACACAAAACAATTCTAAGATTCTTAAGCACATAGTGCACACAACTCATTATATATATATATATTATATTTCACAAAAGATCATAAAGGAATGTCGAATTGGATTTGGGGTTGGTAATTCTACATGCACGTGCAAAGGATGGACATTGGAAATTTGAGTTTCAGTTGATGTTTGTTGAACCTTTAAGAACTTGGGGTGTAACAATGAATACACCAATGCTTAAGGCAACAAGCTTGAATGATGAAGTTCATGAATGAACATTGCAAAATGAACACACAACAACATAAAATAAATAAATCAATGCTCATGAATTGGCACTACATATGCACACACAACACTACATACACACAACAATGTTCATGAATCAACATTGCACAATCCACACATAACATAGACTTTGGAAAGGTTTGAAAATGAACACCAAATTTTGATATATATGATGATTCCAAAACTAATGGACATATAAAGATTTTAAAATTATGATCCTTGAAGCATGAGTGGTGAGCCTTAAAACTTGAAAAGTTTAACAACAAATAATTTAGTGATTAGCAAATCAATAGAAGCTTGAACGTTGAGTTGCCACCCCACTACCTTGTCTTGCCTTGATCAAGTTAACCATTGCAACAATTCTAAATCATTAAGGAACAAACGCCATTTTCAAACTCAATTATTCAAGAATGAACACTAAGTAATGTGAACATTGAACAATGAACAACAAGTGTTGAGTGTTACATCAATTCTTGACTCCCAAATTCCAAACATTTCATGCTTGAGGTTTTGCAACTTTCAACACTAACACTGTACACAAAACAAGTTTTGAAAAGAAGAAAATTTTAATGAATTTTGTTTTTAGGGAAAGGGTTAGGGTTATGAATTGATGGCCTTTAAAGCAATTTTTTTTAAATCTAAGTGAAAATAAGACTTTGACTGTGTGAATAATGATTTCCCTTAAGTAGCTCGGAGGTCAAAGCCTTATCTTTGTCATTTACATGATCATGACATTGAAACTTTTTTGATGAGATATTTGGGAAAATTTCTATTTATAAAAAGTAAAACCCCTTTTTGATTCACTAAGCCAACATTCAAGTTGAAAAAGAAAACTTTGTTAAAAAACAAATTGGTTCTCACTATGCGTCTAGGATGGGTGGGAAATTAGATGTTATCAATGGTGTTATGTGATAAGTTCATGTGGTAATTGTGTGATTCTTTATGGTTGGGGTGAATGTTCCTTCAATCTCTCTTTGTGTTCTGGTTTCCATTTTGCAATGGATCCTATCCAATTGTGTTAAAGGAAAAAAAAAATCAGAACTGAAATAACCTCCAATTTTGGGGTTTTGAAAACTTAAAAAAAAACTATGGGTTTTGTGAAAGAATTAGCAAAGAATTCAATGGTTCAATGTAGGTTATTTGACCAATTATTTCGGTTTTTTTAGAATATATGCATCAAATTGTGCTTACAAACACACATTTGGTAGTTCATAAAACAAGATTTATTACCATCTATGTTGAGGAAATAAGAATTGTAAATTGCCAATTTTGACTTTTTTTTCATGTTTATGTTGTTTCATGGTTAGAAACACATCCCAATTTTATTAACCTTGGAGCAAGTGGTGAATGTTGTTATAATAGAAAATGTCACAAAAGTTATTTGGACAATGTGCTTCAATTTGAGGGCCTTTGAAATTTTGATTTTGTTTCAAGACTCATAATTTTTGGTGTAAATGGGGTCTCAACTTTCCAAGGACCAAAAACTGGTGTTACAACCATAAAAGTTGGCAATTAACTTTATCAAAACTTCTTTTGGTGTCCAAGATTGAAGCATTGCTTCAATTTATATACATTTTTATTCTTTATTCATTAAATAGCCTTAAACCCTAAATCTCTGAACCTAAACCCATGACACAACTAAAGTTATTATGTGATGTTGTAATTTTCTTGAGTTTAACTTGCATATTCCCATCTTGGAAATTGTTTAAAGCTTGTTAAAGTTTGTTCAAAACCACGACATTGTTCAATATGTGATTTTGTTGCTACCATGAATGATGTGAAGGAAAGTCATATCAAATGTATTGTGATTAGTATACCATGTATGGGTAGAAAGAGTTTGGGTAGTTTTTAGACACTCTAAAACATTCTAATCACATTTAGCTTATTGAGTAGAAGACTAAGATTGAATACACATCTTTCCACTTCTATGGACATACTTATATGTAATCTGAAGATGCTTTGAGCTAGGTTTCCAAGATTGATTGGCTCATGGTAGCGCAAAATGTGAAAATAACAAGTGATGTTTAGGGCTTAATTGAAGAGCCATAGTAGCAAGTCCCTTCACAAGAGAATATGAAGAAAATATGAATGCCAATATCATTATTTATCCCCAATTTTCAATTCAACCAAAAGATGAACAAATTTTCTTAACATAAATTGGCATTTTGAAAGCTTATTATTGTCATGAGAAGAGCATTGGGGCCAACTAGGTTTACATATCAGCCTTTCTTGAAAAAAATGGCTACATCATAGATGGATGTAGGCTTATTGTTCTCATGGTCCCTTGGATTGCACTCCATGTTCTAAGATGTGGGTGACTAATAAGATCATTTGGCATCAAATGGTTGAAGTTGGTAGAACTTTCAATGACTATGAATCTAGGCATTGTAAAAAATGAAAGGTAATTCTCTACATGATCTTCCACAAAGAACAAATTGAAAAACCATGTAATAATCTATTTGAATTTCATAAGGTGAATGTGTGCATAAAGCTTATGTACTATGGAAACCTTCCCATTTATTATCTACAATTATTAGATCTTGAAACCAAGAAAAGAACTAGATGTATAACAAACATAGAAATTGCAACACACCCTTTTCATGCTCTACAATAGAACCCTAAACCCTTATTTTGTGTATGCATTTGTTGTTGCCATATATTTGCTTTGGCTTTACACTTGCTAATGTAACTTTACACTTTTAGCGTGTCCTTGTATGCTTTTGGTGCATGTCTATGCACTAAACTTTTGAACTTGCTAGTGTGGTTTCATATGTAACTTATGTATTTGATGTTTTTTTTAGCAATCTCTTCTTTTAATAGATCAGGTCCATTTGGATTGGGGTTCAAATCCCCAAAGAGATTTTACTTATAAATAGTTGAATTTGTATTCATCAAAATTTGTGATGGCTTCATCGTTACTTTATTTTGCATTTTATTTTGAGGAATTTACTTTTACTTTGATGTAATAGCCTACAAAATTTGATACTGATAAAAGTCTTGTAGCCAACAACTTTTCTTTTTAAAAAAATCATTTTTTAACCAAAAAGTTGGCACCTAGCTTTAACAATGTACCCTGAAATTTGAAAGGCTACCACTTGTTAACAATGGATTGGAAACACCTAACCACCTTGCCCTCCTTTTGAAGATCCTTTTAAAAAAAACTATGATGGTTGTCATCTTATTGTAATGTACGTTGCCTAGCCCTTCAAATATATGCTTCCCCTATATGCGTTTCAATACCAAAGCATATACTTGCCTCATACTAGCCAAAAATCAATCTTGGACCCGATAAAATAGGACTAGGCTGGTATGAAAGTTATAATATGGACCCAATACCAGGACCAAGCTGTTATGAAAATTTTCAAAATACCCAATACCAGGATGAAAATTTCATAGGTTTATTTTTATATGAGGATTAAATTTAAAAGATGGTATTTTGGCTTGTGTTGAAACTTGAGATTTGTTATGGAGTTAACCAGGGGTAGGGCGGGGGGGAGGACCAAGAGTCTAGAAATACTAGCCTGTAGGTGTCTAGACCTCTGGTACTCTCTTTGGCATTTAACCCCACCCATTTTCCTTTATTGATCACATTAAATAAAGTATTGGGTGGTTAGTTGTCCTTAATACAAATGGAGCCCAACTAAGTACAACGAGAATGATGAGGTTTAGGGTTTGTGCTCGTTATCCCTTCTGAGGGTAGTTAAGGTTTAGGGTATGTACTTGTTAAGGTTTTAGCGTGTCAACCCTAAACCTTGACTACCTCAGAAGGGATTGTAGGGTTTAGGCTAAACCCCTGTATTATTTGGCTAAAAATTTGGGGTTGGCCAAAACTTAGCCAATGATAAAGGACTTCCAACCAGATTTGTTGTTGTTGGTTTTCTTTAAAGCACATCCGCAGACTCGACTTATGTTAACTAGAGTCAAAAAGGCATACTGTATCATATGACTACTAGAGTCATTTTGAAGATGAAGAAATTGGCTAAGCAAGATCTTATGTGATTGTGTAATTGACTATGGTTAGTTTAAGACAAAGCTTTTGAAAAGTTCAAAGTTTTTTGTTTTGAAGGCACTTTGGCTATTCAATCAAACATAAGTTTACATATTTTGATGATCCATGTTCACCCTAAATAGGGATGAGGGAGGGAGGGAGCACATGAAACAATTTCTCGAAAGACAAAGACGAACAGAAATCAACATGCACAATGAACATGCCCAAAATAAATTTTTTTGAAACCTTTTGATTTCATTACAACCTTGACAACAAAAAACCATTTTTACAAGAGTCGGATCACAATGTCAAAGGAGACTTTGCCCATATGCAATAAGCAGCAGCATGGACTAGTGGTGGCTAAAGACCATTGATTACCCAAAAATAAGAAGCAACACCTTATTGACAAAGGTTGAATTGGAATGATGAAAAGCCAATGACATTGTGTAAAAGCTCATGAATAAACAAGAGCTTGCAGCAAGGCAATGGTGACCAACCTCCTTCCTATGGCTCTCACGTGTAAAACAAGGTAGCAACCATCCTTAGCCATCAATTTTTAAAAAGGTGATTTTTTAAATTTTTTTTCCCAAAAACAATGTTGGATGATGATGATGATTTCCCAAATTTATGGCCTTAATTTAAAGTAAGAAGGTAAAAAGGGATTTTAAAAGTTGAAATTATGCAAAATTTCACCATTAAAAAAAATGCTAAAAACCATTTGTCTATCTATGATGTTCCTTTGGGTGTCTTGCATCTTTTGCAAGTGACTTGCAAATAGAAAACCTTTACTTAAACTTTAGGTACTTACATACGGACTTTAACTTTGACCCATTGTGGTGTCACAAAGTTGAATTATTATCCAACTAGGGTTGTTACTTTAAGGGTCAAACTAACAATTACCACCACTACTTGTGGGCAACTTTATGCGATAATGTTTTCTACTCTAAGATATTTATCATAGTGCACGGGCAACTTCAACACATGTCTATTGAACAATTTTTTATATTTTGAAAAATTCATGTTGATAAATAGAATATTCTTGAATATTGTAAAGGATTTTTTAATTTCCTCCCACAAAAATTTTGGTATTTGAAAAAAAACTATTAAAAAAATTGCAACATTTGTTCAAACAATATAATTAGTATTGAAGTTGCCAAAAGGTACCATGATGTTTAGCTTCAACACAAGTCTATTGAGTGACCATTTGATTTTGAAAAATCCATGTTGAAAATAGAACATTCTTGAATAATCTTGAATCTTCTCTAGTTCCTTTTTTTTATAAAAATTCTTTGAAGATTTCATTAATTTGGCATATATAAATTTTATAAAAAATTGAAAATCCCATATATTCATTTCATTTTCCTTTTCATATTTTTTAATTAAAAAATTTCAGTTCTTTTGTGTTATTTTTTTAATTGTTAATTTTTTCATGTGTACAAAAAAACCATGACGACATTCGATATTACTACATAACTGGTCGGTGATGAGATCTTTACACAACATTTGAGCCTTTTTTTAAAATCGGATATGGGCACAATGGTTTAAAATCCTCTCCGAGATTCACAATCTACTAACCATAGTGCGAAGACCCAAGCTTTATGGACAATGACCATTGGTCAGACCCAGGCTTTTACTATGTCCCGCACGGTCGTGAAAATAAAAGTTTCATGCAACCAATGAGAAGGCTCAGCATGCACTCACGAGTGGAGTCCAATTTTGTTTTGTTTGGGAAAATAAAGGGGCAGGGAAAAGGAGTTTTTGGGGTTTTTTTTTTTCCTTGTTCACAATCTGTTCTCATAATGTTCCCATGAGGTTCCCAGCGTTCCCAAGATGTACCCCAAGAGGCTCCCAATAAAACCTCACATTTATCCCATATGGTTTTTTTTTTGCCCCAAAGTTCAACTCTCGTGTATGTAAACTGAATATAGGTGGGCCATAGAGGAGGAGCACATTTGTTCCTAAATTGCAATTGTGGGGGAGGGGTAGGGAGGAGTCTAAAGAGGTGCTTTCTATAGGGGGAGGGCCAAATTTTCCCCCAAAAAATTGGTGTTGGGCCAATGAAAATGACCCCTTTGAAAAGAAGAAAAAAAAAAGCAAAAAGAGTGTACCCATGAACTAATTATATATAAATTCACTACGTCTGTGCGTCTGTCTGAGTCACACTATGTCCCACTAAACACACTCACTACATGACCCCGGGTCAATAGAACCTTCCATTGCTTTGTTGTGCATCACTTTGACAACATCCCCCTTTTATTTTTTCTTTAAAACAATTTTAAAAATAAAAATTCTATGTCTTCTATAGCACCTTGGGAGTTTCAAAACATGTTTGTCAAATAATCCATTAGAAATTTTCAAATTTTCAAATTCGAAAAAAATTGAAAATTAAATTTCTTGAAGATTAAGTATTTTCCTTCACAACTTTTTTGTTGTTTTTTTTTTTAAAGAAAAAATTTGTGAAAATTTCAGCATTTTTGAAGATAATATAATAAATAATTAGTGTGGAAGGAATGTACCCAAGGAAGGTACCCAAGGGCTACTTACTCTCAACTCAGTTGGTAATACCCTATAAACCGGTTCTTTACTTTTTTGGTAACAGGTAGGTAGTTTCTTGGAGTGCTCGCCAAAACAAAATTTTGTCGGTCAATTCAAATTAAAGATTCACAACAAGAATTCTACCTAATTGTGCCACGAGAAATAATACGCTAACTAATTATGGCGCGAGAAATTAGTATTATAAGAAATTATGGCGCGAGAAATTATTATTATCATCATCATTATTATTATTATTATTATATTGTTGGACGGACACTCTCGTGCGGTCGGATTGGCCTCGGCGGTCGTGTGGCCGACAAAACTTGTCCAACAATTGTGCAAGGAATCGTTGGCGAATCGTAGTTTCTCCTCGCGAGAAAGTTTTGTGGACCTTTTTTCTTGAAAATTTCTTGTAAATTTCATCCCTTTTGTGCTCAAAACTTCGGTTTTTGTGTCCATGTTTTGCACACAGAACTCTTTGTTTGGCTTTTTCTTTTCTCTTTTGGCGTGTATGAAAAAGATTTTGCAGCTCCAGACGGCTCCTTCCTCGCTCGCTCGCTAGCTCGCATCGGTTATCGAGAAAGGCGGCGAGAGAGAGAGAGAGAGAGAGAGAGAGAGAGAAGAAATCTACAGAAGATGCAGCAACGCGATTGTTGGCAGCAGCAGCAGTAGCAGCAGAAGCAACTAGGGAAAGAGAATTTGCACCAGTTTTTGCAACATTTTCCAGTAGCTGTCAAAAAACAACAACAACAACAATATAAGAAAGCAGTAGTCATGTGTGTGCGCCCGCCTGCTGCTGCTGCTGCTGCGGGAGTTTGGCGATTTTTGAATGATCATCAAAGCCCCGTCCTCATGAGGAACTGCGAGGTTGCAAAACCCATGTCGAAAAACGAAGTCGTAGAATTATTTTTCGGCGACTAGACCTTCTTCAAGGCGCTGAAAGTTGGATGCCAGCTGCGCTTGGTAGAGAGAGATCATCGCAGTTGCAAGGGATTTTGAAGTTGTCAAGGGGCAAAAAACAATCGAGAAACAGGAAAGCGCGCACGTACACCGAGGGAGAGAGGGAGAACAGATACAGAGACAGAGACAGAGACAGAGAGAGCGCCCACTTAGGGTCCATAGGTTAAGCTTGCTTGTTAGGAATTATGAGAGAACAGACAGAGAGGTCGTCAGGAGGAAATAAGCCGAGAAGAGCGCTGAGATTGCTAAAGGATTTGCAGACGGCAATTGCAGGAACTAGATCAGCGAGATCAGCTGCTGCAAGCGGCGGAGCACTTCAGCTACAAGAAGCAGTGATAAGAGCCACCAGTGGTGACTCGGAATCATGCTTACCAGAAGAGAAATACGTACAACAAATCCTCGCAGCCGGATCCAGTTCGCGCAACAAAGTCTCCTTTTGCACACAGGCACTCGTGACCCGCCTCTACAACACACAGGACTCGACTGTTGCACTCAAAACCCTGTTCTTGATCCACCGCGCTCTTCTAGACGGCGGTTTCTTGTTCCAAGACCAGCTCACGGCCAGCTGCAGCAACACCTTGTCGATCAGCTTCGACTGCAGCAGCTCGCGGAAGGGTACTAAAGCAGCAGCAGCTTCAGAAGCTGAAGAAGGAAGAGATTATCATTCTCTCGAGCTTTTGACTACGCAGCTCAGATCAGCTGTCGACGACGATCATGAGATCATGAATACATGGGTGTGTCGATATGCGAGCTACTTGGATCAGAGGTTGATCTGCTCCAGTTCCGTGAAGTCCCATTTCGATAGCAAATGGAGCAGTGCACAGACATCTGAGAAGGTTTGCTTCATGCCCACAGAGCAAGTGCTTGCGGATCTGCTACTGTTGCAAAGGCTACTGGAGCAAGGCTGTGATTGTGGTGATCTACAGCTGGTAGCTGCTCATGATCTGAAAGCTGCAGCAACAGCTGGTCGAGATCGAGATCGACGACATGGTAGTACTAGTTCTAATTACAATATTCTAGCTAACAATCCTGTGGTCCAAGGAGCATTGATCTTGGTTGTCGCTGACAGTTATAAGCTTCAACAAGAGATCGGGTTACGGTTGCGGGAAATGCTTGATAGACTGGACATCTTAGAAACTTCCGAGAATCTTGAGCTTCTTCAGATTTGTAAGCGAAGTGGGTACCAATCTCAATCGCTGCTGAAGGTTTTGGAGAATTGTCGTGAGCAGCTCGGAAATTTGCTGTCAGACTTACCTCTGCCGCAGAGTACGGGGTTCGTATCTGAATTTGAGATGAAGAAGGTGGAAGACTCGCTGGCCGTCAAGAAGCATAAGACTGCAGCATCATCCGATGATCAGTCTAGCTCTGATTTTACAGCTTCGCAGCTTATCTGCAGATCTTTTGATGATACTCTGCAGAACTTGCAAAAGGATGATGTACAACATAAAGAGCTTTCTACCCAAGTCCGATCTTCTTCTTCTTCTGCTTCTTCTTCAAGGCTTGAGTTCAACCTCATTGATTTCTCTTCAGATCCTGCAGCTGCAGAGCTGGTGACATCTAGTCTAAGGAACAAGGTAGATGCGGCTGATGAGCTTTCTAAAGACTTGATCTCGTGGGTACCTTTGCAACACCAGGCATCTGCAGAAACTCCTGATCAAGCAAGTACTGTAAGACTTGCAGAATGGGAACAATTGCTTGTGGATTCTTTGCAAACCATGAGGACCAGTGCCAGCTCCAAGAACTGTAGCACAAGTAGTAGTACTAGCACTAGTACTAGTAGTACTACTACACAGCTCTTGAATACAATTCCATCAGCTGCAACTCATGTTGCTAGCAATATGAATCATCATCTTGAATATGATAGTTTCTATCCTTACATGGTGTCAAGTGCTGCTGCTGCCAGATCCTTATCCTGGTCCTCTTCTAGCACCACGAGCAGCCTGGATGATCATATGAATCACACTGGACTTATCAAGCTAGCTGCAGGATCAATGCAAGCTGCAAATGTTGCAGCCATTGCAGGTGGTGGCCATGCTGCTTTAGAACCCATACAATTATCATCTCCTAATGTTAGAGTTTTTCAAGGGTATAACTATTTGGGAAGCTGTGAAAAACAACATCCCAATGTTGTCATTTCTCAATATCTCCAACGTCAGATCCAACATCAACATTTACAACTCCTAAGAACATCCTCATGCTTCATTCCAGATTAGGAGCTGTGGTGTATATTTCATGAGCTCCTTGTTCAGTACCATATAAGACCTGGAATTGAAAACACTGTGTTCATCTCTGATGTTTGTTGTATCCATAAACTCCAAGAAACACTTTTTCCTTCTTCTTCTTCTTCTTCTTCTTCTTCTTCTCAGATGGTGTCTTTGTGATAGCAATTTCCTTCTAGACTTGAGAATTCTAGATGTCTCACAAGTTGCAAATTGCATTTTTGTAGAATGTACAAGAATGAAAGAAACTGTATCTGATCTGAAGAGAAGTTCACAAGGATTAACATTTGCTCTCTTTTGACATACAATCTGACTTGGCCTAGTACTTTGTGTTATGCTTGATGAGACTTGATTAGTTATGTTCGAGACATGTGCACACTGTTTGCATAATGTTCCCATATTGTTATCCTATCTTAACAATATTAGGTGTAGTACACTTTGGATTACATATGTTTGAGTGATGTCTCTGGCTGCACATTGTGTTCAAATTTTCATGTACTCTCCTGCAGGAGCATCACATTGCCGTGGAGGTGGTGAGGGCAGAAGCACATTCAACTTGATTTGTGTAACAATATTAAGCCCTGGCAAGAGTTCCCAAATTATATTGACGAACAATTTTGAGGAATTGTTATATGGGTGATTTCTTGGAATTTATCATATGGTCCTTTTGGGACAATTCCAAAGACTAATTCCAGAATCAACTACCTCATTTCTAAATTTCACTGGTGAATTCTCATCTTAGGGTTCATCTTTTGATCTAGTGAATGTTGGATTGCATGAGCAAGTATTTTGGCACTTGCTTGTCTTCACTCCCCATTTTGTCCATTTTAAAAATGTTCTTTCAAATTTCTCGATCAAAGAGAATACTTTCTTCATCATTACACAATCATCTTGTGAAGCGAGCTTCTACAAAATTGGAGTCTAATATTTTTTCAAATTGTCATCTTATTGGTGCTCTCTTCTCATGTTAGGATTACATCTTTTGGTCTATTCATGATTGTTGGAGTTAAATTGAGTTTGAGTGCATGCTTGTGGCATTAATGTGCCATATGATGTCTTTTGCCCAATTTGGAAATTATTGTATGAACTATTGCATCACCATGATCATTGCTGATCTATCCAGTTTTCATTCATTCTAGAGTTTCACAAATTGTCACTTCTTTTATCTTTGGTTTTTTTCTGGAGACGTTCTTAAAACAACTTCGTTCTTGCTCAATCTTTGACCCAATATCTCTTGACAGATTCTAACTACTTTGCGGTCACAAGTTTGTTCATTAAATTACTAATAAAACTAATTGTTAGTGTTTTGCCTTGTGTCCAATCTACGTTTTGATTGATATGTGACATGGTGTAAAATAATATTCTTTGTGTTATTTCTAATTACTTTTTAAGTGACCACACAACATCATTCACTGGCTTTGCAATTTATGAAGATTAGCCAAATTTGGCTACAAGATACATATGAAAGTTTTAAAATTTTGAACTTTCTACATTTTTGCCTACATACTTAAACCATGTATGGAACTCTGGTGATTTTTCTTGAATTCTGATAACATCTTGGGTTGATAAAATCTTGAGTCACTTTATCTTCAAATAGCAATTCATTTTTGAGACTTTAATTTTTAATACAGCTTTTTGGCTCTATTTAGCCAGTCAAAAAAAAAGGTTGTTTCAATGTGGTCTACATGGGTCTCACATTTTGAGGTAATGCAAGGTAATGGTCACATGTTGTATTTTCATCAAGTTTAACAAGCCTTTACATCTTCACCTCATATCATATATGGCTAGTGCTTACATTTCCACCAAGTATTAATTGGTCTTTGCATTTTCACCAAACCTAGTTGCATTTCACTTAAAAGCAAAATAGTCACTACATTTTTGCCAACCTAATAAACAATTACATTCTCATATATACCAATCAATCATTTCATGTATTTTACATGCATTGCAATTTGGCAATGACAATGAATTTGTAGATAAACATACAATGTGGTCATGGGAACTTGGGTTAGTATTGCCAACCTTCCCATGCCCACAAACAATATGACTTGGGCAGCAAAAGGTCACATTTGTGGTTGTATTCTGGTCAGGCTTGGGAACTCAGATTATCATTTATCACCCACCTTAGCATGACCACAAAGAGTTAAACAACATTAGGATTATCAACGCTTAAGGGGGGTTGGTTAAAAAGGGTGGTGCATACATACGCCTTGGACAGACAGACACTGCTTTTGTTAATTACAAAAGATGCGCACATCTGCATTACATGCACAATTGAGACTGTGTTGACTAGCTTACCCTCTTAATTTGCTGCTTTCAGGAAGCAAATGGACCCTTTCGGATTGTGCATGCAAGACGTGAGCCCTTCAATGGCCTACCACATACTGAAAGGAAATAATATTTGTCAGAAATTGCCTTGAAGTTGAAGACAAAAAAGGCAGTGAGATCCAAGCTACCACATCAGTATAGAAACAGGTTTCTTCAGTTAACTAAGGTTTGATGACTTTCAAAAACTTCCATTAACTCATGGAAGAGAATTGCAAACTAAGGGAAACCCTCCACACTTCCATGCAAGAACTTAAGAAGATCACAACTATGGAATGATCCTTCCCACAATACCAATCCCCTTTTTTAACTTTGAGCCCGAAGATCAAGTAACTGCTTCCAGGAAGGACGAGAAGAGATCTTGTCCCACCAGGCCTTCACATGCTTTCTGGAAGTGATACCCTCTCCTTTCTTGGCCTGGTGGAGAAGCAAGTAAGTGTAAGGAATATGAGAAAGGTCTGCCAAGCTGAAGAAGTTACCAGCCAAGTACTCATTTTTGGCCAAGTGCTCTTCATAGATGTCAAGAACTTTTTCAAACTTCTGCAGCTGCTGCTCCACAACTTTCTCATCAGGCTTCAACCCTATTCGTGGGCCAAAAACAAGCTGGTACGCAATGCTTGACACAACAGGGTTGTAGTTTTGGGACTCAACCTCTAGCCATTGGTTCACCAGGGCCCTTTCCTTCTCTGTTTTCCCAAACAATGGTGTACCTTGGCCCTCATACTTGTCAGAAACATATCTTGCGATTGCACGAGACTCTGCAGTGTATTTCCAACAGGGAATTATTTCAAAGATGAACATGGTCAGTTGACTCTCACAGAATCTGACTAAATTTTGGAAACAAGGTCGCCAATTTTGGTGGAATGTAAGTACTTGAGAGCCAAATTCCTTCTACAGTATACACAACTTTCAAAGTATCTTTGCCTCCTCAGAAAATAAAAGGACCGAACACAAAGATGCAAATTTTCTTCATGGGCAACAAACTGTTTATCAACCTCAGGAAATGAATTCTGCAAAACATAAACAGGGAACTTGGACAGAATAATTTGCCTACTTCAACACATCATCCCCTGAGTCCCTAGCCTTCTATCAATGCATGATTTTTTAGGTTTCAACAAATCCACTACTCCATATCAAGCCCCTGCTGCAGGCAACTAATCAAAATCATAGCATAGCACTGCAACATCCTCATGAAGCTACTAAAAAATCAAGAGAAGAATAGAAATCCTTGTGTTTGAAACATGGTAGCTTCAAGAGGGTAGAGTAGGGTTACCAAATATGGTCAAATCGCCATCTTGGAGAACTGGAATCACACCAAAGGGCTGGACACAGAAAGACAGAACTTCATGAGTACGGTGTGCCATATTGATTATCTGATTGTCATCCCACGAGTCTACAAACAAGGTTTCACAAAGCTGGAAGCTACAAAGTTACATACTGCAAAAAGCCCCGGACATATAGGAGGATGGCACACGAGCATGTGAATCAAATTGAAAAAAGAGAATGTTTGGATATTTTGTCCAATTTTTTTTTTAAAAACACACAAACACACACAGAGAACTCTGATTCAAACTCAAGAGTAACCTCTCACATCTCCTTCTATCTACCAGCATTGTTGTTGAACAATTTGGAGTCTCCTTCCAAATTGTACAACATGTCCAAATTAGACTCTTCTTCCTTAGGACCAAAAAAAAAAGTGCACGGGAGACCACTCTAAAAACGTAATTATACAAAAAGAACACCAAAAGAAGAAGAAGAAGAAGAAGATTGAGAATCATCATCGGATTCCCAGCATGTATAATAATGATACCTGTAGTTTGAGATACTCAGGCTTCTTTTGCTCCCCTTTGGCGAGATTCACGTTCTTGAGGACAAAATCCTGCACTTGCTTCTCGAACAACGTGGTCAAAACACGCGAGGTGCAAGTCGAGCCCGCGGTTCCGAAAAGCGTGATCGACATGATATAAGATTTTTGCGAAACTCCGAAAAAAAAAAAAAACAACCACAAACACACGCACACGTACAGGGGAAAAAAAACGCACAGAACCAAAAGGAACAAGGACGCTTCCTTCGACAGAACAAATTGCTCGCAAAAGTGAGGCGAATCCGCGAAGCTCGCTTGATAGTGACTTCGACGCAGCTTCTTAAGAAGAGCGCGAAAACAACGAAAGCCAAAGGCTACGGAGACGCGCGCTGTCTCGTAAACAACACGTGGCTCAAGATCACACCGATCGTCAAATCCTAAAAATGCGAGTCAAATCTTCGAAACTTCCAGAAGATCCCTAGTCAGAGTCAGAACAGATTTCGCCAGGTTGGCGAAACTATTTCAAGGAACTCTTAAAACTCCATCCAGTAGCCACAAATCTGGCGACACCCTCCCCCCCCCCCCACTCCAAAAATAATAATAATAATAATTGTCGCTTTTAGGCGATTTTAACTTAATAAAACCCCCTCTTTTTTGCCTTTGTATTGGTAGCCAGGGTTTGAAAAAAAAGTAGAAATCTGGCTATAATTCACTAGGGGAAAAAAAAACACAGTAGCTGCGTACAACCAGGGTTTTTTTTTTTTCCTTTTTTCCTTTTTTTTTTTTTTTTTTTGGGGTGATGAAGCTGAAGTGGCTATCATCTGTAAGGCAGTTTAGCCAAATTTGGATACAAACAAGATATGAAAGTAAAAAGGTTACAATTTTTTTAGCTACACATGCTAGAACCCAATAGACAAATCTGATGATTTTTTGAGAAAAAAATTAAAATTTTGAAAAGTGACTAGAAAACCATTTAAAAAAAAAACAAAACACATATTTTAAGCCACTTTAAAAAATAATTTTAGCCAATTGGCTAAGTTTAGCCACCCAAAAAAAAACCCTTCTACCTCAACACAAGTGACACAAGGAAAGGACCTGAAGTCCAAGTTTGATGACTAAAGAAGTCTCATGTCAAACCCCAAAGCTACAATCAAACCTAGGGTTTAGGACCATAGCATCATGTAAGCTAACATTTAAGTAACATCATGTGAAAAAAATAACCTATGTTAGTTAGCATCTAAGAGTTGTTTTACTTTTTTTTTCCTACTCATTCAAACCTTGAAAAACTATGAAATGATAATTTTGTTAATTTAATATCAATTTAAAGCCTCTTTTTATGGGTCATTATTTAACATTATGTTTTTATTTTTTAAATCTCTATGTTTGTTTAAGATTTAATATTAAGCTAACATCTACTTTCAATTGTGTGCCATTTAAAGATTCCATTTAGGGTTTATTTTTTAATTTGTTAACATTTGTTATTTGAATGTAACAAAAAAAATTGTTTCTCTTAATATTTACTTAGCATTGGGTGTGATTGTAGCTTAAAGATATAATTGTATGACGTTATTTTTTTAAATACCTCAAATTAACATCTAAGGATATATCCTCTAATTCAGCATCTTCAAATGGTACCTTCAAATGGGACCTAAAGATCCGTCCTTTAATTCTACATCTTCAAATGGTATTTAAGATAGCACCTAAGAATATTGTCTTATGATAACATTACAAGAAAATACATTAATATGGCACCTAAGGATAATATTAGGGTTGTTACATTAAGACAATATTTTAAAATAATGTACCTAAGGTCTATTAAGGTTGATTATTAATTTTGTGAAGCTTTGGTATATTTTTCATTTTATTTTTGTGGGCCTAGAAAAAGGTTCTAGAATAAAACATAATGTTTTTGTCAACACTTGGGGGTGGGGGAAGATCTAAAGTAAAGCATATTCCATTTGTTGCCACTTGGCAAGTTTTTAGGGTTTTTACCAATAAAAGTGATAGACAAATTTTTGTGCATTTGCTTGGAAAAAAGGGTTGTAGATTTAAATATATTCTGTGTGTGGATAATAGGTTTTAAGTTATTTTATTTTTGTCTTTCTAGACATGCCATGGAAAAGCAAGCATTTTCCACTTGGGTTTGCTTTCAACCAAGTGGATAAATACCATAATGTATTGTAAGGACAAATTCTATCTCTTGTATATCCCTCCTAGGGAAAAGGAGGGATATTAAACTTACTCTTCAAAAGTGGGATACATCTTAAATCTATAATTGTGTCTTTAATAGTGGTGATCCCTCCCACTTTTAAGGGAGGATCTTCCATAGAGTTTTATGTAAAGTTGGGCAAACATAACATTGGAAGGTTGTGTTTACCCAATTCATGGGTTTTAATGTGAAATATGGAATATGAAACATGATTTTGCAACACAAGTCAACATGAAACCAATTTCATGCCAAGTTGTTGCATGTCACAAACCTAGTGCACCTTGCACACCTGAAGCTTGTCATCATATCTTACGAAGCTTTTTGCATTCTTTTTTTGTGTTTTTGTTATGTATGAATTTGGATATCTTAATTTGTAAATAGTTATGGTTTCTTTCATTTCTTGGTCACTATTATAAAAGATTTTTTTAATGATGGCTTTTGTTTTGTTGGGAGGAATGCACTTTATAATGAAGGAATCGCACTTGATTATTGTAAGATGGAACCCTCTCCATATGATTTGTGATAACAATAGCATAATAGTAAAACCACATTGCAAAAGAAAACAATAGTGGCTTACAAATTTCTATAACATTTGTGTGTGCAAATGTTTTTATTATTACACCATAGGGAACGATTTTTACATTTGTGTGTTATTTTTCCTACCATGTAATGAACTAAAACCAAACAATGCATTGAAATGCAATAGTGGTGGTGATTGTAGTAAGTTTTTTCTCTCTATGCTTACCATTTTGTGATGATGTTTGTTTGTTCATTTGTTGCTGATGTGTTTTAAATCTTCTTGTGTACAAAAAAATTGTGTTCACAATATGAAACTACAAGTGCTATTGATTTAAAATGTGTAGGTTTTTTCAACATGTTTTTGTTTTTGTTCTCTAAACCCTAAGATAACACCTATAGCAATGAATAATGTACATGGGTAGCTCATGGGTGGAAAAATACGGAAAAATATGTTGTTGGAACAAAATTCATGTTGAGTTTTCAAATTTTGGTCCCTTATTGTAGGATGTTGCAAACAACAACCAAAAGATGATGAAAATCCAAATAGGAGGTGAAAATGGGCCCAATAGGACACCACTTTAAGAAAATTTCAACTCTTCATGAAATGATTTTTACATTGTTAAAAACACATATCTTTGCCATGATCTTGAAGGGAAGAGAAAGGAGGATTCTAATGCAAAGATCAAATACACAATAAATATTAAAAGGTAAAAACAAGACAACTAAAAATCGTAAATATTTTTACAATTGCCTATGTGATTGTGTTTAGTATATTCATATTTGTTCACAATGATTATCAATGAAATTAATCATGTCAATTATAATTATATTCAAATTGTGCTTATAGGTTTACATAGTGATTGGAATAGAAAAACTCATTGAAATGACTTCAATGGTAATCACATAGACCCTAATTTATTGACATAATGTTAGTACATTAAATTAGAATTACAAAAGAGTTGCAATTTGATTTTGGGACTAAACCAAAAAATGTTGACACAACATTGATCTTTTTCTTTTTTTAACTTGATGATGTAGCAGGTACCCCACACCACAAGTTGCACGTTCAAATCCACACATTTATTTATTTTCCAAAAACAAATTTGACAAACGAATCAAAGTGGCTCCTTTCAACAAAAAATTGAACAATGGGAGACATCAAAACTTAATTAATAAAATCAACAATAAATGAAATATCAAACTAAAAATATATATATATAATAACAAGTTCAAATGTTTGTGTGTTGTGTCCAATGGGCATGGAAATGTGTATAAATAATGGAACATTCTAAAATAGCCCAACTCTTGTAATTAGATCACATAAACATTACACCAATACATTCAATCATGTTAATAATGTGTTAAATTTCATTCAAGATTCAAATTGAAGTTGTCCTTATTTGGAATGTATATTTTGCACATGATGTTAGATATTTTCATTATGGATTAAAAATGTTGAAACAAATATTGTACTGTGAGAATAAAAGCAAAATCAACAAAGGCATATGCAAAAATGTAGTGTTTGTTATATAATAATTTTTATGTTTTAAATGGGGAACTTTGACATATTGGGTGTCAAACAACATGATGAAATTTCAATTGGAGGTTATATTATAGCCCCTTCAAAGTGCATATTTATTTCAAGGTTAAATTACCTTCTTGGATTTTGACTTTTGAATTATGTGTATTGAATTCTCTTTTGGTTTTACTTTACTTCTAATTTTGTAATGAGTTGTTTTGGCATTCAAATGCCACACATAAATGATCCAATGATTTTTTTGGTGTGAAATTTTTCCAAAATGTAAAAAATAACACAAATTGTTTTTAGTCACAATATTCCCTTTTAAGAAATTATCAATTCTTTTTTAAAACTGAAAGCTCTTCACAAAATTTGGACTTTGATTTTAATTTGGTAGAATTTTTTCAAATATTTTTTCAATATAAGTTCAAGAATCTTGCCACTTAATGCAAAATCTTTCTTTGGATGTTAACCAATCACACAACATTAAAGAACATCATGTATTTATTTAATTTTGGACATTTGAAAAGTTTAAAATCAACAACTGATCATCTGAAAATTGAAATTTTTGAAAGGAACTTTGATTTGGAGCCCATGACTAAATGATGCAACTATGGACAATAATAATGTTTTGCCTCAATAAATGAATTAACAAATAAATGTCAACAATGTTTTGCATCAAATTTAGTAAAAAATTGATCCCAACCACCAAAAAACTTTAAATCCAAAATTTACTAAATACATTTTGAATTGAGAATATATATCATTAAAATAACCCCTCTAATTCATATTACTCACAATATGTTATTTATTAACTTGATGTTTTCCACATTTGATTACTCAAGTTAGTAAAAAATTATGTTGGTACAATGCTAACATACACATACAAATGTATATCATTTATACCCTTCAAAAAATGTTTTCACAAATTGCAAAATCTTGAAATAGATAATGTTTTTACATGGAATGAACATGAAAACTCATAACTTTCAAATAGGCCTCAATTCATAAAAACATTTCCACATCAATTGAAAAATATGTCATCATCTTTCATGCATTGTTCACAATTTATTCATGTATTTTAATCAATATTCTTTTGAACTCCAATTTATATTGGGTCACCAAATGGGATTATCCAAAAAAAATTATTAATGAAAAAATGTTAATTAGTCCCATAATTTTTTTATTATAACCTAGTTTCTCCATTTGTAATTGATGATTTTGTGCATAATTGGAACATGAAAACGTAGAGAGTTAAATGTTGGCCTTTCTTTTGTTGGTTTCCCTTTCTTGTGTGGTGCAAAAGTTTAGTTAACAATCAAGTTTTTCATCTTCCATTGTAATTTGCAACTTGCAATTTTCTAGTGTTATTGTAATACCTTGGCCAATTCAACATTATATTATTTATGTTGTTATTGAATTTTCTAATAATTACTACATGATTGTGTGAAAAGTTTGGAAATCCTAGCTATCACATGTCGAAAGTGTTCTCTAGGAAAATAAGGTAATTTTGTAAGATCCTTAGGGCAAAAGACATAATCCAATCAAATCTCTAAAAGGGAGGGAATTATTTTGTAAAGCATTGATTACCTCGGTTGTTACATAATGTAAGTTCATGCTATCAAGGACTTACCTTATACAAAAACCAACAAATGTTAAGAAATTATTTAATTATTTTTATGAAAATAAAAATAATTATTTTTTAAATGTTGAATTGATTTTTTTGAAATTAGTTAAATATTCAATAATTGGTTGTGGATTTGGCCAAGGTATTATGATATTGAATGATCATTGGGGTTAACCATCTATTGATAATTGGTATTTATTGATATGTTTGCATTAGTGTTGTGTGGATATCCAAATGGCAAAACTAGAACTCAATGTTGTTAACAAAATCAAATATCCACTCAAGATTGGTTTGCATTCAATTCATCAACACACTAAATGTTCATTTTTATATGATCCCCTCAATGAATGGGAAAGGACATATGGAGTGACTCATATTAAATAATTGTGAGGAACCCCAAAGTTCATTATTTTTTCTTTTTTTGATGGGCATGATTGATTCACCTATAATGAAAAAAAAAACTTAATTTTGTCTAATCTTGAAATAGATATAATGTTTTCATTTTGGGCTATTTATATAAGTTACAATAATAGAATATATGGCAAAAGATATGGGATAAAAAGTGAGGTGCTATTGGGAACATGTTGGGGAACACATTGGGAATTAAGGAACATGTTGAGGATCATATTAGGGGCTTCATGGTGGGAACTTGATGGGAACACATCAAAAACAACAAAAATTACCCCACCTTGCCCAAAAGAAAAAAATTGGGACTTTCAAATGCATGATGGTTCACCCTAATGGTTATCAAAAAATTCTATGCAATTAATTGCCATTTCTGGCTAAGGCTAATAGTAAGGCCATGAACTATGAAGTATGATGTTACATGGTGCACATTAGTGGAGATGTCATCATTGTTGAGCCTAAATGATTTATTTCCTAATATCATTTTAATTTAATGTTCCAATCACATTTGATGTTAAAGACTTTAACGTTAAGCCTTTTAACACAAAATTAGTTGTTTAGGACTTAAGCCTACTTACCACAAAGTACCATGTTAAATTAGTTTTTAAAACTCCCATTCACACCTATGATGTTATAAAACCTATTAATGATTAAGTTAATGTTAAATTTTAACATTTTTGCATCATCATTCGCACTTGTGATAATGATAATTCTCTTTAGCACATTTTTTTTTATTATGTTGGGAAGGTGGTAGGTAAGTGCATAGACAGGTAGGTGAATTGACAAGTTTACATCACATATTCACATCATATCACCAATTACATTTTTAACATTTACATAATAAAGTCTAAACACAAGGCATCAAAATGTGTATTAATATTGAATATTAATTAACACTTGCATCATAAATAAATGTTATATTAATAGTCATTACCAACAGAAACTAATGTTCATTTTTCCTTGGCCAATCATTAAAATACTCACATTTTGAACATTCAAAAGAAGGTTAAATGTGTTTTTTCCTTTCATTTGTTTATATTAATCATCTATAAAAATAGAACTGTGAACAAAAGATATGAAATAAAATGTGATGACTAGGAACTACAACAATTTCATATCTTTTGTCCAATATAAAAAGATCTTTATATTCTTGCAAACATATATGCCATTTCCTTTTCATTCTTTGTTCTTTCTCCTTTTCCCCAAAGAGAAAACAATCTTTTTTAAATGCATGTTGCTTTAGTAAAATTTATATTTTTCACAAAAGAATTATGAATTTGCCTTATTTCAAACGTAGAATTGACAAGTCTTTTCAAGATTAAAATTATTACATCCCAAACCAACAACTAAAAAAGGTTAAAACCAATGGGTTTTGGTTTTTTGAATTTTCCTTGATCCTGAAATGGACATGTCATCCATTTTATAAAAAACATTAAACTTGAACTTAACAATTATTTTAAAATACCACGAACTAGTGTGAACCTGATGCATAATGCACCCATAAATACCTCCTCCATTGATGACGGCAGTTACTGCGCGAAAACGGACGTAAAAATAAAAGTAAGAAGTAAAAACTTGAGGTCTTGAATAATTTTTGGTCCCTCGAGTTCGGGGGGACAATTTTATTAAAAATGACCTTTTCAGGACCTCGACAGATGGACTAACATGCAACTGCACGAAAACGGACATAAAAGTAAAAGTAAGAAGTAAGAACTCGAGGTCCTTAATAGTTTTTGGGCCCTTGAGTTCGGGGGGATAGTTTTATTAAAAGTGACCTTTTCAGGACCTCGACAGACTGACAGACAGACACATTGACAAACTTGCTGAATTAATATATAAGATTGGTCAACATTGATTTGAACTCCAACTTTCAAGCAAAATATTAGTTTTTAAATATATGAACAACACTTGGGCTCAACGCCACTAGGGACGAATAACAAAACTATGATTTGTTGTTGTGAAACTTTAGTTCTATTCATTATACCACCATTGTGGTTCATCATTGGTTCAAATGTAAGGTGCATCCTAGATTTTATCTTAGTAATCAATTGAAGTTATGACCAAAAAGATTTTGAGCTCATATGAATTTCAAAAGAAATTTTGGAGGATCCCAAAATAGAAGCTTTTATTCTTAAGAGGTAAAATATGGAACGCTTACCCTTTGACCCAATTATGTAAACAAAAAGAGGACAACTTTGTGCAAAGCATATTAGATAAAATTGTTGTGATATTGAACATTTTGGGGTGTGGTAAAACCTCCCACGTTAAATAACATAACATAAAAAAATCTTCACATGACTAATATGGTCAACATTTTTTTTGTTTTCATCCTCCCCACACATCTTACACTTGCAAAAGGAACAAAAAAATCCATGAAAATTTTTAATTTTGTAAAATTATTTTTAATAAAATTATGGGTTGTTTTTATGACATACAATTTTTTTTATCACATTAAACATCACATTCACACCATGTCATGACATAACATCACATACACCAATGTTGATATTGTAAACAATATTTTTGTGTACATGAAAAAAATGCAAATGTCACCTTCATAACCACTAACAAAAAATGTTGAAGTTCCATAATGTCAACACATTTCATATTTCAAAAAAAATGAAAAAGAAAAAGAAATCCCCCTTAAATTTGTTTACACGAAAAAACATTTGAAATCGTGATAATAAATTTATAAAAAATCTATTGTTTAGGTTGCATGTTTTTAAAACTTTCAAGAAAGTAATTCAACCCAAAAAATTCAATTCAAACAAATTGAATTGATTTGAATTTCAAATCCAATCCAATCCAATTTAAATTGCATTTGGTGAAATTCAATTTCATTTCAACCAAATTCAATTAAATTGATTGAAATTTGATTAATTTTCACCAAATTGAATTGCATTTGGTTTCGATTTAATTTCTAATTAAATTCAACCAATTTGAATGCAAAATTCAATTCAATTGTTGAATTGATTTCAATAGTTGAATTGAATTGAATTTCAATTTCAATTATAACTAAACTAGATTTAAAATTCAGCAAATTGATACAATCAATTGAATGTGAATTTGAAAAGGCCAACAAGAATAGAAAGAGGCATAAATATTTCAATTGGGTTCATACAATCCTTCATATGGTCATTGACATTTCATTTAGATTTATTTTGAGTTATATTAATTTCAAACTAACAAACATTACAATAATTTGATTTTTCATTGTTGATATTTTAAAAATTAAAATATGTTGAATTAAGAAACTTAAGTTAAATTAATTTTTCGCATCCATGTTAGTGGGTAGGAAAAAAGATTGAAGTAGTTAAGGTTGGCAAAAGTTTAAGGTATGAATAAAGAATGACACAAATAACAATATTTCTATTTGGGCTCCGTGTTGTTTCACACTACTAGTGGACAATGATTAATTATTTTTTGTGAACATAATAATTTTGTTATGATCAATTTTGTCTTTTCAAAAGATATAATTTTATGAGTTTCAATATATATTGTTTTGTCTCATTAATAAAAAAATTACATTTTTTATTTGATATGCAAAATGTCAAATGAAAGTTTGATTCATTAAATAAGTTCACAACAAAATACAAATAAGCCAAGTTCTTTACAAATTAAATTGAATTTAAAAGGCATAAAAATACAAATATGAATGACAAATAACAATTTTTTATTATATAAATGTAACACATAAAGATTTAAGTATGTTTATAACGTTGAATTACTTAACATTTACAAGACTAATTCTTTTTATGTTCCCCTTTGACCGTTTCTTTGGCCGGTCGTTCGTTCGTTCGTTCGCTCGCTCGTTCGTTCGTTCGTTCGTTCGTTTTGGAGTTCGTTTGTTCGTTCGTGCGTTCGTTCCTTCGTCGTCTTCGCGAGCTCGCTGTTTTTAGGGTTTGGTGGAGTGCAGTGTGCGGGGTGGGGAGGGAGATTGCAAGCGGTAGTGGTCGGAATCTGGTCGTCGCGCGATCTGCAATTCTTCGATCGTCCAGGAACATAGCGGTGGTGGGTGACGACAGAAAAATTTCCTGGAAAAAATTCTGCTGACACCCAAAGTGGCACATGGGTTAGACGGTGTTAGACGGAAATGAGCTTCTCTGGTTCTTTACTCGAGGGAAGACTAGCAGTGGTAGGTCGAACTGGAGAGAGAGAGAGAGAGGGAGAGAGAAGGAGGATGGGTACCTATTACTGGTGCTGATTGTACTGTTGCAGACCAGAATCTGTCAGAAGGTGATAAAAGAAAAGTTAATGATTCCATGTATGGCCATAGAAAACAAGGAGAAACACAGAATGTAGTGCTTTATAGAAGAGTCCTAAAAGCCAAGACACAAGAAACAGAAACAAAGATAGGTATACGAGAGAATGCTTCACAATCAGAGCTGAAATTCTTTTTGTTTTACTGGAAAATTGGCTGTTGAGAATTGGGTATCATTATCATCATCATCTTTCTCGGAGGAGATTTGCAGGGCGAAAGGAGTTCGAGCTGGGAGGCCCAATTTTCTGATTCTATGATGGGCTCATGAGGCGACATACATTTTGCAGCTGTAATCATCATCAGCTTCTTCCGCTATGATATTCAGATCACTACTGTGTAGTAATAATTTTCAAGCTTGGGTTGAAGAAGCTGCTGTTAAGGGAACACGAACAAGATACGAGAAAAATGTGGAGCACCAAAACAAGGAAACCCAACAACAGAAGATTCTCATACTTGCTGTTGGGAGATGGAGATCATTATATACAGGACTGGATAGCATCGTGTCGCCCTGGCCTGGTTGGCCCAGGTAACCAAAAGGTGTGCTTAATTTTGCCTTTAGATAGTAGTCTAATTGCTCCCCCCTCCCTGTCTTGTCCTCGTCAGGATGAAGGCCCACATACATAGCAGACTGGATTGATTTCATATAGCAGTTTGCCATCCATCAGTATCAGTGTCTGCTGAATCCACATTGAAAAGCCAAATCATTTCTCTATTTTGCTGGGTTTTTCAAGGCTGGCTTCCCATTTGAGAGCCAGCAGCAATGCTTCTGTTCTTTTGTGGATTAGGTTAACCCCATAACTCTAAAGTACCTGAAGGTTCTTCTGCACATGTTGCAGCCTGCACAGCAGCGGAGGTTGAAGGGTCAGTTGCGGTTGTGTTCACGAGCCATTTTTTTCGAGCCAGATTATGTGCAGGCGCCAATACTTATGTTCCCCTTTTCAAAGATAAGAGCTATAGAAAGACTACCTGAGTCACTGGCTTCACCATCTGCATCGAACAGCAAATGGAGGAACAATTCTCTGGAGGGGTTCCAGGTGAAGACATCCTTACTTGTGAAGATGAAGGAGAATGGGGTGGATGCTCCTTATGTTTTCGAAAAAGAAGACAGCATTTGGTGGTTCTCTTTGGAGTTTTCCCGGGTCCAATCGGTATGCCTGTTCTCTCTCGGAAAGCAAAAAGATAGTCTTTTGCCACATCCCTTTGTGTTTCCTGTGGATTTCTTTTTTTAGGCAGGATTTTGTGGTCCTTGAATTGTATTGTTTCCAATGCCCCTGTTTGAACATCTGTGGTGCCCTTTGGATGTGATAATCTCCTGATCACTTGATGCTGTCAACTCTTAAGTATTGCAATTCTGCTGCCCCATTCCATAAAACCCTGGCCTTGGATTGCCAAACTTTTTCTCGGTATTGTGGTGCACCTGATGCATTTCTCTTTTGGCAGATACCACTGTGATGGGTATGATGGATTTCAGTTGTGCAACAGGTTCACACCCAAATTTCGGTTCTGGGTTTGATTTCTGAGGTTTAGTGTAGCTTTGGGATGTTAAGAAGACTTAGGAATAGGGGGTTTTAGGGTTGAAGGTTAATGGGTTGATATTGTGGGGGACAGTTTCTTCAGCAAGCACAGCCACTATTAGCAATAAATGCCCTGCCGTTTGCAGAAAGGGATATGATACTGCAGAATGCAGCAGCACAGAGAGAGGCACAAGCTCAATTTGACACTACCAGGTTGCTTGACCTAAGTGAACAAGTCTTACTCGATTGCCCAGCTGCCCAGGTACAATAGTTCACATCTTCTCCTTTTCAGTCCCAATGCTTCCTGACAGCATGACCTTTTTCTGGTGTTGATTCTTTTCCCACTTTGGAACCCCAGTTCCCCAAGTTCCAAACCCGTCTCATTCAAATGTCTAACATGACAATACACATGGAGTGCCGAACTATTTTTCCACTATTTACCTGGTTGATCATTCTTGTCAAATTGATTACAGGTAACGCCACTTGTCCGAGAGCCTGGCAGGCTTGTGCTGACTCAAGCGCGAGTCTACTTTCAGGTAACCTTTGCTGGCAGGTATTGCAATAAGCAAGTGGGCCTTAAGTAAAAAGTCCTTTCCTTTTTATTAAAAACCCTCTGGTTAGCTAGTTTCTGGAATGCCTTTTGGTTTTGTATCTGAGAGTTTTGTATTGAGTGCAGCCATTGCATAATCTGACTGATAGCAGTCCAGTACGATCACAACCCTACTGCAATGTTGTGGCCGTAGCACGCAGGCGACACGCACTGAGGCCAACAGGGATGGAAGTTTTCTTCCAGGAGGATCCTTTAGCCAGAGGGCCCGCAGGAAATGGGTTAGGAGAGGATGCCAGTGCATTTTTCACTTTTCAGAATACTCAGCAACGTGACATGACCATTTCTACATTGCTCGAACAGTTAGGGGTATGCATTTTATTTTCAATGGGCAATCGAGTAAGACTCATTCACTTAGGTCAAGCTACCCATGTATCACCTCCAAGTTCCTCTCATGACTTCAGACCTCTCATGGGTTCTGTGGATGGTTGGATGGAAATAACTGATGTTCGGGGTACCAGGGTCAGCATGGTGCTGCTGCTTCAGCTGGATTGCTTCTCGAAGCCGACAGTTTGTGGCTTCAGAGGGTCACCACAGCTTGGCAGGTCTCTCTCATTTTATTTTCTTTTTGCAATTCCTATGTAACATTGGTACTTTGAGATCAGAGTCAACAAATTCTTTGTATGTATGTATGTTGTCAGTCTGTATGTTGGTTTTGAAATGTGAGCACCAAAAGTGCTTGACTTGCCTGCCTTCACATGGGTATGTGATTTGAGTCCACAGATGGACTGCATTTGTTTGATTTCCAATGATGATTTCTAGCACCCATCTTCTTTTCCTTCTTATGGTCATTGTTAAAACATAAATTGCTGAGGAACCTACACATGGAATTCCATGGTTCTGGCAGTGGGTGCAAAAGGTTTCAATCTCACACTTATGGCACTTGCCAGTTGCTTCCTCAGAAATAAGAGTACTTTGTATTTTTGTTTGCTTTGATAATGGGGAAGGGATAATATGTATAACATATGTTGTTGGCAGGCAAGGCTAGTATCAAATTATGACTACTTGATGTATTTGAATCTGGCGGCCGGAAGGAGCTTTTGTGATCTCACACAATGGCCCATAATGCCTTGGGTGCTCAATGACTATAAAAGCTCTAAACTTGACTTTGGAGATCCCAGTATTTTCCGTGACCTCTCTAAGGTGCATCTCGTTCTTTCCAGTGTATTGGAAAGTTTGCACTTGAGACTGTATGCCCTGTTGCCCTGACTTGATATCTCTGCTGCTATTCTCTGCTGACTGTACATCCACAGAAATGGAAGTGTGTAATATTGAATTCAGATATTGGTTTGTAGCCAGTTGGAGCTCTCAACCCCACACGGCTCTCTGTGTTCCATGAACGCTACCATCAGGTATACATGTTTTGTCATTGTTCTGAGAAACATTAAAGCAAAAACTGTAAGTATGTTACCATACTTGTATATCAAGCATGCAGAGGTGTTGGGCGTCTTTTCAAGATTTTGGAACATTGGAATTTTTTTCCACGGAAAGTTCTCCACCATAGGAAATCAGGAGAAGATCAGGTTGCAAGTACTGATCATCCCTGACTTCGGTTTGAACTTCTTGAACATAACATCAGGAATTTGTGATGAAGATGTTATATGAATGGGAGCTCATGTTTCTCAAATCATGCTTTGTTGTAGATGCTGGAAGGAGATAATTCTCATCCACCATTTCTATATGGAACCCATTATTCAACTCCTGGGTAAGTGCCACTTTGGGAACCCACAAATCTTCAAAGTTAACAATTTATTTTATCTTTGTTGCATGTCTTTTTATGTAATGGCTTGGATCATCTACCTTCAGTTTACATGTGTTCCTTTCTGGCTCTTCTTTTCAAACTTTCCCGACACCCCAGTCCTTTTGCTGCCTTTGTTTTAATCTGAAGAATTGCAAATGAGAGTATGTTGACAAAATCAGCAATTCAAACTAAAAATGGAAGAACCACAATTGGCAGGTATGTGTTGTACTGGCTTGTTCGAGCTGCTCCTGCGCATATGCTCCGCCTTCAGGTGCCCCTTCATTCCAATTTGAGACAGTGGTCACGATGGAACAAGACCCCTCAATTCCTTTCTAGACTGCAATGGGTGTCAACTCATTGAAGACAATTGACATTGCTCATGGTATAATTGGTCCTGAAGATGATGGATTATTCTCCAGGGATTTTTTGTCTTTGGTGGGATACCTGGAAAGATTGGGTTTAGCTTGGAAACCTGATTTTATTTAATTTGGGGGGTTGTTGACAGAATGGAAGATTTGATGCACCAGACCGCCTCTTTGCAAGTGTGGCAGATTCTTGGGAAAGTGTTCTGAACAATCCAGCTGACCTCAAGGAGCTCATCCCTGAATTCTTTGCTCCACCTTCGGATTTCCTTGTGAAGAGGTTCATAAACCCAAATTCCTTTTCAGCAAGTTTGGGGTTCAGGGTTATGTTTATTTTTCCATGTTTTCCTGTTCTGGGATTTGGGCATTCCACAGAGATCATAAGCCCTAAACCCTGAACCCTAAACCTTCGAATGAACATGTACAGGGAAGGTTTGAATTTGGGTGTCCGCCAAAATGGAGTCTTTGTGGGTAATGTGATGTTACCCGCCTGGTAATCTCTCTCTCTCAACTAATCTTCTTGTCAACTTCTGTTTCATGCTTGATGAACTTTCCATCAGTTGAGTTTGGTTGTGAAAGCAGGAAGTACCATAAGATGTTGATGGTCATGTGCACTATTCTGAACTGCTGATCTTGTTTGTTTTGTGGCCCTTTACACTCCCACCTGATTGTAAACTGTAACAAAGGGGGCTGTGGAAATGATGCAGGGCAAAGGACCCTGATGATTTCATTGCAAAGCACCGTCAAGCACTGGAGAGTCAGCATGTGTCAATGCATCTTCATTCCTGGATTGATCTCATCTTTGGCTACAAGCAGCAGGGCAAGGTAAACTTTCCCCCCTGAGCTTATGACATGCAAAAAATTAGGCACTCTTGCTCACCAAGCTCTTAAGACCCACAGCCATGTTCTCTCTTTCATCAGATGCCAATCTCATTGGATTGCTGTGAATTTCATGATAATTCACAGTCCAGTGTGAAGTCCAAACCACCCAGTTTCTGTCTTCTGACGATGTAAACAAAATGCTGACAGATGAAGTGAAGTAACTTTGTTTTTCTTTCAGTCCTTTGGGAGCTTATCCTTTCTAGTTGTAAAATGGTAATTGGAGCCCTGAACTGTCTTGTTCAGAGTTTTACAAGATTTGAGTTTGGAGTTGCTGGGGTTTTTTTGCAGGAGGCTCTGGCTGCAGATAACCTGTTCCATCACTTAACTTACGAAGGAGCAGTGGACTTGGAAAAAGTTGATGACCCCGTTGAGCGTGCAGGCCTTGAAGCTCAGGTTCATCCAATTGAGAACCCCCTCTTCTTCTCTCTCTCCCTATTTGTGTTCTGCTTTTCATGACCATCTGGGGTATTGGGTTGCCCTGTGACCACTTGGAGCTCCCTCTACCGTGTCTGCTCTTCCCCTGGAAATGCATCTGATCAGGTCCAATGTGAGATAAATATGATGGATAGTGGTTTGCAGATTTAATTCATATGGGAAGAAAACAGCTGACATTTTCCTTGATGCATTTGGTCCTAGCAAACCTGGATGCAAGTAATTTCACAGAAAACTGATGCAGGTAGATTGAGCTTGTGGTTTAGATAAATGAGTTTGGTCAAGCACCTCGTCAGCTTTTCACAACACCTCACCCACCACGACTCTTGAAGCGAAAAGCGACTGTTGTGAACAGTGCTACTCTATCAGAATCCAGATCAAAGGGCTTTCGCGGTCTCAGCATGGAGTTTGTTTCCCACATTATGGCCCTTGCATCCTCAACTTCTGATGCTTCTCGCACTTCAACAAGTTTGGCAGAGAATCCTGCTGCAAAACTGGACATTTCTCCCTTGATGAGATTACCATCAAAGTATCAAGCTGGAGTACCATCTGTTTCAGGAAGGTCATCAGAATGTGATCCAGATTCCATTGCAGGGGGAAACTATCATGGTAGTGCAGAGAGTGACAGTATTATTTCCAACGACATGTGCAGTATGTTAGAAGCTTCATCATCAGCTTTTGATGTTATGCAGCGTGTTGAAATCCATTCACCAAGTTTGTTGAGAAGATCATCTGGCGATAAAACTGCTGAGCAAATGTTGCTCAAGGGGGTCGTTCCCAGAGAATCAGGAAGTGAAATAACAGATAGCAATCAAGGATGGGAAAGGAGAGTGCAAGCATGGGATGGAAATAGGGATGATATAGAAGACAGGCGAGAAGGTGTGCAATTCAGAAGAAATGATGAAATTCAGAAGAAAACAGGAGATGACGTCAGGAATATAAGGAGAGCTGAAATAGAAGGCAAAAGTAAGGATGGAAGAGAAGACAACAGGATACAGGCAAAACCAAGTGGTACAAAGGATGAGTTGCAGGTGGAGTCGAGCAAGGAACCTCCTCCACCACCACCTTGGCACTGGATGTTTCGGCAGCGGTTATCTGAACCACAAAGTTTGAAGCTTCATCGAAGTCCTATCAATGCTTTAGTCTTGTCAGATGAGAATGCATCAGAGTCACTCACAATGTACTCTGTGGGCCAGGATGGTTTTGTGAAGGTTTTCCATTCTTCCTTATCATGTCTCTTGGGTCCTCACTAAATCTCCAAATTTGGAGCTCTCCCTGCAGGGTTTACAGCTTAGCATTCTTTCAGGTTAGGCTTCAGACACGGGAGAGTAGATTTGGGACTAGGTTTTTCTGACCTAACTTCTGGTACATTTGAGTACAAAGAGGTTAGTGGTAAAGATCAAGAGATAGAGAAAGGAATTGACCAAATTGAACTCAAGTGTTCAGGCTGCTTATTTAGTTATCTCGCACAGATTATTAAGAGAAGCTTTGTTCTTGTTCTTTTGCCAGGTTTATTCAATTTCCGAGGGTTTTCAAGTCCGAGCAACAAAACTTGGAAACCTGCCACTTTCATGCCTCACTATTGCCCACAGCACTGATGCATACCCGGTACATTCTTTATCACCCATTGACAAGAAAATGTTGATTTCTTAGGAACTGAAGAGAGGTAGAATTGACAATGGGTAGTACACTTCTTTGCCAATATCATGCTGCTGGGGTTTGGATGCCAAATGTTTTAGCTGCAATGTCGGCCTGCCTTTCTCAGAATATAGCATTATAATATCTTAATGTGGAACCAAGCAACCCGGCATCAGAGAATACAAGACGGTCTTAATCTAAGTCTTAATTCAATTTGTTGTGGCAGACTGTGTTAGCAGGATCCTATGATGACTTTGTTTATGCTTACTCTGTGGACTATGGACGAGCCCTGGGCAAGGTACAATTGATGAACTTCTTTTTCTTGCACGACAGTTCCCTTGCAATGAAGCTTCTGAGTGTAGCTTCAGAAAATGTCCACCAGAGTTGTTATGGAAATGATTGATTTTCTCTCCATGGAGATCAGAGCATTTTGTGCAGAACTCCTATTTTTGTGAACTACATGCATCCAGTGTCTTAGCTGCATGGTATAGGGTGAAGGTTTAGATTGGTTTAGTGGTTGACAGTGTTGGGGATTTTGCAGATGAGAGTGCATGATGAGACAGTGTCCTGTGTGCAAATGACGGGCAATGGTGGACAACGCATGGTGACAGCTTCATGGGATGCCACTGTGAAACTCTGGGGAAT
Organism: Sphagnum tenellum; assembly: GCA_963921925.1. NCBI lineage: Eukaryota > Viridiplantae > Streptophyta > Sphagnopsida > Sphagnales > Sphagnaceae > Sphagnum > Sphagnum tenellum. Next base: position 15,746,344 of record OY998152.1, read on the forward strand.
TGCTGAGGGGAGAGGTGGTTGGTCCACAAGTTGTGCTGGTAAGCAAGTAATTGTTGGGTCTTTTGATTAAACCCCAGTAGTTAAATGTAACCAAGGCAAAGACCCAGTTTTAGTCTCTTAGAACTTGAGCAGATGATCCATCTACTGTATGGTGCTTAGTGAAAACTCAGTACATTCCCCTCACTAGAGCATGAGATGGCATACAGCAGTAATGACTGATTTGCATGTGAAACTAGCTTGGAATGCAAGTGGTGTCTACACAAGATGTTGCATTTACTGCAATGCTTACCCTCCATAAAACCGTCTCTGAATTTGATGAGTATTTCACATTTGTGACAGTTGTACTGAGATCAAATACCAGGTCTGGGTTCAGAGATGAAATGTTGCTGCATATTTGACTCTTGAAAGCATCACATAAATCTGCCATCCAGAAGAGCTTTGAATATGAATTGTGATCTAACAAAGTTTGATGGCCTATACTCAGCTCCAATTCCTGAGGCAGAGTTTGTGGAGCACAGTGCTGCCATTTGGTCACTTGATGTAGAGGAAAATGGACACCTGGCAGTCTCAGGGGGCGAAGATGGTAATCTCAACTCCAAACCCCTGCAAAGCACTAATCTTACATTGCAAACCTCTAGTGTCTAATCCTAGGCAAAAACCTTAAAAGACCTGACACTGAGGAGGAAAAACCTGTAGTTCTAGCCTTTCATAGGCATTTTCAAAGCTTCTGTCAATGGGGTCACCAGCATCATCAAAGCTTCTGTCAGGGTGTGTGGTTTAGGGTTTAAGGTTTGGGTTTGTAAGGTACACCCATCCCTACTATCTCATGTCTCATTGTTTCAAATTCTAGGAAAAGTCGAATGACCTGAAATTTGTGTTCCTCTGCGATGACAGGGATTGTGATGGCTTGGGACCTTCGGAATCCTACATCATCTGTATGGCAGGCTGTTATGGGTGGTGGCGTTGCTGGTGTTCGAATGACCCATAATGCCAATCATGTGGCTGTAGCATCAACTGATGGTATTCTTCATGTTCTTGAGGTAAAACCCTAAATCGTAGCCTAAGACCCTTCTTCATGTCTGTGAAAGACTAGTCTTGAAGGATTGGGACCCACTCCCCTGCATGACAGTAACAGTTACTCACTGCATCCCATGGTTCCAATCTTGCAGCATCTGATGCAATTGTTGCCTATTTGTGAAGATCACTGGTTGTTAGAAATCACATAAAACAGTCTGTTTTGGTCTCAGGCTGTCAACACAATTTTTTCCTCCTTGGGGAAGAACTTTTCAAAATGAAACATAGAACTCAGGATGATGATACTTGCTATGATTGTATCTACAATTTATGGATTGTGGGCTGACTTTCTATGTTGTTTATCATTATGATAATTAATGAACAAACAAAATACTGATCAAGTTTGTTTTCATTTTGTGCAGATGCGGCAAGGGGGAGCAGTGTTAGCAACAAAAAACTGCGGAAACCCTCTACGTTGCTGCGAAATTGCTGGGCAACTTATTATTGCTGGAAGGTAAGTAAATCATTGTGTGCAATAGAATTCTTGTGATGACAATTTTGCCTGAAGACTTCAACCAATAGACCTTATGAAATATACATATAACAACCTGGAAGTTTCAGTTACTGTAAAATTAGATTCAGAATTTTGGAGCCCAGATTAGGGGAGGTCTCCACACACTAATCATTTTGTCATGTACAATTTGGGTGTAAATCCTCATATCACAGTATGGATGGAGCCTTGCACTTCTGGCCATATGAGTTTCCAAATGAGGATGGCAGGCTTTCTCAGCCAGGGATTGCCGAAGATTTTCTTGACTATTCTCCGATTCGGGACCACAGCAGTGCCATCAACTGCATTTCATTAGCGTGTAAATCAAATGGGTGCTCTGCCAGCCTTGCCACAGCCTCTAACGATTGCACCATTCATGTGTACAGCGTTGGGGAAAAAATATAATATTTTCTGCATCTGAAGCAGCATCACACAAGTTCAGTACTCTCAACTGCTGAGTGATTGGGTGCTATGGTAGAGAGGGGTGTATGCAGCTGATTCTTGCATATTGCTGGTTAATTCAAACAAGAAGTGGCTTTGAGTTAGGTTTGCTATTGCAGGCAACCCCCCCCCCACCTCCCCTCTCTCTCCCTACATTGATGAAGTACAAATTACTTTCAATTGTTTAGCCCTTTCTATCTCCATTAATCCTAACAGTTTCAACCTTGTTAGGATGTTCTTTGATTATTTGTTGAGAATTTGGATCAGAAAGTTCCCATTGACAGCCACGTGGCTGCATACATCAACAGATGTGCCAATGTTTTTGCTATTGTAGAAATGGCCCACACTTTGAGAATCTGCCACTCCCGAGAAAGCACAGCCTATCTGCACAAGTCATGTGGTCAGTAATTCAAATGGGATGAGTCTGTTAGTCAGTGATTAGGTAGAATCTATGAGAAGGGGAGAGTCACAGGATTGCAGAAGAGGTGACACCTTTGGAGATGCTTGGGCTATTGGCTGGGGCCTCCCATAATGCCAACTCCAAGATCATGTGGGGCCAGCAGCTCTTCGACAGTTATGGCTCACTTTCATTATCTAGGGCAAACAAATTTGTAGTGTTTCCATTTGTTCTTTTGCAAATAGAAGGATAGCAGGTCCTCCTGGTTTCTGTGTTGAGTAGTTTTGGCATTCATTACTAAAATCATATATAAACAAACCTAGCTCTTTTCATTTGCCTTGAGATCCTGTCTTTCACCTTCCCTTGCTGCCTTCATTGTATGTATAGGCTGCTTTTCAATTCCATTATTCTTCTGCAAAGTTGAGCCTTTCAAATAGACCTCAAGCTCAATGGAAGCAAAGCTCTTGTGGTCACTTTGACAAATCTCTATTGATGGGAAATCATTTCTGGAGATGAGCTATTGAAGAATCCTCCACAAAATTTCAGAAAGGTCACCAGTTCTTAAACAAATCTTTGTATAGCATACTACAACTAGTGAGTACAGCCCTTGTAAGAGAGCCTCAGCAACTAAACACAATTGGAAATTACCTGCTCATCACCAGCATCAACAACCAGATGCAAACTTCCATCATGGTAAATCCTATTTATTTTAGCTGTGAAGACTCATACTGCATAAGATTTGCAGGATTCCTGGCAAGAATGGCTTGCAGCCTTCTTGGTCCTTGTCCTTACAGAACCGATTCTTTGATTTTTACTTCTGCTCTTTCTGAACTTACCTACTATCAACTTGGATCAACTTGCATGGAAAGAATGACAATCACTTTGCAACATTTTAAGAACACCTAATCAAAATGAAGATCAGCATAAAAATCCTAATTCTTCAAAGCATGGTTACCAAACAAGGTTAAATTGCCCTCCCAACAGACTATTTGGTAACCCTAGTTATCATCAGTCAGGGGCTCGGACAGGGATAATGCAGAACATTCCAAATACCTGCTGTTGTTTTCACCATGTGGTTGCATCACAAGATGATGGTCAATTTCCATGGATCAGACTCAAATGTGGTCCAAAAAGCCCTATCAAACTCCAGATTAGAGGGACAAGAACCCTGTAAAACAACTCCAGCATTCAGCAGTAGGAGTTTGAAACCTTTCTGCATTAAACAATTTCAGACCCAGCTTATATTTTAAACCTCAACAAAGTTCATGGTTGAAACTTCAAAGAGCCCATAAATAATTACTACCTTAACTGAAGTGCAATGAGTCCCAAACCATGCCCAATTTGAGACAATTACGATCTTGATTCTTAACTGGATCATAATCAGTCAACGTGGTACAATTTCCGTTTGTGACTGCTCAATCCTACCATCCAAAATGGGAAAACAACACTAGCCTGGTGGGTCTAGCATTGAATGCACCAATTTTTTGGTGTTATTATGGTTTTGTGCATTCTGCATGTGAGGGTCAAGTGCAGAGACTTCCCTCCTGACAGATTTTGGTGGGCACAGTAAAGCCTGTACTCATTTTAACACCTAGCTATGTACACAGACTACTGCATCATGCCTGCCCCCTTGGAAAACCCCTGTATGCTAAAACCAGCTTCAATCCTAAACTTCTTGAGGAAAAAACCTCCTGACTAATGCATGCCAACCATTATGGCTGGACATGTATAAAAGGACCCAACCAGCTACTGAAGAACCCACACAGATGCAGGTCTCAGCTGGAACCTGCAAAAAATTGCCAATAAGTGAGTTAGTGCAGCCAAGGGTACGTCCACAAAACTAAAGACAATGACCTCACAATTGTGAAGCATCCTCGTATTGTAGGTACACAACGGTGAGTCTGATTAAAACCCTGGAGCACTGCACAATAGCGTAGTGCCACCAAACTTATGTAGTTGTGTATACATGGCAATTTTATGTCTGGGCAATACAACATTCATGGAATGCAGAAAGTTGAAGTTGCCTCATCCCTTCAAAATTTCCATGGAATCCAAAAGTAGGACAGTGGTCTATAGAGCAAGCAGTTATGTGGAAGGACAATACCTTCTATGTGGACAGCTACATAATACTGCAATTTGCTGGAGTCCCAGGTGATCCTGCTGCTGAAAAATCAGGGAGCCTGCCACATGCATCTCAACACAGTTACTGAATACAAACCTTGAGGTGTGAAGATGTCGAGGTCTACAGGAACTACAACGGAACTTCACCTGGTCAAATGAAATCATGATTGAAATCCAGATACAATGAGCAATCCCTGATCTGAAGTGCTGGACCCCACCCCTCAGGATCTGGACTGATAGAGAGAACTTACACAGGCAAGCCATCTTCTCCAAGCTCAAACCCAGGGGCAAGCTCACGCACAATATCACCAGGGGGTTGCCCACAGTCTTGCATATTTTGCATAAGATCCACCACCTGTTGAAAATCATTGGGAGTTGTTTCATACACATGGCAAAGCTGTTTGATATACTCATACTGTCTTGTATAGCGAGAGAAATCTTCTCCACTGAGCTGTGCTTTATGGGACTCCAACCACTCAGGGTAACGATCCCCAATCTCTTTCATTGGCTCGTGCAGCACCTCTTTTGAGAGAAGTTGCTGCATCATTGTGTCCACCAATGATTTCATGTCCTGAGTTCAGTTCAGCACAGTTAGAACATGCTTGCTTTTATTGAAGCCAGATCATAAGACCCAACTGACAAAAGGATTGAGCACAGCCTTCACAATCATAGCAATACACTTCTCTAGGCAGACTAAAATAGTAGGATGGGGCCACCGAAAACTTCCATTGACCAGATTTGACTGCTCTGCTTCCAGATCCAGGATTGCAGACCCAGTTCCCTTCCAACAATAACTAGATCACATGAATGTACAGACATCAAAAAAGAGCAGAACCATGGCTTCAGAAGTAGATTCTGAGATGAACCTTTGGTGGACTGTCAATATAACTAATTGGTCATTAGGCAGGGTGCCCATACCTGAGATCCACTCAGCTCTTCAAACTGCTTGACCAAATTCTCCATCATATCATCATCCCCAGGATTTTCAGCCTCAGGATCTGCTGTAATACTTTCCACAGTTTGACGAGTTTGCTCAGCCAACCTGTCTAATGTTGCTGACAAATTAGCCTCTGGCACAGACTGACTTGTCTTAATAGGCAAAGCATTCTTCGATATTGCAATGCCTTTTGAACTTGATGCAGGTTTTGAACCACTAGATTTTTTCTTTCTCGGCAACAACGCTGGCAATCCTCCACCCAATCCTTGTCCGGGAGTGGTGGCACCCACCCTTGACCCACTTTCCAAACACAAAGGATCCCACTCCTGAACTACAGATTTTCCTGACGACCTGCAGTAAGCATTCATTTCAGATCCATTTTCTGCTTCTGAAAGATGCAATCAACAGTTACAGAAGCCAATATAGCCTACCCTAGTGATTGGAGTCGACTCCTCACTTTGTACCCTACTTTGCCACTGCCACGGAAAAGATTCCAGAAAGGAAAGCATGCTTACTTTGACAATGAGCCATCAACTTGCCGAAAGTCATCTAACGCACCTATAAATCAGCAACATCAGCAGTTGCCATCAGTGTAGAAACCCTGGCACTGAGTGTATTAATGTAAAGAGATGCAGACTGAAACTCAAAAAAAACACACATTGCTGTTCACAAAACATCCAAAGGGGATGGATAGGAAGGGAAAACCTGCTATAAAATTTCAATGCACAAACAGGTCAAGCTCTATCTGCTAAAAGAATTGTGGTTCATCTGGCTGAAAGAGGTTAGCACTCTGAAACATAATACTCATTCATTCAGACATCAACTGACACTTATTAACTGAAGAATTCAAATCCAAAGATTCCTGCTTGGATGTTCAAAGAAAAACCATAAAATTCTGACACATCTTCCATTGATCTTCTCCTATGTTGTTCCCATAGATGATAAGGAGGACTCGGAAAAAAAAATTTGCAATTCAAAGGCTTAGAAACTTTCAGCCGAACAGCATTTGGAATACTGTTAAATGACAGTGTAACAAACCCTAGGATTCACTAGCTATAGTGAACATGTTTTCATTCATGTTTGAAACCGTCCTTGTAAGGAAAGGAAATCAGCAGCGGAAGAAAGGGGGGAGAAATAAGGAGGAAGAGGAGGAAGAGAGCCTGCTTAAGGAAACAAATTTTTTTCTTTTATAAACACAGCAGAGCTCAAAAATTCAGAACAAAGGGACGGCAAGAATAGACAGGAGGAGAAACACAAGGAATCGAACTACTAATACATCAAAGAAGAAATACCCAAAAATCCGCCTGATTTCTCCCCAACAACAGATGTATCATAATAACCTTTTCGTGATCCAAACCCAACACAGAGCTCTTACAGTACATAGGATTAGCAAAAGGGGCGACAGGAGGGGGGATCAAAAGATTACTAAAGAAACAGAACTCAAAAGGATATTTTGTGTTACATACTGTCTAGAAGATCGTCGAGATCCTCGTGTAGAAGCTCTTCCGAATGCTCCGGAGTTGCCGCCATGGTCGTGCACCGCTGCAATGCTCCTTTGTGTTGTCGTTCCCCAGCTCCTCCTCTCCGCCTTTCTCCTGTGACCAAAGCGAGCGCCGCGCGCGCGAGAGAGAGAGAGAGAGAGAGAGAGAGATGACGAGAATTGGTTCCTCGTCGTTCCGTCCGTCTACAGTTTACGCTTGTGTTCTCGTCCATAGTCGACGCACGTTTCATCACTGGAAATTCGTTTTAATTTTATAATTTTTTTACCAATTGGGCTGTATCGTGAGAGTCCTGTTCACACTTGGGCCAGCTGCACAAGCCACAGTGACATGGACCTGTGTCAGCAAGTTCTATTGGATGACTAAACCCTAATCAGATGAAGTAGGGTGAGATTGCCCTAATGAATGATTCACTGTGCTGATGGATGTGACTGGCAAAAAACATCAAAGGAGGGGACAGTTGGTGATCATGAACTTTAGTAGAAGAGCCGCATTTTGCTTCTTGATGTCTTTGCTTTAAAAAAAATTGTGTTTTTGTTGTTTCCATGTTATGGAGTTTTGATTTGTTGTTTGTCACCCAGATCAAAAGTTGGTGTTGTAGCATTGTTTCCTTGATTTTCTTTGGTTGTGTGATGAAGATGATGAGGAGTTGAGGACGATGCACTAAGTGGTGGAAAGGGATAAATACTATATAATTAAGAAAGCTAAGCACCTTATTTTTTGGACTCTAATTTGTTTCAATTTAGTGATTGTTGTTAGGAGTTTTCAGGATGAATGCTTGAAGCTCGTTGTGTGAATGTGCTACTCATTTTGCTTTATGATCTCCTTTACGCTAAAGCTAATGACCAAAGCATTAGGACTTAAGAAGTTTGTAGGGACCTTAGGATGGAAGTGATGAGAGGCTCAAGGGGGTTATTTGGGTTGGCCTTTAACAGGATCCTACTCAAGTTGAATGTGCTTGAGAATTATGTTTGAACATGGGAAAGATTGAGTACCTAAATGTTTGGGAGCTCCAAGCAAATTTGTTGTAATGGGAAGTTCCTAGGAAAATCTGAAAAAATCATTGTTGAAACTTCCCCAAAACCAAGATCTCTACTGGGATTAAGTATTGGCTCTAACTAAATTTGTTTGTTGTTGAAATACTCACATTTGTAGGCCATGATGGTCCACAAAGAGAGGAAATCCAGAGCAAGTTGATTCGTCAAGGTCCATAGAATTATTGTGTCATTAAGTTGTAGATAGTTATGGTGTTATTACGTTGGTTGTATGTTTTCAGGTTTGTTGTGTTGATGCACTTAATCATTATTCTACAATATTCAAATTACATACAAACTTGTATGTACCCCTTTTTGGTATCAGAGCATGTCAGTCAAAATAGGATGATAAATGTAGAAGTTGGTGTAAAATTAATATAGGTTTTGAATATGCATAAAAGATGTCAGATTTCATTGGTAGGGAGCATAATCAAAATCCAACTACCCAAAAATTATTTGAACATTAAATTATCCATAGGTTTGACAACCCCAACATAGAACAAAATGTGTTTATAAGATCTACAATATTGCGGTTACATGGCTTTGGTGTGGTGAGCATTGTGGGGATAGATCCAAGGGAAACACAGGTTGGAGATCTTGCAATCAAAATCAATCATAGAATGTTTGATATGTAGGCACAAATATGGATCAAAATGTATGATGGAATTAAAAAGTGGAACAACATTGCACAATTCCAATGCAAGTTTTCTTTCACTTCTTACATTCCCTAATGTTGTTGTTTCGAGGTTTGAAGAAAGAATTGAAATCCCTAGGGTTGGGGACATATGGATACCCAAGGCTATACTTCTCCCAATTGCTTTATCAAATTCAACATACTAGGAATCGAGAATTTGTTCCAAGAGGGAGATAAAATTCTAAAGGTGGAAGTAGATCTAGATTCACAAGTTATAGATTTTGTTTAAAGTCATATCAAGGTTTAAATGGAGGGTGTTGATGAACAATCATATGCCATTCAAGTTTCTAACATATTTAATCCCATGGTTGAAGGAAGATTAACTAACTTCTTTGCACATAAATGTTTCAACAAGATTGATTGGTAGTGTTAATGATGAGCCATGAACAAAAGAATCCAATTTGGTGTTTTGGTTTTTTTTGAGGTGAAATTTCCTACAAAATCAGGTGCAAGGACAATAATATTGAGAGTTATAAGAGCTATAAGTATCATAATTGTAAGGTTTGATCCAATGACTACATAAGTCAATGATGCTGTAGTAGGAGTCATACATGTTAACTCATTTATGAAAGTAATTTTTTAGTTGAAAACTCGTTTGAATCCTAATGTGCGATAATGGTCCACCCTACAAACCTCAAAGACTAAGTTCTTCTTCACAAGCCCTTTGCCCTTTAAAACATCTTAAGATTACTACATTACCTAGGTGTTAATGATGGTTTTGATAATAATTAATTTTTACATTGATGTTGGGTTCTTGCCTATCATACTAAACACAATACCACATACTTGAGTAGTGAAAATAGATTATGAAGCTTTGTCTATTATCAACAAAACAAAATAAAAAATGGAAGATTGCATAGATAAACTACATCAAAGAAGAATTGATAACAAAAGTGTGTGTGTATTGATGATGTTTGAATACAATTCATGTTTAATTCTAGGCGCCTTCCAAAGACTATTCCTTACCCCTTATATCTCCATTATTATTCTTACCTTTTCAAACCTTTGGATAATTAGAACCTACATCGTATTAGTAGACCCAATAGTTTGGCTACAATAGGCTACAATCTATTGAATTTGAGGAAAAGGGAAATGAGGTTGAATTAGGATATTAAAAATATTAACTAGTTATGTGTGGTGAAAACCTTCAATAGATAGGATGACTAATCCAAAAGGCATGGATGAACTCTTTTGGGATAAAGACATAGAGGATTTTTTGATTAAACAAAAAATGTTTTAAATGGTTGCAGAGGTTAGAGAGTTGGATGAAGACAAGCTTTTCAAAATTGTCCAACTCAATTTGAAAGGTAAAACATGGGATTGGTAACATTGGCTTGACCCACCACCTGATGATTAGAGGACTTTATAGGCCGTGTTGCATATGAAATATAGTGTATATGATGAAGATGAGTTGAGAACCAAGATGGATGTGGTGCGTCAAGAACTAGGCAAAAAGTTCAATTGTGTTATGATAGGTTGGAACGACTTTTTTGTCAAGGGTTGGATTATGGATGCAAAAAAGTGAAGATGGTTTTAGGCCAAATTATGACCAGAATTGAAGAAGTTGTTAGTGGTATGAACCTACTAAGACATGGATGAACTCCTATTAACTACAATAGAAGTGGAGAAAATGTTGGGGGAGATAGGAAAAACTCCATGTATGAGCATCTACAAGAAGAAAAGGAAGAAGAATTGGCACTAGGTGAGACCAGTATTGACAAGTAGTTACAAATATTCAATGATATTCTTGTTAATTATTTTGGATGATGGACATATGGCAAGAAAGGACCTAGTCTAGGAATGACTAACATCATCCAATGCCAACTATGTAGGTTAGAAAAACATATCACATTTGTATGTTTTAGATTCATTGATTTAAAAGCCAAAGTGTGCCAAATGTGGTGGGGGGGCATAAGACAAATAATTGTGGTGTCAAATGTTCTGTTCAGGCATGGGGCACACAAAAGATAAATGTTGGAAAAAAGATTGGCAAAGGCCCATCAGCCTTTGCAAATCTCCTAAAAGTGTTGGTCAATGATGAGGAAGCCACATTTGTTGAATTAAACTAGCTATGTGGAGTTAAACAAAATGTATTCTCTCAAGTTAGGATGCCAAAATGTAGATTATATATACAAGCATCCACATATGGAGCAAGGATAAAAGAATTACATGAGGAGGATAACAAAAAAATTGGAAACATCAGAGTAGATGGAAACATTAGATCAAAAAATTTGTCACATTTTGTTAAAGGGAAAATCTTTCTAACACCCATGGAAACCATCCTCATTATTCCTAGGGAGTTGAAATATCTTGAAGGTCTAATGAAACTAGCTAGAAAAAGGAAATATGTTGAAGTAGCCCATTCAAAAGGGGTGAAAGCACACTAAGGTGGAATACATAATCTTGTCACAACTTATTGGATTATCAATCATGGGCCATGGAACAAAATATAAATGAATAATATGTGGAAAGGACTCAAAAATAATAATATTATATGTGACATGATCACATCATATGAATTTCATGAATAAATTTTGAATTACCATGACATATTGAACTTTTGAAATGCCAAAACCCAATGTCACAATCCATATCATATGACTATGGATTCATTATATTTATTAAAATGTTTACTTGAGTGATTTTTTTCTACACAAAAGATGGTGTGATCCCATTGATACAAAGGAAGATAATGTTGAAAGATTTTGAAAACCATAAATTGAGATATAAAATGAAATATGGATTTCAAAAAAATTCTTTTAGTCACTTGAATTAATAATTCAACTTTTCATTTTTTAAATATAAATTTTTGATACAATTATCTACAATTGATAAAGTTTAAGTTTTTTATAAAAAAAATTAGCCTTGCCATATGACTTGCGCAATATAATTTATTTTGCTACAATGTAAAATGGACTTTTATTTTAACACTAGTATGGACTCCACATATCTTGGAAAATACTCCACCTTAATGTGTTTTCACCCCAAGTAGTTGTTGTCATAACTTCCCTTATGATCAAACGGGCTTGCACCAACAAAATTGACTATAACAAAACCCTATGGTGGTTGAAATCAATCAAGCATTGATTGAAAGCTTGGTTGATACCAAAACATCAATGTTGGTTATGGCAACTAGTGTGGTAATAAAACTTGGTATAATGCATATGGTTCCAAGTCATGAAACATATAAAATTACATCATGTATAATTATTTAGGCATTGGGAAAGACCACTTATATACCTATCACAATTGGTAAGGTGGTTTGCCCAATGATCTTCTTGGTAGTAGACATCGACAATTATGATGTATAGGTTGGACTTTCTTATGAAGATTGAAGTTGTTGTAGATGTTGAGAAGGGAGTTATGCATGTTTGGAACAAACTTGGTGTAACAATTGAAATTCTACCTCTCAATGTTGTCAATATGCTTCAAAGGATTACAAAGTCGGAAACATGCTACACCATGATGAGTAAGGATTTTAGCAAAATAAACTTGGAATAGTTATGTGTAACTTAAGCACTTGAAGGGGATTGTACATCAACATTTATTGGTTTTGCTAATTGTATTGATGATTTTATTTATAAAGAAGACTTGAATGAATAATAAGAGAATGCAAATGATAATCTTGATAAGATTTTGCCAACATAAAATATTTTGATTGAAAAACTAAATAATCATGGTATGAATTAAGTAGTGGATGATGAAACACTAATGCAGATGCTCAATTTGGTATTATAGGAACAACAATAGAAGTTGTCAAAATGAGAGTACACAAAGGATGATGATTATGCAAATTGGATTTAATGTGTCCAAATAGAAGAAAAACAAAAATCCAACAGATATTGGAGACAAGTCTTTGGATTGTTGATTTCATTTTTTTTTTGGTATTGACATTAGAAGGAAGGGAATCCAATAATGAAAAGGACATGTGGACTAAAATTAAACCGAAGATCAATTCGAATATTTCTATTGATGATAAGCATATAGAAGAATTATGGTTTTTGTTGGAGTTGTTTTAGTACATATTTGCATGGCACAAATGCAAACTAGGTCATTCCACCATTGGTGATTATACGATTGACATATAAGGTTTGCCACCCTGTTAGATGACACCTAAAAAATGATCTTACTAGAAGAAATAAAGGTCAATAAGTAAATTCAAGCATTAATGGAGTTAGGAAAGATGCACAATAGTGCCTAAGAATATGCACATAGGGTTCCTTTGCCAATAAAAAATGATGATGATAGGAGGTCCTTTAAATGCCTAGACATGATGGGATTTATTTCCCATGCCTTAATAAATGATGTGCTAAACAAGCTAAGGGAGTTTGCTTGGTTTACAACACTAGATCTTCTATCAAGGTTTTGGCATATTCCAATGGCTTCAAGTGACATCAATAAGACTATAGTCATCACCAAATCATGCCTTTATGAATGGAGCATCATGTCATTCATATTGAAAAATGTTACTAGCACCTTTGGGTTCAAACTATGGTAGAGGTTTTTAAAGATTGGAACAACCAATTCTTAAAATTCTTTGTTGATGATGTCAACATACATAACATGAATTGGATTGATCAATTGCAACATATTCAGATGGTGCTCTAGAGATTGAGAGAGGTTCACTTGAAGCTTAACCTGATCAAATGTTGTTTTGGAACTCAAAGCATCACCTTTCTAGGTCATGTTGTAAATGTAGAAGGATATCATCTTGATCCCAAGAAAATTATTGTTGTAGAAAAATTTCTAATCCAAATTCGTAACCAATGTGAAAGCCTTTCTAGGACTTATTGGTTACTATAGAAAGTTTATCCCTAGCTGTGCCAAGATTGCAAAACCATTGTTTGGACTTATTAAGAAGGACAACAAATTTTTGTGGACACCTAACTACTAGATAATATTTGTAATTTTGAAGAAGTGGCTTGTGACATCCCCAGTGTTAACAAGACCAATTTTTTCACAACCATTCATCATCGATATAGCTTGGTCTATAAGGGGAGTGGGTACCATTTTGTCATAGAAGTTTGAGAGGCAAGAGTAGGTCATATCCTATGCGAACAAGGGATCCAAATTATCTTTTATGTAGAAGTGTTCCATCCAATGGGAAGGGAGTGTTATGCTCTTGTATGGGGCATAATTCATTTTCAACAATACTTGCACCAAACCTTCTTCCTTCTAAGAACATTCCGTAAGCCCTTGGGGTGGCTTACAATTTTCTTAGATGCATATGGACATAAAGGGAGATGGATTTTTATGTTGTAAGAGTTTCATTTCAAGATAATCCATAAGCAAAAGCTAAACATGCCAATGTGGATGCATTGAGTACAAACCCAATTGGCAAGTATGAAGTTGATGAAGACTTTGGAGGTGAAATTCAAGATATAGATGGGATTGCACAAGATGTTTCCATGTTCCCCATTGCTAAGGGAAATGAAACTATTAATAATCTTTTCACTATGATGGAAGAGGATGTAACACCATACCACAATAAGGGACAAGTTCATAAGGAAGAAAAATCACTTTGTATCAAGATGAAAAACGATATCAAAGGATGATTGTTGGACAAGAAAGACGAGAATACACTCTACAAGGTTATTGGAATTTGGCCCATGAAGCACAAACTTTGGTTGATGAGGCCAAGACCAAGATTATGATTGAACAAGAGATGGATGGGGATGAACAAAACCATTGTTTAGACATTTAGGAAGATCTTTTGAATATGAAATTGTTCATTGGTGGTTCATTGGACCCAAATGAATGCATTTCTATTGACATTGAAAGAACAAAGAAAAGGATGACGTGATATCATTAGTAAGAAAACACTTTATTTTCAAAATCTAATGGTTTTTAAACCTAAGGATAGATTTTTGATAGTGAAGAAAATGCATAATGAGATTAAGCATTTTGGTGAAGCAATAATGTTTGTTGAAATTAAGAAGTGGTTCTTCTAGCATGATTGGACATATTTTGTTAAAACGTTTGTCAAAATTTGTGATAAATGCCAATTAGCCAAACAATGAATATGTTTTTGTTATTATCGACCACTACTCCAAGTAATGTGAAACACATCTTGTACAAGAGCATGACCCAATCATTGTGGCCAAGTTCTTTGAAGACGAAATCATATGTTGATTTGGGATGCCCAAATATGTTTTCACAAATAATGGCAGTGAATGGATGAAGGAGTTTGATGCTTTGTGTCAAGATTATGATAGTATACACTAGTTTACTACATTAACATGGCCACAATGCAATGGCATGGTAAAATGATGGATTCAAACTATCAAGCATGGCCTGATTGTTTTATATTTAACAAATATACAAAGATGGAATATTTAATTACCAAAATTATTGTTTGGATATCATTGTGGTGTGCAAGCTAGCATGAAATACTTGCCTTACATGGTATTGACAAGACATACGTAATCCCATATTTGTTAATGACAACATTTTGAATGGGTTATGTGATGTGGTAGATGAACAAGTGGGACCTAAGGCAATGGTAAAGCAAATGATTTAAAAATTGTAATTGGTTTTCATAGATTTTTGCTTGAGAATGTTGAATAAGCTCAAAAGAAATAATGTAAGGTTTATGTTTTTCAGAAGGGATTATAGTTGTTTGCATGTTTTGAAAAAGAAGGTATGTAGACCAAATTGTGCAAACCATGCAAAACGAAAAATATTGTTGGTAGTTGGGAAGGTCCTTATGTTTTTTTTAGTTACAAGGATGGAAAAGGCACTCAAGAATGAGATGAAGAAGGCAAGACTTGCATAATAAAAAACATGGATGATAAACATTAAAAACGAGCAAAAGGGACTGACAAGTTTACCACTTAACATCTTGATGAAATAATCTATGGGGACATAGATTTTTAAAACGGCATAGTGACACATGTGACATGGACTTGTGTTGGCAAGTTCTATTGGCTAACTAACCCCTAACCAAATGAAGTAGGGTGAGATTACCCTAATGAATGTTTTATTGCATTGATGGATGTGATTGGCAAAAAATGCCAAAGGAGGGGAAAGTTGGTGATCATGAACTTTAGAGGAGGAGTCACATTTTGCTTCTTGATGTCTTTGCTATTTTTTTTTGTGTTTTTGTTGTTTATAGGTTATGGAGTTTGGTTTATTGTTCTTCATGGAGTGCCGGTACCTAGGTGAAAAGTTGGTGATGGTGCGTTGTTTACTTGATTCTTTTTAGTTATGTGATGAAAATGATGTAGAGTTGAGGAAAATGTCCAGGTGGTGGGAAGGGATAAATAACAAACAATTAAGAAAGCTAAGCACTTTGGTTTTCTGGAATCTAATTCATTTCAATTTGATGATTGTTGTTAAGAATTTTTAAGATGAATGCCTAAAGCTCATTGTGTGAATGTGTTACTCATTTTGCTTTATGACCTCCATTGCATTGAAGCTAGTGAGTAGAGCATTAAGAATTAAGGAGTTTGTAAGGATCTCAAGACAAAGGTGATGAAAGGCTCAAAAGGGTTATTTGGGCTGGCCTTTGTGGGGATCCTAATCAAGTTGAACATGCTTGAAAATTCTATTGGGACATGGGAAAGATTGAATACCTGAATGTTTGAGAGCTTTGAACAAATTCATTGAAGTGGGAAGTTCTTGGAAAAATTTGAAAAGGTCATTGTTGAAACTATTTAATTCTTTTCCAGCTCCAAAACTAAGATTTTTAGTAAAGTTGGTTAATGGTTCTATACAAAAAAAAAGTTGTTGGGATATGCACATTCGTAGGCCATCGTAGTCCACAAAGAGAGGAAATTCATTAAGAGTTGATGCGTCAAGGTCCATAGAATTATTTTGTCACCAAGTTGCAAATAGTTGTAATGTCGTTACATTAGTTATATTTTTTCAAGTTTGTTTGTTGATGCACTTAATCATTATTCCTCAATATTCAAAGTGTATACAAACTTGTGTGCACCCTTTTTTAGTGACATTACATTAGTTATTAATTCATGTGTTGGGGGGGTTCTTAATAGTGTTGTTTAGTTATTATCATTTAGACCTAGCTAGTGGATATTAATAACATATTTTATTTTATTTGGGCAAAGAAAGATATGCATTTAAAAAATATATATATTATAATAGCAAGTTACAAATAAAATTTCCCCCCTTCATCTCCTGGTAATGAATATTCCAATTTTCAATTTTTGACACATGATGGATATGCACAAAGGTTATGTATGCAAAATGTTCAAATTTAGTTGCTTAAACGGATATGCTAATATCTTAAAAAATAAAAATTTAAGGAAAATATAAAACAAAGTAACTTGTGGGGGAATTGAACCCTAATTCTTCATAACTATGAAGAATTCTACCTAGTTACAACACAAATTTCCTGCCCCAACCACACCCTTGCTAAACAAACCACAAAATTAATAATTTTTAACTTGCAATTGTTCAAAAAAATCAACTTCTTCGAGCAAGTCATAATTATCATGTGCCAAAAAGTCTTCCTCTTTGAAGTATTCCTTCAAATTTTGCATTTGGTTTGCAATTGTGGTGTGGGTCATTAGGCCAAATTTTCACCACTATGACAATCCGATCCATGTTTTCCACTTGTAAATGATAATGTTTTAAAGTTGTCAACACCCTTGCAAGATTGAACACACATTCAATTTTTATTTGTGAACTCGAGATTCCAAGAATCAATTTCACATGGAAACTTATGTTTGGAAATTGGCCTTCATGGATGCACCACTATGTTAGTGGATTTACACATGTAAATGGAAAAGTAGGAAGCCTCCTAAATAGAAATAATTTTCTAGTAAGCAATGCACATTAAGATTCTTTAATTGAGGTCCCCACATCAAACATATTTTCTTCAAAATCCTCGCCAACATCAACTATTACAATAGCAATAAATGCATTAATGACAATATAAGGGTTCAACTATTCAAAACAAACCATCAAAAGATGAATAACAATTCTAGCATCATATTCAATGGCCAACTGAAGACATTCCCACATCCCAACAAATTTTCCACAACACATTAAAAACTTGAAGCGTGGATCCAACATGATGGCCATCATATTATGAACTTGCTTTCCATCGAAAGTTTTCAAAAATTGCAAAAAAGGTTTGATAACCTTAATAACCTTGAGTTGTATATTTATTTACAAAACAAAAATCTCACTTTCAAATGAGTAAAAACATTTAGGCCCATTAGAAAATGGGAATAATGTTGCTTCCATGTTGATAGTAAATGTAATAGTCATTGTCAAGGCATCTGATAATAGCCAATTGCTCCTTGATTGATTCATGACACATGCTGATACAATAGAGTTTAAACAAGATGTGATTACTTTTACAATAACCCACACTTAGGCATTTGACATTCTTCGTTGCAAAGCCACAACTTTCTACCTTCCATAACAAAGATTAATGGCATCTTTAACCTACAAACATTTTTAACATTATGACCTTGCTTGCAAATTTAGTTTTCACAAGAGTTTTTTATTTCCAATGTTGCATCCCACTATCACAACAAGCTCGTTCCCACTCCTACCTCCCTTTCCTTAACTTTTTCGTCTAGGTAATTATTTTTTGTAAACTAGCCTATGCATCCTTCACACTAACACCATTTAGCTTAGTAGAGAATTTGTTGTCATTTGTAGCATACTAACATGCCTTTAAAATCATGTGCCCAAAAGAAGTACCTTTGTAAACCTAAACAACTTTAAAGGTTCACAATCAACAATTGACTGTGGAATTGTTGCCATAGTAGTCAGGTTACTACCTTCATCCTTTATAAAGGTAAGTGCCTAATGTAATAATCCATGCTTTTCTAGTAAGGAATGGAGTTGTATGACCACAAAATGCTTGGAAGTCTCATGAACTTCAAGCAACACCATAATAACAATGCATTGACACCCAAACTTCATTCAAAAAAATTATAACTAGAACAAATGTGTTAACACTACCACGAAACATCCACAAATCAAAACTAGCTAAAATTGTTGTTGCAATTTGTAGATTTGGCAAAATGTGTTGGTCCAATGTCTTTTTCACCATCGCAACTAATGCTTCCTCCACTAAAGAAGGTCAAAAAGGAAATTGAACTTGGGGACATTAGCGCAAGACTAACCTCTGAAGCCAAATGTTCTCACAAGAAGATAATGGCTTGTAACCTTTGTAAATGTATAATATTAGATCTTAAAAAAACTGTAGTTGAGCATCATCAAATTTTTAATAAGGATTTTTGGCACCAAAGAATGTTATAATCACATAACTAGAAGGACTTGCCCTCTTTTTCCTAGCTGTTAAGTATGATCAAGTGTTACCACCTTCTCATTACAAATTTGCTTCTTGTGAGCCCATAATTTTGGATATGTTGTCTCCACATGAATCTTCATGGGAGTTATGCCATTGATTTTGTTATATTTGATCAAACCTTTACAAAGAATAGATCATTGTGTCAAATCAATATTAAATGCTTATTTAGATTTGCGAATGATGCATCACAACATTTGCGAGTTCTTTAAATCCATAGGGTGATTATCATTGACAACAAAAAACCCCCAACATATAAATACTAGACCATGAAGCCTCCAAGCAATAGCTTGTGCTTCTATGGTTTCAAGTTGTAGAACATCCGATTTGGCACATTATTGCCACCTTGAAGGTGCACAATGCTTTCAATCTCTGAAAATGAAGATGTAGGTAGAGGTGTTTGAATGTGGGGAATTAATGCATTTTCATCAACTCCACCCACACTTTCAATCATGCAAAACTCTACCTCTTCAACCATTGAACAAACACACAAAATGCACAATGCACCTACACATAATAAACAAAGACATTAAAACAAAATAGATTCAACTTTCAAGCTCCCAAAACCAAAAACAAGAAAATGAAAGGTTTCTGGTGTAGGAGCTTACCTTCATTATGAAACATGATGGCTTCTTGTTGTTGCGTGCTAAATCCAAAGTCCAAAATGTGCTTGCTATTGTAGGTTGCATCCAAAACCTAGAAGCGAAACAACAAAACACATAAGGCAAATAACAAAACACAAAAGCAAAGCCAAGAAGAAATGCATAGAGCATTTAGGGTTAGGAACTTACTTATCTAGGTTTCTTGTTTTTTCAAGTTGCGCATGTTGCATCCAAAACCAAGTAGAATTTGTTAAAATATAAAACAACTTGTTGCTCCAAGCAGAGCCAAACTCCAAGTAAGTAGAGCACTAAGTAGAGAGAAGTAGAGCACCAAGAACACTAAACAAAGAGAAACAAAGTGCCATGAGCACCAAGCACCAAGAAGTAGAGCATTGGAAGAGCACCAAGCACCACAAAGTAGAGCATTGGAAGAGCACCAAGCACCGAAAAGTAGAGCACTAGAAGAGCACCAAGCACCAAACATAGAGAAGTAGAGTGCTAAGAATGCAAAACATAGAGAAGCAAAGTGCCAAAAACACTAAGCATAGAAAAACAGAGTGCCAAGGACACCAAACATCAAGAAGCAGAGTGCCAAGCACTAAGAAAGCAAAGTGCCAAACATCAAGAAGCAAAGTGCCAAGCACTACCTAGCACCACGCACCATAAAGTGCCACGCACTGAGATTCCCGATGCCCAAACCTTTGTGCGAAAAGCTTGAAAGTGACAAGTTTTTTGTTCTTCACTCCTCCTAAACCTAGACCTAATTGAAAACCTTAAACCCTAAATGAAATGCATGTCCGACATTTTTTAAAACCCTAATCGCTGGATATCAATGTTTGAAAATCCCTTTTGGCGATACAATCTTATATATAAATTCCCTTAGTGCGTGCATGCATGCGTCTGTCCGACGCGACAGTTCCGCGTTTTTATTGACCGGCAGAATCGGTTTTGCCATAGAAAATGCAGAGGCCAGTTCTGCCGGTGAATAGTTCTGCCGGTGATGATCATCTTCTGCTGCACTATTATTGGAGTCTTGGTGGTAGTGGTCTAGAGTTTGGAGTCTAGGCCAAAGCTAGCTAATTGTTCTGAAGCACGTCGTCCACTGATCATGTCCCACATGTGTGTGTGGCTGGCTGGTTGACTAACTAGCTTCTTTTGTCTTATTTTTTTCCATCTTCTTCTTCTCCGTCTGCAATCAATCTCTTTCTCCTCAAAAACACAATTCACGCAAAAATTCAACACAAAATTTCGCACCTTTTTCTTCCAAATTTTTTTTTACACGGGGACGAGAGAAGGAGATTGCTACGGTGGCGTTGGGGGGTCCAGTGCAGGCTCAGAACTACGAGAAAACGTTTGTTCGTCGACAAACAAACGTCGGCGATGGCGCCAGCGTCAGGACGGGGCAGGAGTGATCTTTGTAGACAAAAGTGGAGATGATCCCACAATCAAGATTTAGCCAGATTTGGCTACAAGCTAACTATGAATAAATCTATATATAAATATATTCTATATTTCTGGCTAACATACTTCAATCTTGGAGATTTTTCTTCAATTTTTTTTTTTTTTCCAAATTCTGGCTAATAACAATCTCAAAAATAAAGAGTAAAAAATAAGAAAAAAATAAAATTTCACAGTGGCCGAAGGTCACGGGCACCCACAGGGGACTTCACAATGGCCTTCGGCCACGGGCACCCACTAGTTAGATATAAAGATAACAAACATATTGGCATCTGGTGGTTGTGCACATTGCTAGTTATGATAAATGTAAAAATGCTGGCCATTATGCATATGCATAACTGGATGAATCTGGATAACCGGACAACACTAGTTCTTAACAATGCATGGCAGGTATTTAATTATTTGTTAATACCCGACAGTTCTGGGTATTTGAACAAATTCAGAGTGAGTCAAAGAATTGTTGGTTCTGGGTATTTGAGAAATTTCAACCAAAGAACCATGTACCCAGAATTTTCAGATTCAAAGAACTATAGGTCCTAGGTATTTCAAAAAACTTGAAAGAACCACCGGGTTTCATGAAAGAGCCTATCCCAAAGTTTTAGGTGGATATTTGATTAAATTTTTTTTTGAGAACCACAGTTTGTATATGATAACTGGGTATTTGATTTTTTTTGATGACCATGGTTATCAATCTTGATAATCAGATTGACACCCGAGGGGGTTTGGTGCAATTTCTAATACCCACCCCCATGCTGGTTCTTACACCTACTCATAACCTTCTGTTCCAGAGGTTTTCAAGCTTCTGATGGGCCCTCCCTTCATCTTCCCCATGCACATAACCTCTTCCTTTTCTTTTTTTTTCTTTGCATACATCAACCAGACAGAGAATGGTCATGGATTTTCATCCATGGAGAGAAGGGTTATATGGTTTTTTGGGTCCATCTACAAGAAGGTTATGAAACTTTTCATCCATCCACATGAGGTATGGGGTGACTTTCAAACCTTCAAACAGAAAGTTATGTCTGGTATCCAGCTCAAGGTCGCTGGTTACCGAAACTAAGTTTCCCTCACCTCAGTTATTTCCGATAACCGGCATTCTCTCTGGTTAGTTACCTTAGTCCCTTAAGAGTATGAGGGAGCTTACACTCCTACGGAGTAAGCGTAATATCCCTCAGCGAGGATATTATCCCTCGGCGTAATATCCCTCAGCGAGGATATTATCCCTCGGCGTAATATTCCTCAGCGAGGACATTATACCTCCGCGTAATATCCCTCCTACTCTTAACCCTAAAACTACATTCCAATTACAAGAGGTAGTTGGGGGACATTCTTGTTGGAATGACAAACCTCTACAGATAGAAATTTATGGATGATTGTTTTTTCTGTGGATGGAAGGAGGGACATTGGACAGATTGGCGATGTTCGTGGTCCACCTGCCGGGGCTGTCCCTGGCTGGTGGCGAGAGAGTTTTGGCCATAGCCACACAAAGAAAAACTGAGAGCTTTGGACATAACAATCGGCATTTACAGATATACATTTCCAGAGAGAAAGGAGAGCATTTTCAGAGAAATTATTGTCTATTTTTGGTATTTTTTCCCTCTTTTTTTGGTGATAGATTTGTGCGTGCGTGAGTCATTTGTTTGTTGCAGAGAAAGAAGCTGATGAGTCTTTTGAAAGATAGAGAAAGAACGCGCGCTCTCTCTCTCTCTCCAAGAGGTTTTGCGTAGAGAGTCGTCCCGGATTAGGAGCACTACGCACCCACCAGAGTCAGAGAAAACGGAATTGAAATTATTTTGGCGAAGTTTGGAGCCATGAGTGTGCCTTGTGGATTTGTAATTGCGGGCTGTGGAGCTCCAAGTTGCAGCAATCTGCAGTGTTCATCCTTCGGTACGTATCTTCCCTTACATGTATACATGTGTGTGTGTGTGTCTGTCTCTGTCTCTCTCATTGTTCCATCGCGCATGTGACTTGTAGCTCCTCACAGAAAACAAGTCTTCTTCAAATTTTGACCTAAAATCTAGCACATTCTTCGTCTTGAACATTTTACTCAATTGGGGGATGTGCAATTTGTTGTTTTGATCCTGAGTTTCTACGATTTGGACTCTTCTAAGACACAGACCTGTGCAGTCATTGAGTTTTTCACATGTATAGGGATGGGGTTTAGACACTTCCTTCATTCAAAACTTTACATTATTATTATTATTTTCCAGGGCATTTTTCTCCTCATCTTCGTTAAACCCTAGATTTCTGACTCTGAATTCATTTGTTATTTGTAAAATCTAGCATATAGATTACAGATGAAACCAGCACAGCCACTTGTATTTCGAAGGATGTATACAATTAAGCCTGTTTTATCAGCATTGAAGGACAATAGCACAACAATAGTTCAACGTCGAGAAATTATATCAACAGTGTTGCTATGTGGAGCATCCATCTTACTAGGGCAATTAGGACCATCCATAGTGCCAGCCATAGCAGAGGAAAATAACAAGACTCATGATAACAGTGGAGGCGGTGATGGCGGCAGCAGTATTGTGGATGGAGTATTATCCTTGTTTGATCCAGATCAGATGACAAAATCAGGCAAAAAGCTACCAAAGAAGTATGTCAAGAGTGTCAAGGAGGTGGTTAAAAGCCTGCGTGAATCCTTCAATGAGGACACAAAGGACAATGCAAAATTTCGGAGGAATGCAGATTCTGCAAAAGAGGCAATCCGTGGGTACTTGCAAAACTGGAGGGGTGCAAAAGTTGTTGCAACTGAGGTCACCACTGAACCTTCTCCTTCTTAACAGTGTATGGTTTAGTGACATCATAAAAGAATTTTGGAAAATATTCTTTGTATTTTGAGAGTGCTATTTATTCCTTTGAACCTGCCTGGAGCTTTGTCAGTGTGCATTCACTGAGTGTAGTGCACTACTTACCAGCCTTGCAGAGTGAGTTACACTTCATCATACACTGCTTTTTCCCAAAAAATTTGGAATTCTTTGTAAAGGGTATGACACCTACACACAAAGCCACACAGGTTCTCACCCCTGTTCACTCAGGCTACTGCCCGTGTTCAAATCTGTGAAGACCCTCTTGTAGTGCCGTACCTACAACATGTTCAATGGAACAGTGGAGGTATCCTTCTAACTATCTTTCTGACTCCATTTATAAAAAGATGCTTGCCTAAATTGGAGTATGGATGTGGGCCAGGATTCTTACATTGCATTGGAGAGCGCATTTCGCATTCTGGGTGAGTTCTACTCAAAGAAAGGTCCACAAGCTGCTTTACCAGAAGACATAAGAACTCGTGTATTAGAAGACCTAAGTAAAGCAGATGATTCTATCTGAGCATGTGTTGTATAACTTCAATTTCATCAGCATGTCATGGTTCCATTTGCATTTTCTTGGTCATGGTTGTGTGAAATTTGTAGGCCATACATTGCCCCATTTGGAAGCCATACAAGGATTCCAAAATATTTGGTTCATGTCTAAGTTGTAAGCTATTGGGCTTTGGTAGCTTTTAGGGTGATAGTTTCAAGAGTCAATAGACTCTGGCAATGTTCTTAGTTCTTCTTACTTGAAAGCTCATCAGGTGGCTTTGGGGAACAATAACACATCTGTGTAGAATTTTACAGCACCCGTGACCTTTTTCTACATATCTCTGAACCCCTTCGACGCTCCTCATCTGTGTCTCATGAGGCCCAAGTGGACATTAACTAAATTCTGCGAGGCAACAAGGACCTGACAAAAGCAGCAGGACCATATATTGAATGGCCAGCAAAACTGTTAGCCAAGGCTTTGCTGTGGAGTAGATTCTTGAAGGGGACGAGGGTGAGGTGGGATGAGCAGCTGGTGTGAGAAATTAGACTGAAAAATTGGTTGTGATTACATCCTGTACTCTGCATGTTCAATTGCATCTCCAGTTCTCTGCCACTTACTAGCATCACCCTTCATAGTATGCAAGGAGAGAAGATTGGGTGGAGACTGTGTTTTGACATGTAGGGAGCACAGAAACTTGGGAGGTCAAGAAAAGGTATGATGATAACATGTGGATGCTTGATATTTAGATCTGCAGTTTCACAGGAACTTGACATCATTACTAGTACTTATGCTTTCCACTGTAACCCTAGTGATTGCTGTGAAAGTTCTTTATCAGCATGATGGGTTTTGTGTTTTTTGATTTTGTAAGGTAATATTGGTCATTGTTGGCTTTGGTCCAGTTGGTGCTGAGGCTAAAACTTCACATGTAGTTTTGAAGGTGCTAGTGGGGAAGCAATGCTGGGCATGCTTCTGCTGTCTCTTGTTCATCCTGAAGGACCTCAACAATTTTGCTCTAGATGTGGTGTGAGGTGAGACAATACATTCTCCATTCACACAGCACACAGGGTCTTCATGGGAGGCTCTTCTCAAATGTTGAAGATGGCTAGTGCATGCAACCTAATAATCACTGATTCACCCCCAAGAAGCCCTAAACACATTCTTCAATAACACGCACCTGCTATACCTAAGCAAAAAAGTCTACAAAAACTCCAAACAGGTTATGATATGTAAAACACCTTCATCAGATCAAGGACAAATACATGCACAAATTTCTGGTCATTTTCCATCCATGGGAAACACCTCCAAAATCCAGATGAGATACAGCATAAGGTAAAGGGTTGAAGCCATTTCATTTGAGGAACTGATAAATGTTCCAACAATTCTGAGGTGCCAATTTTACAGGTAAGGGGAATTACATCCCTGTTTCTATTTTGACCTAGAGAGTTATGCATCAGATCTGCACTAGACTAACTGAACCTTGCAGACTCTTCTTCCTGTCAAGGAGAGATGCAAATCCAGCAAAGCTCATACTGTATACACCTCCTGGGCTTCTTGCCCTATGTAAGATGGGATGACATCAAGAACTGAAAAACATACATGGAACATTCAATCAATGAAACTATCCAAAGCTTTTGCAAGCAATTTTGAATAGTAGCAATTGAGAGATTTTGAAGGCAAGGTAAGGGTTTTTTGCTTTGAGTCTCCTTCCAAAGCTCTGCACATTGTCTGGAAACTATGGAAAAACTACTCTGTACAGGAAACATAAATGAGATTAAACAAGAAAAATGCTCGAAGCTACAGACAAGCATGTCCCTACTGCTGCCACCCAAAAAATATTGGAAAAAGAAAAGAGAGATTATGTACAGATGAAAAGCACAGTGAATGTGCAGTTGGGATGTAATGATGGAGTGAAGAATCATGTTGCAAGATGATCCCACAAGAACTCCTGCTTCAAGGTGAGCTTGGCTTCAGCACTTCACATTTTTTGACATGTCACTTAACTGGATTCACCATCAGAGTAAACAGCAGGCAACTAAGCCTTGATTACATGGCGTTGGTACCATGACACTACTATCGGAGCTGAAATTGGTTGCCAGTTTCAAATATAGCAGTTGTGAGGTTGTTGTGAAGTTCTTCATATGTGTCATAATCAGGAAGAATAAGTTCATTGAAACATGTGTGAGCCTGCAAGAAAACAAACGAATTTAATAAGCACAGAGATTCTTGATTGGACAACAAAATGTTGAAACCTGATATGATTTCCAGTTAATCTGAATTTCTGGCATTGCTTGTACTAGGATACACAAATCTAACAAAGATTACATGAGAATACTCAGTGAGATATCATCTTGGGCCCTGCAGTATGAGTGTATAATATTACCTGTGGAAGCCTGGTAGAGTCTGATACACGCACAATGTGGAATGACCTCAAACCTTCACTACCACGCAGTCCCTGTAGCAAGCATGACTCCCATGTCAAGCCATTTGTAGTGGAAGTAAATTGCTGTTGACAGCATAACACAATTGGAGAAAATTTCCTGGAGTACTTGGAGGGCACCTTGTATCCATGAATTTCAAGCCCAAAAAAGAGGAGAGTTCTTACACCTCCTTCAGAGTCAGGGGATCTTACACCTACTTAGAGGTGTAAGATCCCTCCCACTCTTAAGGCATAGATGTAAGAACCCTCCCCCTCCTATCCCCCGTGCTATATGTATGTTCAGGTTCATGATAATGAGGCTGATGATAACTGGTGGCCCATCTGGGGCTTTACACTACACAAGACCTATTACATGTCTATTCTGTACCAAGAGACCTAGTCTTGGTCTTGGCATCCTCTGACCTCAAAGTTGGAAGAAGCTGGAAGCCAAATATCTCAAGTTGCACAAACTTGAAATTATCTTTATCGGTAATTATCATTCAAGTCAACCTAGATGAACTGAGAGATGATTCAATAACTAGGTTACAGATCTGAAAAGGTCTGAAAGTACATCGGAAAAACAAAACAAGAGGAGAGTCCTGGGCTATAAAACAGAAGAAAAACTGAGCATTGTCAACACAAGTTTGAAAGGTCATGGGTTTGCAGTCCCACAAGTTAATCCACATGTGTTTAAGATCTTTCCTGAGAAAAGATCATTGCTCAAACCCAGATAAGATAGTTTCAGTATGGGTATATCGACAAGTTATAAATCACAGGGGTTGTACAAAATGTGAGAGTACCTTAAAACCTTCAGGAAAAGGGACCTGTGTTCCACCACCCAACAGAATGAAATGCATGTGAGGAAATTGGTGAGAAGCAGATAATAAATTTTCTACTGGGGGGAAAAAACATAATGATTTAGAGAACATGCTAAATCTTAAGAAGATAGGGTCAGCTGAAACAACTAAAATTCAAATTGCAGGTATGAGAGTCGTGATCAGATGCTATCTGACTCGTGTATGAGAAGCCCAACTACATGGCTCCTGTTCCCAGGCCATCATACCTTTGATGTGCCAGTTACAAACTGTAGTAGACGAGCTCTCATTTCTTGGTCCCAAGACTCCACCAACTGCAGCACAATGAAAACAACCTATTCATTAGATGAATGATTTTTCCTCCAAATTGGGACCAGGCTAAACAAGAAAAATTCTCTGAATGCAGCACTGATAATTTTTGTAAACCCATCTAAAGTTTTGAAGGTGCTTCACAATGCATGCCAGTAAATCTGAAAAGAAGTAACAAAATTCGAGAACAAGTTCAAAGTATGATAGCCTTCAAAGACAGCTGGTAACTGAAAGGGAGGAGGGCTAAAAAACCTTTACCAGCCAGAACCATCTGATCACATGGCAATTGGAGGTGTCACTGTAGCCTGCTTTGTAAACTGTGTTTTTCCTCCTGGGGAAGTAAAAATCAAAGAAAAACACAGAAGGTTCATACTGTGACCCAAGTATAGAGAATCCTTTTAACTATATACGCTTATAAGGTATGGTAATCAAAAAGGCATGCACTCTCCCTCGGTAACCTTAGACCTTCAACACAACAAACCAGCTGAAATTACTTCTACTACAGGAGAATAGTTCATTCTATGGCAACTCCTCACTTCTCAATGAACCCTGAGTAAGGGTTAGGAAATCAGAAAACACACCAATCATCAGTATCTATGGTTGGAAGACCCCCGATAAGCCATTCAAGCTCATTCTCATCAAAGTGCTGCAAAGAATAGCAAACACATAATGTATCAAAAAGCCATGCACACCATTTTGTGTGATAAACCTTAAGATACTTCCAAGCTCAAATCATGCAAAGACTTGCTCACTTATATTGGCAATACTATTCTCCCTACCAGACAATAGTAGACACTTCAAAATTTCCTCAGAGAGCACAAAAGGTGGCTAATACATGACATCTGACAGAACTTCAAGATTTGCTCCAGAAGGCCACATTGTATAAACAAGTACTAGGTTCTGTTTAAGTTTGCTTGTTTCAAGATTTCAAAGAGTCCAAACCTGTAAGAGAACTGGATCAACAACACGGGCCAATCCAGTGCGTAGTGCTTGGAACTGAGGCTCCACACTCTCTGTCCAAAGGTATTCAGTTGTAAGCACACCCCCACAACACTCCCTTTCAATTCCAGCACAAATCTAAAGAAGCCTCCACATGGAAAGAAAAGATATCCATATGAAGGAAAAGACACCTAGTTAGAGAGAAGCCTCATGTGAGCAAAATCAATATCTGATATCAGCAACTAGCCAGTCCACAAAACAAACACTACAGGAAGAATCTGATGAGCTCCAACTGCATGACAAGTAATGTTGTCTGCTTAATCACAGCTGATTTACTGTGATAACTTTAGGATCTTACACTTAAGCATGTAATGCAAACTACCAGTTATACAAATGAAGTTCATATGCATTAGAGAATAAAGAGGCAAACATAGATGCCACACCTTTGAGGCGCCAACTGGCCAAGAGATCTACATATTCCCGCTTGTTCTGTTCAGTCACCACCATCTCTTTGCCCTTCTCCTTGAGCTGCCCCAAGAGAACAATAACAATCACTTTGTCAACACAAGGTCAAACCTACTATTACACCAAGGTCCTGCCCTTTGTTGTCATAAATCCATCAGTTGAGAAGACAACTTCATGAGGCCAATTCCAAGAGAAAATCTTCTACACCAAGTGGTGTGTAGAAAAGATACTGGTCATAAAGTCCTCATTGGAAATTCAGTGGTAATCACACACACAAGTGAAAATGATAATTGTGGAGGTGCTCCAGATGGAAAATGCATGACACACACAATTTCGGTAACAAGGGTTTGCTATGAGAGGGGGAAGGGGATCATTGTTGTAACTACAAACCTCAATCTCCTCATATGCACCAAAATTCTCTTTATCTACCGAGAAGGTCAAACTCAAGTCAATCCCTTCCAGTTTGTTCTCCAACAGCTGCAAATCAATCAATGTCTTAGGAAAACCTTTCCACCCCAAAGCTTCAACTCAAAAAAATCAAGATTCCTTCCACAGACCATTAGATCCAAAGAGAAGCTAATTATTCATGCCTCTAGTCCTAGGATCACCCAACAAATTTTTACTCTGCACAATCCATGTTCCATTGCAATCAATATTTTGTACAGCACTGCAGAGTGAAATCCTCCATAGGTGAGGTTTATACAACAACTTAACACTCCCACACAATTTGCCATGCCCTACCCCATACTTCTACCAATACACAAAAAAGTCCAAAAGAAAAATAAAAATCACAGAAGATTAGAAACATTTAGATTTGCTCTCTACCATGGGAAGTACAGGAAAAAAAAAGAGCACTAAAGCCAGTTAATGCAAATTAAATGGGTAAAGACTGCCAAAAGAGAAGTAGAAGTAGAAGTAGAAGTACCCAGCAAAGGCTCTTGTAGAACTGCACATCCACTGAGGCCATATCATGGTAGGTGACAGGTTTGTCAAGTATGCGCTTATATACAAGCCTAGTAAAATGGGCGTCAAGGAGACATCCATCCAAAAGAGCTTTCCCAACTATTGTCCCAATGAACTGGAAAAAATCCAAGTGATCAGGATTTACACCCGAATTTTGATTAATTTGGAAAGTGTAGTCATCTGCCGCACTGAGTGTGAAGAGTGCATATTGAGGGTTGAAGATCTCCTTACTAAGCACACTGTACCAATCACGTGTGACTCCTCCATCATCCCTGCCGACCTCACCCACAAAGTGCACAGAGAGAGGATTCCGCAAATCATCGTCACTGATTGTAGCAAACTGCAAAGAGTCATCACCCCAAGTTCTTCATGAGTATCAATGACCATCAACCTTCCTCCCTTCAACACCCAACCCACCAGATTGTTCTCCTTTTCCAAATGCACTTTAACCAATCCTGCCAATCTGAAATTCTGGCAAATCATGCAGATAGTTGAGAAACATTCTTTTTGCCCATGACAGTCTCCATCCTTCAGGATACAAAGGGAATGGACAAGTTTTCAAGCATCAGTTCTTTTTCCAGATTATGCAGCAGAGAACCTCCTCTCCCTGTCAGCAAACAATGACTCCCAAGCTTTGAATATCCTAACGCATCTTACAATATGGTACTTGTCACCACAGATTCCAGAACTTCATTAACAGAAGCAAGTCCATTTTCACAATCGAAATACAGCAACTGGAATTCCTGCACCAACCTGTAGATAAGAGTCCTGGAACACATGATCTCGCCTCACCACAATCTGTAGTAACCTCCGTTCACTTCTTGGTGGGGAGGGTTCTGCCTTACCCCCATCGCGGCCTTTAGAAAGCTCCCTGTCAAGATTAGTGAAAAAAAAAGTGAAGAATTCAATTTTCATGTCTTTGAGTAGTTTTGAGTCAAAGATCATGACACCAGCATTCTTATGCACAATCTGTTGCTGTAAGCCAGTTGACATGAGAAAGATCCCAATGTTTCCAAGGACTTGTGCTTCAAAATCACTCCAAGTTTCCTCACACTTGACCTCTGTCAACTGAATAACCTTTCTCTTCCACTACAGAATAACTCTGATGGGAAATCGTCAACAAGTGCATCAATTCTAAAATCTTAACCAACCTAAACCATGCCCTGACCACTGTTTGATTGCTAAGAACCAGACCTCCCAAAAGACCAGAGTAAGATTAGAAATTTCTTTGCTATACCTTGCAAGCCACTCACGCTTCATTCTAAAAATTGAGCCAATGCTTAAGTGGTCTTTGAGATCCTCAATGGACTTGATGTTTGGGAATTCAACTCCTGCTGAAGAGACACGAGCAGCCCGGCTGCTGTGCAAGCTGTCAATGCGCATAGATGGGGCTGGCAATACTGTAGGTGGGACTGACACAATGTGATCATTGATAGACAGCTGTATTGCAGCTGCTAAGTCTGCAGCTGCACCCAATTCCCCATTTCACCCAAATACACTTCAGCTGCTGTAACAGGTTTATGAAGGAAAAGAACCCACCAGACAGTTGGATGCCCTAATCCACATGTAGACAGGAGACAAAGCATTAATTACTAAGCAATCTCAAACCCATAAGCAAGTTCCATGGACTGTTAAAATTCGATTCTCCAATTCTTTAAGTTGTGAAGTAAATTGTAATGATCATTTATTGCAAAGTCACAACAACAGATTTTTTTGGGGCCATTTTCATCTGAGCAAGTTGGTAAATGGTGACCACCAATCTTAACAGGTCTTTTTGTTCTCCAATTGCTTCCTTGATAGGTACCCTTGGTTACTGGGTCTTTTCTTGTCCTTGGGCACTACTGGATCTTTTCTGCTTCTTACAGCAAACTGCCAAAGCTTCCACATTCAAATAAAATGAGGCAAAATGATATGACAGAAAATCCCATGTCTGGTTTTGTGTTCCATGATTTCACATGATGCAAAACTAGCAGAGCTTATTGCTTACCAGTGACTGAGCTCATAAGAGCCTCAAAAGATTGTCACTGTCTTCAATCCCGATAGGCAAGCCAGCGCGTCAGTTGGTCACAATTCTTGAACAACTCAGACTCAATTCAACACAAAACAAGCAATTGCAACAATGGCACAGATGATGCCCACAGATCCGTGGAGGAAGAAGAGAAATTGAGAGACCGGAAGGGGAAAAGAGGAAGAATCAGAAAGATGGTGCGGCATGAGGAAAAAGGAAGGCAAGGCAAAGCAAACCTTCGCGGCGGCGTTGCATTCGCCGTCTGTGCCAGGAACATACTGCCAGCACTGATACCATCATCGCCGTCGACATCCACGCCCATGCTAAAAGAAACAGAGGCTGCAGCAGCATCACATGTGCCACAGAAGAAGGGGAGCTTCCTCCTCCCCCTGGTGGCCGCTGTTCTTCTACTCCCACCATGCTCCTCCGTGTCTTCTCAACTTCCCTGCGTCCGATTCTCCAGACTCTTCTTCCCCTCCTTCTCCTTCTTCTGCTTCTTATTCTTCCACGCCGCCCTGCACCTCCAAAAACCTGGAACCGCAAAACCTCTCACTCACGAGCCAAATCTCAAATCCTTAAAGCAGCAGCGGATGCACGAATCCTCCCTTTCCATGTCCTCTCTAGCGGCTGTCGTTGCCTGAGCCGCATTCCTTTTCCGCTCGAGGCTTCCTTCTTTCTCCAGAACCTATCCGGCTTCTTCTTCTTCTTCTCCTCTATAGTATAGTCAGTCGGCGCCCCAGCATCCTTCTTCCCCCTTCCCGTCCTGTTTCTCCCTCTTCTTCTTCTTCTTCTTCTTCTTCTTCTTCTCTTCCAG
Source organism: Sphagnum tenellum (assembly GCA_963921925.1). Taxonomy (NCBI): domain Eukaryota; kingdom Viridiplantae; phylum Streptophyta; class Sphagnopsida; order Sphagnales; family Sphagnaceae; genus Sphagnum; species Sphagnum tenellum. Next base: position 15,779,414 of record OY998152.1, read on the forward strand.
TTCTGCAGTTCCCTTACACTTTCTCGCCTATTACAACTCGCTTCCACCGCCCCAAACAAACAGTTGACGCTTTTCAGTTCCTCGGATCCTTAACAACACCAGCAGCATGCACTCGTCTATGTGCACCGGGTACTATTACTACAACAACAACAACAATTAGTAATAGTAGTAGTGCTCTGTAGGTGATCAACCATGGAGATGATCTCTTGCTAGGTTTCCTGAGGCTCTGCCTTTGTGTGTGTGGGGGGGGCTCTCTTCTTCTTCTTCGGCTTCGTTTGCAATCGATACTTGGCCAAATGAGACAGTATCCGTCTCTAAAAATTGCTCTAATTCCCGTGGAGGAGAATCAAGACGGCAGAGAGAGTGGAGATCTGAAGCCGGCGCTCCACAATCTCTCGACCTGCATGCGTCTAGAGCTCTGTCATGTTGCTGATTCTCGTGTGTATCTTGTGTCTCTGTTCTCTCTCGGCTCTCGCAAAGCCTCAGTCAGGGGTGCTCTGTATCAGGATCTCAACGAGAACCTAAATGACATCCTCAAAATTTCACGACATCTCCAGTTGCTCCAGTACTTACTACCAACCTATGTTGTTAACCTGTTAACCTAACCCAGCCGGCGAGTAAGATGGACTGGGTCATTAACCAGGTCCTGAAATAGAGGACTTGAAATCTCAGCAGCAGGGGGGTAGTCTGTATGTCAGGATCTCAACGAGGTCCTAAATTGACATCCACAAATTTCCACAACATCTCGACTCGTTCCTGTACCTGTTCTATGTTGTTACCCCAACCGGTGAGTGAGGTATTGACCCAAAACCTAACCAGGCCTTGAAGTACAGAGCTTGAAAACGCAGCAGCAGGGAGGGGGTGGTCTGTAGGTCTTTCAGGACCTCAACGAGGTCCTAAATGACATCCTCAAATTTTCACTACAACATCTCCTGCTGCTCTAGTATCTTATACATTGTTTTAACCTTACCCAACCGGTCAGTGAGGGATGGACCGGATCCTAAACCAGGTCCTGAAGTACAGGGCTTGAAATCACAGCAACTGGGGGGCCGGGGGGGGGATCTGTGTATGTCAGGATCTCAACGAGGTCCTATACGACATCCTCAAATGTTGACTACAACGTCGCCAGTTGCTCCGGTACCTCACACAGGTTAAGCCCACAGGTGAGTAATAAGGGACGGACCACATCCTAAACGAGGTCCTGAGGTATATAGAGGTCTTACAATCGAGATCCTGAAATCTAGAGGTCCGGTTCTCCTCCGCTCGCATGCTTAAGGACCTCGAATCCGGCTCTAAACGAGGTCCTAAAATGGAGCTACTGCTCTCTGGTTCTGTCCCCTTACAGTACCTCGAATCCGGCTCTAAACGAGGTCCTGAGATTGCCCAAGTATTCTTCGAGGTCCTGAAACGGGACGGGCAAAAAGTCACGGTCAATAATACTGGGGGAAAAAACAAAAAGTGAGAAAACTTTGTTTTTTAATTATGAGAGGGGGAAAAAGAAAAACCCTATAACCTAGGTTAGGTTATTGGTTACCTAAGTTGGTTACCTTTTCATTTTTCTTTTTCTTATTTCTTTGTTTTGGGGAGGAGGGGAGAGTTGCATTGAGAGGCTCCTTTTTCTTCTCGGTCCCACCTCTTTGTTATAAGAAGAAATGACCCACAATATTATGGACTTATGTGTCGGAAAATGCTGGGGGAGGAGCAGCAGGGTGTTCCCGACATGAGCACGGAGGAAGCCGAGGGGTGCTTATTTTGGGAACTCCCCACTCCTTGGACATTACCGGACGTAAAGCACTTGTAGAATATATATTTCCCCTTCCCACCCATAATATACCACCGGGTAGCTTATCCGTACTATTTTTGCAAAACATCCCACTCTTTGCCAATGGGAAAGGTGCCCTCCAGTTAGTTACATTAGAAAAAAATTGCGGGTGGTTTACGGTGCCATATGGACTCCTAGTGCTGGGGCTTCCTTTGGGGCTCAAAGGAATCAGCAAAACTAATGACTTGCCAGAAATTTTGCAGTGTATCTGGAGGTAACCTTATAGAGCATATTTTTTCATCCAGGGGCAAGGGAGGCCATCGCCTCGTGTGCCCTTATTTTGGTAAATACCCTACCCTTGAGTGCTTTTTGAGTGTGAACAAACCCTCGTGACCAACTTTTTGCACCTCAAAATTAGGATGCTTTTTCAAGCTTTTGATGGCTTATTTTTTAATAACTTCCAAAAGGAGGAAACTATGGGCCTAGTCGACTTTCCCAGGCACCCTCCTTTCTTTGTATTCAATTGTTTTTATTTCTAGTTTTTTATTTCCTTCGGTTTTATACAATTGAGAAACCTACCACTTTCCACACACACCCAAAACCACAACCCCAAAATCAATTATAAGTGGTATTTAATATATTTGGAACAGGAAAAAAAAATTTCTTCAGAATTAAGGCTTTTACGTGTTTTGTTTAAAAACCCTAGTGCAAGCAAAAGCTTTCTACGCTATGTCTCATTTTGTTGTGTGAAACAAGCAAAACAAGCTTTTCAAACTCAATGAAAACAGGAGTAAAATGTTCTCCTCTCTCCCCCCAAAAAATCTTCTACCATGGAATGAATCCAGTGACTTTTGTTTCCACAAAATTTGTCAGTTTTCTTGACAAATCAAATGTGAAGCTTTTGGAAATTTTCATTTCTAGTCTAACATAGACTAACTTTGATATTTTTTTGGGAAAATTTCACCAAATTTTAGAATTCAAAAAATTGAAAATAAAATAAAATCATGATTATAATTTTTCATATGTCCACAATTACCTTAAGTGTTCCCCCTCATGCATAACAACGGGTAAGATGTAAGACTGTACCCACGGATTGGCAATATTCCAAAATGTGGGGCCAGCCTCATATTTTGTGAATGCCCCACAACCCTGGGGCCATACCCCACATAACACAAAGGAACACGAAGAGCAAGCCATTGTAGATATTGCATGGTGCTATAGATATGCATTTGTGTGCACTCATGTGACAAATGCAACACCAAGAGAACTCTCTTTGCAAGTTTCAAGCTTTTCAACACATGAAGAGAATCATTACTTAGCAATACATATGTCAGTTTTGAATTCATTACAAACTGACATTCGTAATAGTAGCCCATGATGACTACATCAACTGGAAATTTTTAATTCATAGCAATGTTGGGGACTACATGCTTGTTGCCTCCAGGCGCCGTACAAGCCAAACCGATCAAGTAAAAGGTGACAAATATGGTAGCCAACATTGTGGAGTTTGCTTTGCTACTACCTCCTTACATGGAGACTTACCTATGTGATGAGCTTGATAAAGACAACTAGGCTACCGGGCGTAGCTGCTATCCTCTTAGCCAAAGAAGGTGTAATATACACAAGGTCCACTTGTTTGTGCAAGTGGTTACATTAAAAAAAAATTCTCAATTATTGTTATTATTATTATATTTCATATTATATAATTATAATATAATTAAAATTTTGAAGAACTTAACAGCAATAAAAAAAAATTGCAATCTAAACCAAAGATTGCAAAAGAAGGCCATAAAATGAAATACCTAACAAATAAAATGAGAATAGATCTTTGAAAGAAATGAAATATAATTTCATTTGCCTCCCCTTACCTCTAGAGCTTTTAAGTTCAAGACCCCTTTTTAAAGCTAAATCCTAAGGTATCAACACCTAAATATTTGATAAGCCAAACATGGCTTTTTAAAATTTCAAATCAATGGAGAAAGCAGAAATTCAATTTATTTCAATCTTTTTAGATGCCATGAGGAGTGTGGTGGGCTCGAAAGGGCATGCTGATGGAGGGGGGGCGGGGGGGAGGCGGGACTGGGGAAGTGCACATTAATTTAAAACAGAGGACTTTTGATGCAAATAAGGCATGCAACGACCTATTAAGTGAGCATGGGTGGTTTTTAGGGTTTCGCGTCCAGAGGCAACATGGAGCCAATCAGGTGCAGGACATTACGAGAAGGGGTGTTTGTTATATTTTGGGGAGGACAACACAAACTGCTCTTCTTCGCGGTTATTTCACCTGAAATTGTGATTGGCTGATTTATTTGTCTGATGTGTAAACCCTAAACCCATTTTACCCCTTTTTCACACCATCGGTTGCTTTCTTTAAATACAGGGACCTACCAAAGTGTGAGTCAAAGTACCTTGGAAAGGTAAGGGGCCACTTTAGATGAGGGTCCAAGGCAGGGCTTCTTTTAAGGATTTTGTGGTGTAGCCGAAGTGGCAATCATTCACAAAATAATTTAGTCAAATTTGGCTACATACTAGATATGAAAGGAGCGGAAAAAAAGAAAAAAAAACAGAATCCTTCCGTATTCTTGGCTACCTACTGGAACTTATCATAAAAAGCTGATGGTTTGAAAAAACAAATTCTTCAAAATCTGGCAAGCTCGGGTCATTTTTTCTGTGAAAAATACTTCATATAGGTTGAAACATATTTTGCAGGTCGCAATTTTGCGAAAATTCGCCAATGCAAGAAACCCTGGTCCAAGGTCCAGGATCCAATGAAATGGAGCAATCCTATTGGATGAGAGCCATAAATTGGACCCATGGACTTTAGAGGAGGGTTCAAGACCCAAAAAGTGACAAGTTGAGAGGCTAAACCCACATGGCACCATTTTGGAGGGAAAATTAATTGGTTGAGACCCCCCAAAAAAACAAAGAGCTATAAAGGAGAGCTCATGACTTGAAGAACCAAGATGCAAACTAGTGTTCAAGGCAAAGTCCAACTCAAGGGTTCAATTTGCTTCAAATGAGTCCAAATTAGTTCCTAGGAATTGAACACCAGAGCCCATCTAAACCATGCCTAACTTTTGACCTATTTTCTCACCCTTGTATGATCCAAGCTACTTTAAGAACTATGGTGTTGAAGACCCAATTGAATGCATAGTCCTTGCCTAAAGGCATGGCCTGACAAAATGAATGTCATGAATGTCATGTCCGCAAATGTTCTCAAAACCTTGAGTATGAGAAATTGGTCGTTCATGACGATGATCATCATCAACCATCCACCCCTATTATGAACACCGTTGAATTAAAGGGCAAGGATAGATGACGATGATCATCATCATCTCATTTGCATGATGATGATGATCATATCTATCCTTGCCCTTTAATTCAATGGTGTTCACAATAGGGATGGATGGTTGGTGGGAAGGGCGGTGTCTTTGTTTGACTAGTTACACCTCTAGTTTTGTTTTGAGTGATCAATCTAGTTAGTGTCCACTTCACAAGAAGTTCATCATGTTGAGGAGAAATCACAAAAGACAAGTCCCTGGCTAAAGTGTGCAGTCGATCATGAAGGGTTCTCAAACTTTTAAGGGTCATAGTTTTATTATTATTATTATTATTGTCATCACCAGCAACCTCAATGGACCTTGACAGGAGTTGTAAGTAATGGGGGAAAGGGGAGAAGTGGAAAGGCCAAAGAAGAAGACCATACAAACACATGCGGAAGAGAAGAGGCAGAAAAGGGTCTTGGAGTTAGTACTTGTCTGAATTGAAAGAGCTTTAAGAATTTGCAGAAAGTTGTGGTTCCAAGAAAGGTTGTTTGACCAATTTTACAACATGTTCTATGGACTTGCATGGGTATTTCTCATTTTTCCATTCTTTTGCAAGCTTAAAATTTCTGGCCACCCTTTGCATGTAACTAATGAATTTGGACAGATTTTACTAGTACATTTGGAGGGCACCTCATATTGATGGAAATTTCTCTTAGAAAAGAGAAATGGAACTTGCGCTTACTCCTTAAGAATGGAATAGAATTTACCAATTTTGTGCATGTAAGTGTTGGCAATTATATATATGGCTTGTAAATCCAATGTTTGTGTAAATCATTTACACAAAAATGTAAATAAATATCATTATGAGATTTACATTTACACGCATTATATGTCCTAAACCATTTACACACACAACACTAGAAATTACACCTTCCTCAGGCATGAAATCCCTCCCATCCTTAGGAGCAAATGCAAGACCATCTTCACCCATAGTAGGAAGAGTATTTATATCTTATCACATATATTAAAGGAAGACAGAAGCTTCCCCTGAAACCATCCCGTCATCCAACCAGACGGACATTTCATCCATCTCGTCATACATCTATTTAAAAATAGAAGGATGCCAATTAGGGCCTCTCTGCAAGCTGCTCGCTCTCCCCATGTCTCCACGTGGATCCGTCGACGGTGATAAAGAGAGATAGACACTACACAAATTCCTACAAGATAGAGAGTTTTTTTGAGGGTTGGGAACGATGGCGTTGTTGCAGCCAGTGCCACGAACGAAGTTGGGTTCTAAGGGTCTGGAGGTTTCCCGGTTGGGATTGGGTTGTATGGGGATGTTTTTTTTCTACGAACCGGCAAGGCCAGAAGAAGAGATTGTGGAGCTCGTCAGTTATACCGTGGAGCAGTTGGGTGTTACCTTGCTGGATACCTCTGATACTTATGGACCCTTCACCAACAAAGTCTTGATTGGCGAGGTAAACAACACATGTAAACTAGCAGCTCTGCAAACAATTATAGTTTTAAGAGTATCTCCAGCAGTGATCAGCATGTGATCATGCACACTAAAATTGGATGAAGAAAAGCCAAACCATGCCGGTTTGGCTTAGGAAAATAGTTTTGGTTCAGCATAATTGCAATCAAATGTGCACCTCTGGCAAGTGCACCTGCAATTATGGCAAATGTGCACGCACCTCTGGCAAGTGCACAATCTTTGCTGTAACTTTTACCACCCTCAACACAATGTGAAAAAATGCTAGGCCAAAACCATTTTATATAGCTTACTAACAATTTCTTGGAGATGTAATTTGTGGGTTGATGGTGATTTAGTCCAACACGGGCAAAGATTGCGGTAGTAGTAATGTTTGTTATCTGGATTTCTATATGTGCTTATGCACCATTGTGTGCATGTTGGCATGATCAAAGATCCAGCTTCCCGATCCGTGATGGTAGTAGCCATCACCACAAACATACTCCTTCTGCTGGGTATCTTCCACAGGTGCAGCCTTCGTGGCTGGAGGAGATTCTGGAGTCTCCTGATCATGGAGACATGGCCACAGTTAATAAGAAGGGCTTGCATAGGTGAGCTTCAAGTGACTCGGTGGCATTTTCGGAAAGCCTTTACAACTCTGACATTATGGCAAGCCGCTTTGCAGCTGAGGAGGAGAGGTACTCTGCCCAAGGAGGTGCACCACCTAGTGCTCATACATTGAGGATTGAGATCCTTGACTACAATGGGTGAGCATTCTTTTATTGTCTTTTTGGCAAACACTCCTTTGTGAGGATTTGAGAAATGTGTTTGGTCTATGCCATATGTGGACCTAAGGTCAAAGTCATGCATGGCTGTGTTAACAACTGCATGCATGGAGCTTTCTTCAGCCTTCATAGCAGGGGGATCATATGTCTTGCTTCTGAGGGTCTACAGAAATAATATTGTGGTTTTCTTTTCCATAATTAAAAGTCTTTTTTTGGGGGGGAGGGGGGGGGGGCTGTTTTTCAGTCCCCTTACAAGTAGGGGTTTTTTTTCCTCCAAATTCATTAAGCAGATCCAATTGCGAGTATCCTTACCACTAACTAGCATTAAATGGTGGCTGTTCTACTGCAGCTATAGCATTTTTTTACCAAAGTGCTCTTCCAAGTGGTGATTTAGGAAGTGCCTAGGTCTAGGTGTGGTTTAATTTAATTATTTTGATTTTTAAAAATGGCAAAAGTCATTAAAAATCAATTTCTTTTTCTTCTCACTTTCTCCAAAAAGAAAAGTTGCCAAAACAAAGCCACTGCTTACAAGGCACAGTGGACAGCTCTTCTAGGTGTACGTAACCCAATCAATCCTGTGAAAGCTGCAAAATTTGCTTTGAGGTTTATATATTATCTTTCAATCCATTGTAGATTTCATTTCCATTTCCATTGATGTGCACACTCCAGTTGGAATTAATTCATCCATTAAATGTTTTGTGGGTAATTCCAAATTTAGCCATTTTTTTGGCCATTTTCAATTTGGAAAATCATGAATTTTTTGTGCACCCACTCCAATTCAGAAAATCAATCCATCTAACCATCATCTTTATAGGGAGATTTTTGTGTGACTGTCTTTTTATGATATTCAGAAAGGCCAGTTGGAAATGGACATAGTTATGACATTCTTGGTGCGAGAATGTTATGGAAGCCCAAAAAATCCATAAAATTCGTTAAAAATCGTCAAAATTCGTTAAAATTCGCGTCGAAGAATGTTATGACAAGGTGCTAAATGAAGAATTTTAAAGAATTTTATTTTGAAAAATGAAGAATGTCATAACTAGGGAAATGGATGAAAGGTTGATGTTATGCCACCTAGCAAATTTCACTGCAACAAAACACAACAACAAGAAACAGATGGAAAAGGGATTTTTCTTTAAATGAAAGTATCTTGGGTGAAGTTCAATTAAGTATCAAATGTAATTAATAATCAGCTGTGAAAACGAGGAGCTGGGGTCCATTAGCATTCGACATCAGATGAAACCCCTTATATTCAATCAGTGTGACTAAAAGCACTCCAAGATATTTCCAATATTATGCAAGTACCTATTTGATTACCTAATTGGTTTTGTGTCTAAGTTAGAACTGTGCTGAACCTCTGGAAGGGAGGATTAGTGTTGTGCAGGAAGCAGGCAGAGCTTGACGATACTGTAATACATGCTCCTGTGAAAGCTGCAAAATTCGCTTTGAGGTTTATATATTTTCTTTCAATCCATTTTAGATTTCAGGAAAATGGAGTTATAAATGGAGTTGTTGATAAATGTGTGTGTGTGGGTGCATGTGTACAAAATACAAACTAATAAGCCATGGACTTTCATTTCCTTCGCCAACCTAGGGATTAATTTTGGCTCACATTTTCACACTAGTAGCTCTGCCTGCACAATTCTTCAGTTGATGTAGCTAGACTTCAACAATGTCCACACACACGGCACCAACACACAAGAGTGCAGGAGAAACCCCCCCCCCCAAGATGCCAGAAAACATATAAGATAATATGTGTGCACTCATTGCGCAACATGGTAGTGCTTTGGTTGCTTTGACGACCCTTCGGCAACACCTAGATTCTCAACGGAATGACGAACAAATTGATTCTTTGGAAAATCCTATTCCACATATTAATGTTCTAGCAAAATTCAATCACGGCACGTCAGAATTTGCACATGAACGTCATAATCGCCTACAGAGAGAACGATGTGCTAAGCAACGTGAACAACCTTCTCTTCGCAATGACGTATTACAATTGTTTGGAGACGAAGATGCGTCAGCCTCGGGACGAGGGGATTGTGGAAAAATGGACACAATATGTCGATTTTGCAGCGCAAAAATGTGGATCAAAGAACGATTGGCAAAGTCGAAAAACAACAACCCATAATTTTTTTTGTGTTGCAAGAATGGCAAAGTTCTGTTGCCGAATCTTCTTGCAACACCGCAAGAACTAGAAATTCTTTTAACCAGTAAAGATAGCAATGTCGTCAAATTTCGAGATCAGATTCGCATGTATAATTCGATGTTGGCATTCACTTCGCTCGATGCCAAAGTTGATAAGTCGGTAATAGGAGGCCCTGGACCGTATTCCTTTTGCATTCAAGGTGAACTTTATCACAAAATTGGATCTCTATGTCCTGCCAAAAGACACCAACCACAGTTTGCACAGTTGTACATTCATGATACGAAACGCGAACATCAAAACCGCCATGCCGTTATGCCCTCGCTTGATCCAACGACGTTGGATCGGTTGTTGACCATGATGTACAATATTAATCCTTATGTCGAAATGTTCAAAATGGCAAGGGATATGATGGCAAAAGAAGGTGCTCCCATGGATCTGAAATTGTGTCTCATTGCTTCTTAAACAAAGGATGCCTGCCGATACAATGTGCTGACGGCCGATGAAGTTGCTGCATTGATGGTAGGAGATGGTTCTGAGGTTGTAGATAGATGTGACGTCATCCTTGCTCAACAAGCTAGCCCGATTCAGTGCATTTCTGAACTACATGTGGGATACATGGCTCTACATTATCCGTTGTTATTTCCTTACAATGAGGATGGATGGCATCCGAATATTTCGCTCAATGGTGTTGTTGTTGATGTAGATTTGGATGAAGAGCATGCGGAAGAATATGAACTTCAAAGAAAACATTACAATGTGACAATGGCCGAATTTTATGGTTATCGACTTCAACATCAAGACATTGATGGCATTGCATTGCTTTGGGGTGATTGATTGAAGCATCAATACATTGTGGATGCTTATGCGGCTATTGAACACTTGAAGTACCTGCACCTAAATTAAAAAAAAATTCGTGCGGATCTTTATCAAGGCCTTCAAAATGCCATCGTTGTAGGTGACAATAGTGTTGCTGCCATCAAACAGAGGATCATTCTGTCATCTTCTTTCACAATAGGTCCACGTCACATGGTTCAAAATTTTCAAGATGCCATGGTAATCTGCAGATGGGCCGACTTCCCAGATGCGTTTGTTACATTCACTTACAATCCCTAATGGCTTGAAATCAAAAAAACGTTGTCACTCGGACAACAACCTCAGGATCAACTGGATTTGGTAACCTGAGTGTTCAAAATCAAGCTGAAGGAGTTGATCAATGACATTCACAAGAACCATATTCTAGGATGTACGATTGCGAGAATCTATGTCGTTGAATTTCAAAAGGGCAGGTTGCCGCATGCACACATTCTCATCTTTTTTACCGAAGATTGCAAGCCACACACGGTCGAAGATGTAGACCGCATGATCAATGTTGAATTTCCGAATTCAGAATTGAACAAGTTGGCCCACGAGATGATTGCTAGATGCATGATGCATGGTCCATGTGGAGCTATGTTTCCAAATGCCCTGTGCATGGAAGAAGGCAAATCCAAAAAATAATATCCACGCAAGTTCCAATCTGAAATGGTGATGGATGTAAACAGATAACCTATTTATCGGCGTAGAGATATGGCGCCCACAATTTTGGTTCATGGCATTGAATTGGACAATCGTTGGGTGGTACCGCATAATGTTTATTTATCGACCAAATACGATACGCACATCAACGTTGAGGTCTGCAACAATATTCGTGCAGTCAAATATCTATTCAAGTATAAAAGACATGCTTGTGCAACTGTTGAGATTCACGCCAGAGTGATCATGCCATTGAAGGGAATGTGGTCGAAGTTGATGAAATTAGAAAATATTTCGACTATTGCTATGTATGTGCATCAGAAGCAACGTGGCGCATCTTCAAGTTTGATATGCATGAGCGATTTCCTACCGTTGAACGTCTGCAATACCATCTGCCCAATCCGCAAATGGTGTTGTTTGATGATGACGATGATGTGCAGGAAGTGGCAACACGGTCAGCCATTTTCAGAACAATGTTCACATAATGGTTCAAAACAAACCAAGAATTGGAAGTTGCACGAAGCCTTACGTTCGATCAATTCCCTCAGCAATGGGTGTGGAATTGGAAGTTGAAGCGATGGACAATGCGTAAGAGAGGTTTTGCCATTGGTCTCATGTATTATAGCACACCCGACATCGGGTGAACATTATTATTTGTGAATGTTGCTAAACTACGTCAAAGGTGCCACATCTTACAAACATTTGCGAACAGTGGATGGCAAAGAGCATGACACATTCAAAAATGCATGCATTGTAATGGGTTTGCTTGCAGATGACAATGAATGGGATCAAGCCTTGGAAGAAGCCAATGTTTGGGCCTTGGGACGACAGCTGCGTGACCCTAGTTATGACATTCTTCATTTTTCAAAATAAAATTCTTTAAAATTCTTCATTTAACACCTTGTCATAACATTCTTCGACGCGAATTTTAACGAATTTTGACGAATTTTGACGAATTTTAACGAATTTTAACGAATTTTATGGAATTTTTGGGCTTCCATAACATTCTCGCACCAAGAATGTCATAACTATGTGCGTGACATGTTTGCCTCGATGTTGATGTTTTGTGAAGTCACGAATCCCAGACAGCTATGGGATGCACATTGGGAGTCTTTGAACGATGACATTGAAACAATGACATGCTGTGAGCATGCTGATCCAATTATTACCCTTTCTAAGGATGCACTAAAGGATAATGCATTGTATGAGATCGATCAGATTCTCATGCGCAATGGACACCACCTAGAAGATTTTCCAACGCTTCCCAAGTCTAATTACATCCCTTCTGTTCATGGAGGAAATTAATTGGTCGAAGAAGAGTTGGCTTATGATTGGCATTCATTGACTGCAAATGCAGACAACGTAATAGATAGGCTCAATGATGATCAGGGCAACGCATATGAAACTATTTTGAATGCCATGACAAACAAAGAGAGCAAACTATTCTTTCTGTATGGTAGTGGTGGAACCAGCAAAACATTTGTTTGGACAACACTTTTGTCCCGTCTATGAAGGCAAGGCAAAATCGTGCTTACAATTGCCTCATCAGGAATTGCATCTTTGTTGCTTCTGGGCGGCATAACCGCCCATTCAAGATTCAAGATTCTAATTGATCTGCACGATGAGTCAACTTGCAACATTACATAACATATGAAAGTGGCCAAGTTGGTGCGTTAAGCTAATCTGATCATTTGGGATGAGGCACTGATGATGCATCGTCAAGCTTTCAAAGTTATTGATCACACCCTGCGTGATTTGATGCAATTGGATGGCACATGGGCGACCAATAACATCTTTGGTGGGAAAATTGTGGTCCTTAGTGGGGATATTTGACAAATCTTGCTTATTGTTCTTAAGGGGGGACAAAAAGACATTGTCAATGCTTCCTTGCCTCGATTGCATCTTTGGCAACATGTTACAATTCTTTGTCTTCATATCAACATGCGAGTCATGGAAACCAATTTTGAAGAGCAATGAGAGTTTGCCAAATGGGTGTTGAATGTTGGAGACAGTAATCTTCCTGCCATTGCAGAAGAAGAAGGTTTCGATCTAAATTGGATCAAGATTCCATTTCATTTGAGGCTGCCAGTAGAAGATTGCAACTTAAGAGGATTAATTCGAACCATCTATCCGGATCATCAGTGCCACTTTGGAGATGCCATGTATCTTATGCAACACAACATTCTAACCCCCAAAAATATTGACGTTCATGAAGTCAACAATGCAATTTTAGAATCGCTATCTAAATAATCGCACACATACTTGAGCGCAAATTCTTTGACTCCAATAGAAGGTGTAAATGTTGCTACAGGAGTTTCAATGGATTCATTGTATCTGGTGGAATTTATAAACACTTTACAATTTAGCAGTATCGCAAATTATAAGTTGGAATTCAAAGTGGGTGTGCCAATCCTTTTGTTGCATAATTTCAATCAATTAATAAGATTGTGCAATGGTACGAAGTTGATTGTCAAAAGATTGGTCAGCATGTCATTGAAGCGAAAATCATCACAGGAAACAATGTCAGCAAACGTGTGTTCATACCTTGCATCATCACGTCCCCCTCTGGGATTGATTGGCCATTTGTTTTGCATCATCTTCAATTTCTAGTTCGAATGGCATTTGCGATCACAATCAACAAGAATCAAGGTTAGACATTCAACAACGTTAGGGTATATTTGTCGTCTCCGGTCTATTCCCATGGTCAGCTATATGTTGCTATTTCACGAGTCACAAATAGTGCAAACATCAAGATTTTCAATGGCCAAGGTCCCAATAGATACATGCAAAATGTCGTATATAAAGAAGTTTTGGAACTGTAGTTTGTAATTATAATTTTGTAATATGTACCGTCAAATGCACACAAACTTGTGCATTAGGCACGAGGTTCAAACTAGTGTAATATATTATAGTAATAGATAGTTGTGGAAGTGTTTTTTTGCATTAACTAAGGCCTAGGTAATGATAGTAACAAATAATGCATTAAATGAAAATGATTGTTTTCAATTTGCCAATTGTAATGTTTGGTTCAAGTGGTGACATTTTAAGGGTCATTCATTTTGTATTGTGAAGGTTTTCATTAAAATGGGAGGGGAGGAGAAAAAATTATGACTACATTTTGGATAGGGAAACATTGAGACAAACATAATTAAAAGAACGTTGTTACAAATGATTTAAAAACCTACCTCTCTTGCACCTTATATTCCATGTACGTTCACAATAGTTTTGGCCTCATGGTTTTGAAATGGTTAAACCTTTAAGGTGGGGGACATTCCAAAAATGTGAGGCCAAATTCACTTATCACCTTCCTTTAAGCCCCATATTTTGGGAATGCCCCATGCTCAAGATCAACTGAACACTAATGAATTTGAAAAGCAAGTTATTTCACGTCCTTTTGTTTTGCAATAAAGTCCTCTCCATTCTCAACAACATACATGATGTATGGACCTCCAATATACATGATCATGTAAGTGTATGCACCAACTATGTAATACTTCCAATTTTTTGAAAGAACCATAATAATCAACGACCAAAAGGTAAGTGTAATATCCTCATTCTATTACAAACCGTAATCTTTTGTCAAAGGAAGAACCAACAAGTAATGAATGCAAAACACAATACATATGCATATTTCATTTTCTAATTTTTTTTAAAGATTCAAAATGAAGCCTATAGAAATGGAGTTAGTTCAACAAAGAAAGAAGGGGAAATGACAATGAGTTGGTATGATGAAAGAAAAGGGAAGTAGGCAAAAGATAATAGAGAATTAGGTACCCACAACATGGAAGAATAATATTTTGCAAAGTCTTTTAATTTTATTTTGGTTTTATGAACTTTCTCGTATTGTTCCCTTTTGTCTAAGTTGTTTGGAAGTGTTGTTGATGATATTATTGGCATCTTACACTTCTTTGCATTGTTGTGAGCTATAACAATAACTTTGTTTTAAGTGACCTTCTTACATTTTATTCCTTACCCTTTTCATCATTTGGCATTCTATTTTTTCATGGTTGTTTTGCAATTTCCTTCATTACGGTCTTGAATGACAAAAGTTAAAACTTTAAAATGAGCTTTTTCATGTTGCTCTTCTTCATTTGCATCTTTTGCAACTATAGGCAATGGTATTATGGTATTCTTGCAACTCCTAGCATTGTTGCCAAGTTCCATTAACACCATATTTTAATTGAATTCCACCCCTTCATCATCTTGCAAATAATTTTGTCATGGTCTTGCCTTGTTGTTTAAAAAACCATAGTCATGAATAATAAGTGAGTGTAATACTTCATTTTTTTGCAAACCAACATTAGAAGAAATCAGCCAAAATGTAACCACTCCACTTATAACTACATGTGATTTATAGTCATTTGTGATTAGAATATTTACTATAGACCAAATTTCAACCATTTTGGTCATTTTCAAAACTATGATGCAATTATTAAAAATTGCATCCTAATGGTTGGATCAATTTTACATTTATTTTCATTCATTAATAGGTTGATATGTCCCATTAGTCACAATAGTCACCAAATTAGTTACATCCTAAAGGTATTTTTACAATGACATAGGGATGTATGTTAATGCATGTATAAAAATATATATATGTATATATAATATGCATATGTATATATATTGTTCATATAATGAATCTCAAAATTAATATTTGAGCTTTCAATCTTTTATTCAAATCTGAAAATTGTTATTTCAACTCAAAAAAATTATTGAATTTAAAAATCGATATTTTGATTTTACATATTATTATTTGAAATTGAAATTTGATATTTGAATTCTGAAATTTTAAATTTGAATTTTAAGAAATTATTCGACTTGAAAGTTGAAAATTGAATTTCAAATTATTATTTTGGATCCTCCAAAATAATATTTCAATTCAGAAAATTATTATTGAGTCTTAAAATGGACATTCTAATTCTGAATATTATTATTTGAATATGAAAATTGACATTTCAATTTTGAAAATTGTTATGTAACTTCAAAAAACTTATTTGATCTAAAAATTGACATTTGAATTCTGAATTACTATTTTGGAATCTTAAATATATTTCAATTCAAGAAATTATTGATTGTGTTTTAAGGTTCTTTTCTACTAGTGTTATCCATAATAAATCATTTTCAAAAAAATGATTATGTTTATTAAATTTAAGTTACACTAAATAATTATTGTTATAACATAGACTTGAATAACTATAATGTAGTTAAAATAATTATTTTACTGATTTTAATTTCACAAATTATTATATTTAATAGTAATACTAAAAAATCTGTGATTAGTCATCTATGATAAATATTTTACAGTAATTATGAAAATTAATGTTATGTTTGACAAATTATTGTATTTATAGTTGATAATTACCAAAAGAAAAAAATTACTTGACCTATAATAATTTTTATGATAATAAATGAAATTATGCAATAAGTAATGTAATTAGTTGAATAATATCTTTTTTAAAATTCATGTGAAAATTTACTTTTTAATAGCAATTGTTAATTCATTACTTATAATTTTAACATAAATATTTAAAATGGTTATCTGATTCTAAAAAGTAATAACATATTTTTAAATATTATAATTACTTAATTAATGAATTATGTATTAATAAATTGTGAGTAACTAAATAGCTAGTTTGTTAAATATTAAGAAGTTATTATTTATTTAAGTAATTGACTATGAATATTGAATATTTGTAGTGTATAATTATAATTTAAATATATGTGAATTTAATCATTATTAACTAAATGATTATCTAAATATCTAGTATTTGAATTTTTTTATAAATCTAAAACTAAGAAGTATGGCATTAAGAAAGTTTTTGAGTTACAACTTAGTTTGTGAAGAAGTTACAGCTTAAAAACTTATCCCATATTATTTTTTTCTTCATTCCTATTTCGAACACTATATAAAAAAGAAGGTGTGATCATCCAATTTCACATTACAAAATTTATGCACATGGGATGAACTAATAAAAACGCTGAACCCAAAACAAAAAAACAAATTATGCACATTTCTAAAGTATTTTAATTGCCAACCTACTTATCTACCTAGTTAAGTAGGTACCTAATTTGACCTACCCACCTAGGTTGACCTATGTACTTACCTATATGAATAGGTATTTAACCTAGGAAGGTAAAACCTACCTACCTTGTTTTTTTACCTAAGTAGGTAGGTTGGTATGTAACCTAAGTTTGTAAGCACCTATTTATGTACCTACAAACCTAATATTATTTAAATTTATTGTTAATTCCATGTGGCATACTTACATTGGGCCACATGTCATTATATAAAATCATCTTAGTATTTGAATTGAACATCCTAGATTATTTCAAAATAATAATATTATTATTATTTTAAATAATCAAATATTAAGACACATGACAACACATCATTTGTCGTCAATTGTGACCAAACTAGTTGATCAATTTGTATGAAATGTTTAGTCGTTTGTGGCAATATGTATACAATGAAATCAAAAGGTGAAATGTATTTGTTGACTTTTTCTTTCATATAATACCCTTTGTTATTTGCGACTAATTTATCACATGTGATTTGTTTTAGGTGACTAAAAGGATTTTAGTTGCAAAATATCTCTTGTGATTAAAATTTAATCACAAAGATTAGTTGAAAATACATGTTTTTCTTCTAGTGATAATATCCAAGTAGAGAATTGTGAAACACAATATCTTTATTTTCTTACAAACTTTAATAAATGGGAGGTGCAATACTTCCATTTGGTTATTGATTTTTGATTTTTTTGTGAAAAAATGACCACAATGCCTTT
Source organism: Sphagnum tenellum (assembly GCA_963921925.1). Lineage (NCBI taxonomy): Eukaryota > Viridiplantae > Streptophyta > Sphagnopsida > Sphagnales > Sphagnaceae > Sphagnum > Sphagnum tenellum. The sequence continues at coordinate 15,797,147 of OY998152.1, forward strand.
TACACATGCCATCATGATAACTTATTGTTTTTCAAACCTTCCAATTTGATTGCCCTATTTGTTAATATTAAAAGTTTAATCAATTTGGCAAAATATTTGTTTAACTTCATTAATTGCAAAATTCTATTCATTTATATTCAAATCACCATTGTCGATTAATTATTAACTAAAATAAACATGTGAAAAAATAATTGCCACTTCATCATCAAGCTCCTTGTTACCATCGCTTTTGTGAAGTTGTCAATATCCCACTTTAACATCATATTCAAAAGCATGTTCATAGTCTAAGTGCAATTGAATTGTGTTTTACAAATCAACATTAAAATGGTAGATCTTTTGTTAAAATTTGTCACTATGGTTTTGTTTTAGTAATATTTAAATTATTATTGAAACATTGTATTAAATTGATAAATTAGTATTGGAATACCTATATGTGTAAAATGACCAATTATGTATTTTAAAATAACATTTTAATGTATATCAAGAATTAGTTATGAAGTGACATCCTACATGGTTGTTTAAACCAAGTTTACAATTAAGTTAAGAAAATTTGTCATAAAATTTGGCAAAATATTAAACTTTTTGTAGGTTTTTATTTAACAAAATTTTAAAACCACTTTAAAATGTGAAAACCAAAATAATACTTAGTATTAATCCAGAATGTATTATTAATTTAAATAATTAAAATGGAATAATTATACTAAAATTCACATTTTATGTATATGTTATTTACAAATGATTTTGCATAATAAAAAATCTTTTCAGATTTCATTTGAAAGGTGTTTATTTGTAAGTACCAAAATGTGGTTCCTATGACTAGGACATGTTGTGATTGTTGCCCAAAATAGTCATGTAGTTGTAAGTGGATTTGAGTCAAAGTCATTTTGATGACTACAATTGTAATTGTGTTATGCGACTATGATTGCAACTAGAGATAATTATAATTACATGTATGACTACATGACTAATGTAACCATATTGAAGTAATTACTTCACCTTGTTTTAGCAAGTTAATATATATACATATATATATATATATCAAAGTGGTCAAATTTGTATTGGAAGCTTAACTTAGCTTAATTTAACTTAATTTAATTCAATCCTAATTAAACCTATTTAAAGCTAGTTCACCTTAAATAGCCCAGTTTATTTAAAATAACATAATTTATTTCAATTAATCCTATATTTTAATTTAATGTAACATATTTTAACATATGTAAGCTAATTTAGTTTAGTTTAGCCAAACATAATCAAATTTAGCAAGATTTTAATTTTGCCAAGTTTAGCCTAACTTAGATTAGTTAACTCAATTTACCCTAGTTGGCACTAATTCCAAAAAAATACATTAAAAAAACTATTTGTCAAAAAATTTCAAATTTAGCCAAATTTAATTATCCATGTTTTGCATAAGTGCTTTCATGTGACTTGATTTCACTAATTTTAACCAAATTTAACTTTAGTATCGAAATTTAACTAAATGTTCTCATTTATCCAAGTTTAGCCAAATTTATTAAAAATTAGTCAAGTACATAACCATATTTAACTTAATGTTTTCAAGGTTTAGCCAAATTTATTCAATTTCAACATAAATTAATTAAATTTATTTAAAATTTTGTCAGGTTTATCCAAATTTAGCCAAAATCATTTAGTTTTAAATTTTTTTATGTTCATTTAACCAAGCTTAACCAAGTTTATTAAAATACTAAAAAACAATTATCTTATTTTAGCCAATATAACCTTCTTTAGCCTCATCATATTACTTTAGCCAAAATTAAACAAAATTAAATCAATTTCATGTTATTTAAACCAAATTCAACAAAGTTTTACCAAATTTATTTATGGGTTTAAGATTCATAAGTGGACAACATATTAAATTTATAAAGAAAATGACCTTTTAGCACAATATGATTAAATATAATTTATGATTTTATAAAATATAATTTGATTACAATTGTTTTATTGCATTATGTATATTTAAAACATATATCATGTGTAAAATTATGTTATGTGTATATAGTATGGTACATAATATATATACTTATAACATATTAATAATATCATATTAAATTCATATTTCAGAATTTTTTAAAAATAAAAATACTTAGCGTTTTACATTCAAAATATACATTGTAACCAAAAAAAGAGGGTGCGATCTACAAACGAACACCTTGACAACTCAACAGACCCTCAAGGAATCCAATTCTCTGTTGTCCCGCCATTCTATCGTGGCCTCTGATTTGCTCTCCCTCAGATCTTGCACAAATCTCAGCCTGAATGCACACATAATCCCTCACATACACACAGCTCACCTCATATACACAATCACAACTCTGGCCATGGTGCACAGAGCTTGCATTTCATTCATAAAAAATGTATAGAGACATGCTACTTCTGGTCTCGAACGGATCTGCCACCAAATCGGACAGTGCACAAAATTCAACCTTTCTGACCAGGGACTCTAAGTATACACACACGTTTAGTAAGAGCCCTGATCTACTTCCTCAACAAGACTCGGCAACTGCATCTGTACTAGACTCTCCTTGATTCAAAACTCAGGCATCACTGATCTGAAAGTGCAACGATAAAAAATGGTCAGATGGACCTGCTCCATCGCCCACAGGTCCTTGCTCTCCTACAACATCTCCAACCAAACTCTGATTTCTAGTGTCTCTCCCTCTCTCTTTCTAACCTATTCTTCCTGATGCTGATTGCAATCCTTGGCTAGCTACTGGCGCAGCGGAAAAATCAGTAACTAAGCGCGCATATTGTCGATCAGAAGATCTCCCTATTCTGCCTATGCATCTCCTCACCACTCCTCAACTACCGACAGAGCAAATTTTCTCTCCTCACTGTCCTTTTGAATCCTCGTCCAATTTTCTCCTTCGCTCCTTTCTTCAGACTCCACAAATCGCCTCATGCGCCGTCACTCAAACCAACTTCCCCATAACTGCAGCTCCATCCCTACTCTTAATTTGGCGCCGCCAACCGTGCTTGATCAACCTCCATGCCCATTCAGTAGCAGCCGCCATTTATGCTTCCTGTACAACATTTCACACACACCCAGCAAGGCTTCCCATTCATTCCCATGCAGTAGTAATGGAAAGGCAACCGCCACAAAAGCAAACGGCTCAATAAATCAAAACTTAATTTCCAGAATCAGGGAGTGTTCACAGGGTATGGCGACCTAATTTCGCGTTACAACATATTTTTTGAAGTTTGTTATGTATTGAAACATAATGGATATGTTAAAATTTTAAAAATTCAAAAGTGATGTTCTATGTACAAAATTCATTGTTCGAATTTTTAGTTGGTCCACATATATAGATTATGTTCCACAGTTTAATGATTCACACTTGAGTAGGGATTGGAAAAAAAATTAAATTGTAAACTTTGTGTTTTTATACATTCAAACATTGGAGCATTATAAAGTTTTTGTGTGACAACAATAATGTGGTAGGTGGATGCCAAAGGCCTTGAACTACTTCAAACAAGTCCAAAAATCAATACTTGTTTTCTCCATGTTTGCCGATGGTATGTATAATGATGTATAATACACTCATGTTTTACACAATTTTATATAAATTTTATACAATTTGTGTACAAACCGTACTTATATAATATATAAATTAAGAATAAATTTAATGAATGATTATTTTGTAAAATCAATATTCAAAAATATAAATATAAATAATTTTATCATTTACATAAATAAATTATATATTATATATAATTAATATTTTGTAGTTGTAAGTGCATTTGCAATGGTGGTTATGACTATGACCATCTTAGCAACTAGTGGCATTTACAATGTGGTCTTTTCAACTATAAAATCATGTCATTGCAACTAGTCGCAAATAGTATTTACGACAATTTGTAGTAGTAAATGCCATGTTTTGGCGTTGTGGTATAGATATAAATCAAGTTTTGAAAATATTTTTTTAACTTGATATTTTTTAAAAAGTTGTTGTTTAATTGGAAAATTCAATAACATTTTTAAAAATGATTTAAAAATATCTATGTTTATTTATTATATATACAAAATTTTGAAAACTATCCATGAATAAACTTTCCTTTGCTTCCTTTCAAAAAAAAAAAGAAAAAAAAATGTTAAATTTAGATGTGTAAAATGATATATAAAACATAAAAATATTTTGAAAAAACATGTATATTTAAGATTTGACACATTATGTTACAAAGATATATATGAAAGCAAGTTAATAGGATCCAATGGTGCTTTTTTATTAGAATATTTTCAAAAAAATTTAGAAAAAATTTCAAAAAATCTTTTTAAATCATTAAAAAAAACTATTATGCTAAGGTTTATATTTTAAAGTTTCCAAAAGTTTCTCACTTTCACATCTCTTTAAGTCATTTTACAAGTCACTAACTATTTAAAAGCATTAATTACAATTTATTTATTTTAATTAAATATATTCTACTTGTTATATTGATTTCAAATTATTCACATGTTCCCATGATATATTGTGAATGTTGTTATATAAGTAAATCCAAAAATTTCAACACCTATTCAAATAACTATTTTCAAGTATGAAACATTAAACAATAGTTAAAATTTGTTTTGGTACATACTAACATTGTGTTTTCACCTAGATATGTGATGGTTGGTTGGCAAAGACATTGGCCATTTGACCATGGATACCAAAGTTCAATTTTCATTACTAATAAACATTTTGTATATCTATCTATGAAGGAAGATAATTTCTTTTCTTTTCTTTTCTTTGTCACCTCAAGATATCCCAAATGATGTTGATTCATGCTTCATTTTTGGTATTTTTGGAAAGCTTTTGATGAATATTAATGCACTAATTTGGTTGAGACTATTTGGAACTATGGTGTGGAAGCTATTGATCATTGAACCATTTTTTCAATGAGATCTAAATAAATTGCAACTAAAAACTATATTGGATTATGGAAGTGTTCTTTGTGTTGTTGGTAAGCCCTAGGTGAATCAAATCCTCAAGATAATATGATTGGAAGAAGTGTGTAGAGTATCATTAAGTAGCTGTTAAAGATACACAAAGTCACCAACATCGAATTATTTCACCTTAGGTTTGTAACTGCCACTTCGTGTGTGTGCATACTGTAAGGTGTTTCGATGTTGTGTAATGGGCAAGTTTTCCATGGTCATGGGCATAACCTTCCTGAATAGAGTAACCCTCTCTACGATGACCCTAACCCAAATGGCTGGGGAATCTAAGTCCACAACCTAGTCCATTTGAGTAGTAATGGAAAATGGTGGAATGGGATGTCTCCCAAAAAGTAGAAAGTAAGGAGATAAATGAGACAAAAAGGTGTGTTTAGACATCGTGTAACTCATGGTGATGTAAAGTAAGGCCAGTCCCCAATCCTCTTTATTCCCAATGAGGCAAATCTTTTGAAGTCCTATTTTGTTTGTATGAACCATCCTTTTTGCAAGGCCATCATTTCAAGGATGAATCCTTAAGGCCTGGCGATGTTCAATGAGAGCATGATAAAGTAGGTATTAAAAAAAATTTCTGAATTTTGATCCTTGATCAATAAAGCATTCAACACAAGCCCCAAACCTATTCAGGACATGTTATAAGAAAGCCCGATTGGTGCTATGTGATGACTTGTTTGGTAGTGCAACAAGTCCGACCCACTTTGAAAAATGTTCAATCATAATCATGATGTAGACATTACCCCTAGAGGTCTATGGTAACTCTCTAGCTAAATCACATGATTAGCGATAGAACATGCCTTGAATAAGGAGTGGAGAAAGTGTGAGCTGTCAAGAGGAGAAGGAAGTTCTCACTCTATTACATTGTTCACACCTAGCAATGATGTCTCGGACTCGAGCATACATACCTTTCCAATGTTAATGAGGAGCAAGACGACTATAAGTAAGTTTAACTCCAAAGTGTCCAAGCTCCGAGTGTACCTTCTGAATAAGATTAGACCATTCGTGTGGTGGAGGAACCACTCTGTGGCCTTGTCGTAAACATTAGACAAGGTGATTGCATAGTTATGACATTCTTGGTGCGAGAATGTTATGGAAGCCCAAAAAATCCATAAAATTCGTTAAGATTCGTTAAAATTCGTCAAAATTCGTTAAAATTCGCGTCGAAGAATGTTATGACAAGGTGCTTAATGAAGAATTTTAAAGAATTTTATTTTGAAAAATGAAGAATGTCATAACTAGGGGTGATTGTATTTCCATGAATAGCATTTGGACAATTGTTATATGCGATCCCGATGACTTGATGTAATTTGGGGAGGTATTCCCCATGCTGAAAAAACCTCAAACTGTCTAAGTCCTCCCATATATCCACAATGGGATGTTCAACTAGGTTACATTGTACTAGTGTAAGATAATTAGATGCCTAAGATACATGTACAGTTGGAATTTGGTCAAAATGTATCCTAAGTAGTTTTCAATTTTTAAAATCATTAGTGCTAAATGACAAAATAGAGGAAGAAAAAATTATATATTTATGTGTTAATAAAATTACGTAAGTGTATGTATTAATATAAAAATAACGTAGATATATGTATTAATACAAAATACATGTATGTATAAATACAAAAGCATGTAGATGTACTTATTAATTTAAAAAAGCATACATATGATTTTGAAGAATACGACATGTTAATGGGGATGAGCAGTGACGAACGAACATCGATGGATGGACATCTTTGGACGGATGAAAATGAACAAACAAAATTGGATGAACAAAACTGGACAAACGAAACTAAACAGATGGAACAAGACGAACAAAACAGGATGGATGGAACTAGACAAACAAAACTGGACGGTTGACAACTGCGACTACATTGCAGAGTGATTTGCATCTACAAGCTTTGCAACAATGGTAGGCAGAAGAGAATATATATATTTATTTATATATTTTTTGAGATGGAAGGTAAGTAGATTCACAAATTACAAATATCAACAACAAGGAAACGATGTAAAATCTAAAAGAAAAATCCTAAAGCTCTTCTCTATGTGTGTGTGAGTTTTTAATCATTGGAAGACAAACTTTTGTTTTCTTCCTATGCTAGTTATAAAGGAGCAACTTAGTTTTCTTCTAGCAACAAAGTATAAGAGAAAGTAATGGCTTGGCTTAGCTTGAGGATGATGATATGATGTAGAAGAGTTTTTAAGCAAAGGCAATTGGTTCAAAGGAAGGCAATGTAGAAATAGGCAATTGAATAGGAGGAGTTTGTCTAGTCTTCATTTTCGCAACGATGAATGACTTGCTCTTGCTCAAAGGAGCGCATTTGATTATTGTCACTATATCCCCCTTCAACTACAAATCATAAAGTTCAATGTCGAGCATTGCTACACTTGAAATCATAGTGCACAATATAAAGCAATTACTACTATAACATGTAAAAAGTAGTTCTTCTTCTTTTTCTTATTCCTCCCACCTTTTTCTCCTATTGAAGTGGGAGTTAAACATAAATTCTCACTGTAGATTAAAAAGGATTTATGAAGGCAGTGCACTAGTGTTGTACACTAAGAATGCACCTCCTAGAAGTAGACTTCCAAGAAGCGTAGCCCAAATGGCTAGCCTTGGTACTCCTCATGCATAGGAATCGTTAGTTTCTGACCATTCATTGGGCATGTAGAAGGGACTATAACCATCTACGCTCGCACCATACTTTTTCACAAACTAATAAACTTTTTTCCCTTTAGGAGTCCTACCCAAAATATCCACACCATTCCGCCACTTAACATCCCTTGAAGGATTGAGAGGTTCTTTGCATTGAACTTTTTTGTTACCCACAACTTGGAGAGAAAACGAAGAAAAGAACAGACGAAAGTGCATAATGTGCAAATGTAAACAAACACAACGCACACACACACACACAAACACAAGAAAATCTGGATATAGATCAATGTGTAGATGTTCAGCAGGTACTCAACATGCATGTGAATGAAAATAGAAGCTTAGGCTTGTAAAAGCTTATGGTAATAACCACAGTGGGCTTTTTCAGTGTCCCTTCTCCTTCACTTACTTTACTTCTTGGTATTGTTGTTATTGTTCATATTGTAGCTACATTACAAGAGTATAAAAAGAAAAAGAAGTAGCAACAACTCAAGAATACAAGAAACTAACAAGCAAAATAAACCCAAAAAATTCAAAGCTAGGAAAGATCTATTGCTTTCAACATCAAACAATAAAAAACATATTTTCTATAATCAAATTGAGTCGAAAAGAAGAAAAGAAAACATAGTGTATGTAAATGGTGGTTGTGTAATAATCGCCATGTGCATTTAAAAATCCAATCTGACTATGGAAAAAACTCTCCCTTACAAAAGAATTCTAAAAAAACTGACAAGAGATGGGAAAAACTTGGCTTTTTATATAATCGTCAACAAAGCTGAAACCCTAAACAAGCCATAACCTTAAAACATTTAATAGCGTACATTAACCTAAGAACGTACATTAACTCTAAAGGCATGATTGGCATGGATGTAATTGGCCATCATGTATGAGGCCATGCATACGAGCATGACAACATTTGTTAAGAATCCATGACCAACATTATTTTCACAACAAGCAATCATGTGTTCATCCACAATCAAAATTTAGTAAGATAATAACGAGAGTAAACATTTTCCATTAGTTTTGGACTTAATTGGTTTTAGTGTAAAAATGTTTATTGATTATGACATTTTTAATGAAAACATCTTTGGTCATTTTGGGTAATCACATGTTTAATTAGGTAATTTAATTAATATTTTTTAAAGGAAAAAATTGAAAACCCAAAATAAAAAAAATTGAATTAATGGAATATGTAACAATTTTTTTAGTTTGGCTTTCCACTTAAAATTAATGAAGCTTTTCATTTACACATGAAATTTTCATATGATAACCTAGGCCCAATTTAAAAATTGATGCCCATTTATGAATTGCCATGTGGTAATTTAAAGTTTCAAATTAAAAAATTTATTAACCCAATTGTTTGATGCCATGTGGTAAAATAAGGTTAAATGACCTAGCATAGAAAGTTTTGTCTAGGAGGTGTAATGTAGGCAGCCTAATGTAAGAGGCCAAAAAGTCTTTAGCCTAAGCAACCTAACCCAAGAGGCCTAGCTTAAATAGCCTAGGTGAAAACACATTAAGCCCCCCAAAACTTATAGTCATGAGTATAAATTTTTTGGTAATGTATGGACATCACATCTTGGGTTATTTTTGTTTGTTTTAAGTATACTTGATTAACTTTAAACTTAATTTGATTAATTTTTTTGAAAATCCAACAAATAATGAAAACATTGAATGTATATAATATTTATGACAAAATAATACATGTCATAAAATTTGAACAAATTACATATATATTTCAAAACTAGGGTTATGACTAGAATTCTTGGCTGGAATTTTTTATGGTGTATGATATTGATATACATGAATTAAATCTAGACCCATTTAAAGATTTATAGTTTTTGGATGAAATTTCATTCAAAAAATGTGTTTTAGTTTTTTGCATTTATGAACAATATATGCATAGAAATATCTTCTTTTCAAGAAAGAAACCACTACCACATCAAAGATGAGGAGATTTTATAATGGGTAGGACATTATTTTTTTGAATTTTACTTTGTTTGCTAATGTTTCATGAATTACAAACATGAGGCCTTAGGGCCATTGAAAAACTATAAGCTATATATTGTATGTACATGAGTTTTATCCAATCCTCTTCATTTAACCATTGTATCAAAATTAATTATGATTCAAAGTGAACTTTGAACTCCAAAATGTTGTCATGCAAATTTTAAAATTTTAAAATTTGTGTTTAGAATAGCCAAAGGATACCATAAAAATTTAGTTTATTGCATACTATAATACTTGTTATACATCACATTTTTTGGTGAAAAGTGGTTCATCTTCATGTGCTTTCACCCATCTAGGTTAAAAACAAACCTAGGTGGCCATACTTAGGTAAGGAACTTAGGTAACCTAAGCCATTGGCATAGGTTGCAAGTGTGAGGACTTGAACCCCTCGTCAACACTTTGAAGGTTCAATTTTTAACCATCATATGACCTTTTTTCATAACAAAATTTCCCACCACAAAACTACAAAGAAGAATTTAATTAAATTTAAGTAAAATCCTTATGTACCCTAATTAAATTAGGTATAATTGAACCTATCTTAAGTAGACCTAGGTTGATTTAATTTATCTAAGGCCTACAAAAGTTAACTTAGGTTAGCTAAGAAAACCAAAATTAACATAGGTTAACTTAAGCTACTTAAGATAACCTAAGCCCATTAAGTTAATGTAAGCCTAATTTAGGTTTACCTGGAATACCTAGGTTAACCAAATGTAACCCTTCTTAACCTATTGAATTTAGCCTAACTAAGCTAATTTAAAATTAAACCTAGGCCAACCAAGGTTAACTTGGGTTAAATTTAAGTTAATTTTAACTAAACCTATGTTGACCTTAAGCTAAGCTTGGTTAAATCTTAAACCTCAACCAATTTTGGTTAAACATTAGACCAAATTGAGACTAATTTTCCAAGGTTAAGCCTAGGTTAATGCCAATTAAACCTTAAAAAAACCTAAGTGGATTTAGGCTAAACCATAGTTATGACATTCTTGGTGCGAGAATGTTATGGAAGCCCAAAAAATCCATAAAATTCGTTTAAATTCATTAAAATTCGTCAAAATTCGTAAAAATTCACGTCGAAGAATGTTATGACAAGGTGCTAAATGAAGAATTTTAAAGAATTTTATTTTGAAAAATGAAGAATGTCATAACTAGGGGCTAAACCTAGGGCAAACCTAAACAAAACTTGATTAAACTTAAGTTAATTTTAGTTCATTCAAGGCTAAACATTGGTTACACCTAGGTTAATAAATATTAAAATAGGTTAAATCTAAATTAAATGTAAGCTAACAAAGGTTAAATTGACTAAGCTAACCTTTATTATACTTACATTAAATTTAGGCTAACATTGATTAATCAAATGATGGATGATATAATATGGGCTTGAAATAAATGTTTGTCATTCTATATATTGGTTTTAACTTGTGTTTTGACTTTACAAATAAAATGTGTCTTGAACCCTTTGAATCATAAATTTGTAAGATGTTCATTCAATTTCATTTCAAATGTCACATGTGAAATTCATGTTGTGACGCAAGTTAAAACTATATCATTTAGTGTTTTATCACAATGAAAGCCCCCCAAAAAATCCTCACTTCAATGGGTGCAAAAAATTTCATGTCACATGTGAAACTTGTATCATGATGCAAATTAAAATTGTGATATTTAAATTTTTGTCAAAAAAATAAAATAAATCATGTCACATGTGAAATTCATGTCATGATGCAAGTTAAAATTTTGACATTTAAAGTTTCATCATAATGAAAACCCCCAAAAACATTTGTCACTTCAATGGGTGCAAAGTGTCTTGTATTGGGAACAAATACAACATGTTATGTGCGAATGGATACACATATGTAATGATGTTGATAGTGGACAACAAGTGAAAAAACCACCAAAACATTTTCTGGTTTGGGAATGAAGCCTTTTGTCAAGGTTTTGAATTCCTTGTTACATAAGAATGGGGGCACACATGTAATGACCTTCATAATGAACACGTAGTTGCATTTGGAGCATATACATATTTCAATGGGTGCAAAATGTGTTATATCGGTAACAAAAATAACTTGTTATGTGTGAATGGATACACATATGTAGTGATAATGTATAAGGTGTTGTATTTGGAATACACATACATAACTCAATGGGTGCAAAATGTGTTATATTGGTAACAAAAACAATTTATTATGTGTGAAAAGGTACACATATGTAATGATGTTGATAATGTACAAGTTGTTGCATTTGGAATACACATACGTAAGTCAAATGGGTGCAAAATGCATCTATTGGTAACAAGAATTACTTGTTATGTGTGATTACATACACACACATGTAATGACATTGCCAATGGATTGTAAGAGGTGGAAAAAGTTGCTAGAGCATTTTTGTCAGCTAGGAATGAAGTCTTTCATTAACTTTTTGAATCATCAAAGAAGAAATTGAGATTATAATTTCTATGTTAATGAACCACATAGTGAACATTGCAACACTACTAATTCATCTTTAGCCATTAATGCAAAGTTCTACTATTTGTTGGAAGCCACTATAAATTAGCCAAATATAATAAAATCAAACATTAGTTACATGGGGTAGTGGTGGAATTTAATGAAAAGATCTCTTGTTGCGCTTCTTATTGAAAATCACATTAATGATTAAACTTAAACATTCGATATTTCAAATCTTTCTTAGCATATGGATTTATTATCAACCTTACCCAACTATTACTGGATCTTGAAAGTAACCATTTTTCTTAAATTATGAATTTAATTTTTTTTCAAATTAATGGGTTTTGTAAGGATCAAGTGATAAATATATGTTTAACATTTATCAATAGGTAGTTTTAAAGAAAATGAATTTAGGTGAAATATTACAAGGGAAATTTTTCATTGTTTATAAAGATTGTTGGTAAGGATAAGTATGGTCATTGACAATTTGCTAGCCTATCAATTTTTACTTGAATAACATTAATCAAATGATGGACCAAATGAATTGAAAGACATATTAATTTTCTAGACATAAGGGCAAAAGCCTTGACGGATGAAATGACATAAAAAGAAATTATGAAATGCCAACCAAATAGTGTAAGGTCAATTTCCACATGGAAAAATGAATAATTATTAATTTTTTCAATTTAATTAATCCATTTTTATATATTCAAATTTTTTTTCATGATCTACTATGATATTGTCATATGAATTGTTAAATCATTCAAACTTATTTTAATTGTGATAATTATGGAAATTTTCAACACTTCAACTTCATATTTTCACCGCAAAAAAATCACTATTAAAAAAAATTGTTTCATGAAAAAATTGACCTTAGGGGAAAATATAACAAGAAAAAAATCAAAGATAATTTTATACATATAATAACAAACACTTTTGATAATTTAAACTTTTATTTTTTTTTAAAATTGGGAAAAAAAACTAGGAAAGGATATTACCCCAAAAAAATTAAAAATTACAACTATGATTAACGTAACAACAACATAATTACCCAAAAAGAATTTTCAAATATATAAAGTGGACTAAATGCCTTTTTTATGCAATCATTTTCAATAAACATTTCAACCATAGTTTTAACATGCAATGAATTTTGAAGCAATAATTATTTTTTAATTCTCAAATATATGAAAAAGAATCAAAATTCTTACTTTGTGGTAAATTGGGCAAACCTATCTACCTACCTACCTACCTATTTATCTATCTCCATACCTACCTATATTTTACATAATAAATAAATACATCTAAAAACATAGGTAGGTAAGCATGTGTACGTCTTACCTATCTACTTAGTTAGGTACCTATTTACCTACTTATGAAAAAAATTAAAGTTCAAAGAAACAAGTTAAATGCATTTGGTATCATATTCTTTTATAAAATGGTGTGATGGTTTGATGGCCAAGACATTAGTGTGGAACTAAAGAAACTACGGTCCAATCCCCATTATCAACATATATTATGTGGAGTATGTATATTCATATATATATATACCAACTTATACATGTGTGTAATTGTATAGCACCTAGGTGGGTTGTGGATAGGTAGATAGGTCATGGGTGGGTTGGTAGGTAGGTATTTATTTATTTATTTAGTCCAATTTGACCAGTCAAATATACCATCTTATGGTTAATAAAAAAAAACCACCAATCAAGTTGAACATGTTCAAATTGACTTGTTTAGTATGACCATGTGGTCAAATTGACCAAATGCCAAAATGACTAAATTTTTTGTCTATTTTTCCAATCAAATAAACCATGATTTCTTATAGTGCATTAAAGTTTTTGTATAGGTTTTTCTTTCAAAACATGGAAGCTAGTGTGATCATTCTTTTTCATTGCCCAAGAACTTAAAGCTTAAAAGCCAATGTGGTATGTGTCCCCCTCATTTCCATGGAAACTAGTATGTCAAATATTTCAAACCTTTTTTCATGGGTAGGTACCAATTTGGAGTTCTTGCCTCTATCATTTAGTTAGTAAGGGGGATGTTATAAACAAAGTCCACATCATGGTGAACAAATCCACATCATGGGATGGCTATACTTTTTGGTCATTATAGATTGGATCACATTTCATGGTTTATTATCTATTAATTTGTGGCATCATTATCAACTTTTGATGTGTTGTAGTTAAAATGCTCCAACATTGTTCATCCCTTTCATGCTAATGGATGAGATTTTCAATAATACAAAGATTAATTGGTGACCTCATGTCATGTATTTATAGATGTAATCTATTTACATTGTCCTTCCATTTTGTAAAACAACAATTAAGGTCCAAACAAAACATGAAATTTTCTTCTAAAAATAGCAAGCCTCTTGGTGTTCAAATTTATCAACAATTTAAACTTGTAAGAAATTTACGGAAAAACTTGATCACAACAAACTCGTCAATTAATCATGCCATTAAAAAATTGTGTGATGCATTTCATATCGCAACCCTAACATTGGGTTTGCGATTAATTATGAAGTGTAAGGGCCCATGAGGCCGAAAATGTGTTTAGGTGTGAAACACATTCTCACAAATGGGGGAAAGTGCAAAGGATGAAGCTCAATGACTCCCAAATGCACTCCCATTTTGGGAGTTGCACTTGTGCGAGAGTTGTGAATGTTTAGAACCTTGGTTGAAAAGGCAAACACACACTAAATTGCCCCCTCAAGAAACCATTAAAAAGGTCTTGAATTGTAAATGCTTAAAGTGCTATCGCATTATTCATTTAGACTTGATTTGCAAATGTAGAAATACAACATCATTCTAGATCAACACAAACATATTCGACAAATCACAAGCCCATTTATTTTGTTTTCAAATTACTCAATTATCTTCCCCAATTTGTATTACCATAGAATACCACAAAACAACTTGATAAGTTGTTCAAGTAAAATATGTTATAAAAACAACTTGAAGACTATAACAATAAGGCTTTTGGAATTTTTTTGGGAAACCTTTAGCTTCAATTTGTGCAATTCATGTTAGTAGTCCAAGTGTTACAACAAGTGGATTTTACTTGTTGATGATGCTTATATAAATGAATATTTTTGTTTTATGGTTTATTTGTAATTCTTTTGGTTTCATTTGTAACAAATGTTTTGTAAATAAACATCTAATTTATTTAATTCATAAATGTTATAACATTTATGAAAAATATGTTTCATGAAAGTAACATTTTACATCACAATTAAATAAAAGGTTGAGGCTTTTGTAAGATTTGTGTCACTATAAACAATTAATTATCTTATTTAGATCTCAAAGATTTGGGTCCAATCAAATTATAATGAACGTGAAAAAAAATACAATAAGAAAATAGGTCATGCCCAAACCTTTTAACTAATCCAATTTTTTTTGTATTTAGATGTAATACATAGTGATGAAGACTTTACATACACTAGTAGAAATCAGCCAAAATGTAACCAGTCCATTTATGACTACATGCGACTTGTAGTCATTTACGACTATATTTGGGAATATTGCAACTACAAGATCAAATTTCAACTATTTTGGTCATTCTCACAACTTTATGCAACTATTAGAAATTTCATCCTATTGGTTCGATTGATTTTACATTTTTTTTCATCCTTTAATAGGTTGATATGTCCCATTAGTCGCCATAGTCACCAAATTAGTTACATCCTAAAAGCATTCTACAGTGACATATGGGTGTATTTTAATGTATGTACTAAAATCATATATAATATGCTTACGTATGTATATTATTCATATAATGAATCTCAAAATTAATATTTGACCTTTGAATTTTTTATTCAAATTTGAAAATTGTTATTTCAATTGTTTAAAACATTATTTGAATTTTAGATTTTGGATTTGAACATGATATTTTCAATTTAAATTTAAAAAGGGCTTATTTGATCTAAAACTTGATATTTGAATTCTACACTAATATTTTCGAATCCAAAAATTAGTATTTCAATTCAAAATATTGTAATTGTTTGTAAAAATGCATATTTTAATTTTGAATATTTTAATATCAATATTAAAATTTATATTTCAACTCTGAATTTTTTTCATTTAAATTTTAAAATAATCATTTGATTTAAACCTGAAATTTTAATTCCAAATTATTATTTTGGATTCTCAGAATTACTACTTCAGGTCTGAAAATTATTAATTGAGTCTGAAAATGGACATTTTAATTTTGTATATTTTGATTTGACTCTGAAAATTGACAATTCAATTCTGGAAATTTTTATCTAAATTCAAAAAACTTATTTGATCTAAATATTAATATTTGATTTCTACATTATTATTTTCAAATTTTAAAATCTGTATTTCAATTCAAAAAAAAATATTGAGTCTAAAAATCGACATTTTGATTTTAAATATTTTTATTTGAACTTGAAATTTGATATTTGAATTCTGAAGTTCTAAATTTAAGTTTTAAAAAATTATTTGACTTGAAAATTGAAAATTGAATTCCAAATTATTATTTTGGATTATTGAAATTAATATTTCAATTCAGGAAATTATTAATTGAATCTTAAAATGGACATTTTAATTTTGAATATTATTATTTTAATTTGAAAATTGACATTTCAATTCTGAAATTTATTATTTAACTTCAAAAAACTTATTTGATCTAGAATTTGAGATTTGAATTCTGAATTACTATTTTGGAACCTTAAATTTATATTTTAATTCAAGAAACTATTGATTGAGCTTTAAGGATTTTTTCTAATAGTGTTATCCATAGTATATCACTTTTATAAATGATTATAAATGATTATTTTCATTAAACCTTAGTTACACATAATAATAATTGTTTTAACATATATTTGTATATTTTCCAAATTTATATTTGTATATTAAAAGAAATTAATTAATGTAATTAACCTGACATTACTTTAAAATCATTACAATTACTTCATATAAGAATTATTTAGTATGTGCATAATTATTTTTTAATTGAACATAATTATTCACATTGTGTAATTTATAACTTCAAACCTGAATTAAAAATTTGGAAAACCTATAGTATAGTTAAAATAATTATTTTACTGATTTTAATTTCACGATTATATACATAATTTTTAAATTTTGTGATTAATCATCTATCACAAGTATTTTATAGTAATTTAAAAATAATTATGAAAATTTACATTATGTTTAGCAAATTATTTTATTTATAATTAATAATTAGCAAAAAAAAATTACTTGACCTATAATTTTTTTTACAAACTAAATGTAATTATACAATAAGTAATGTAATTAATTGAATAATGTTTTTAAAAGATTTGTGTAAGAATTTACTTTTTAATAGTAATTGTTAATCCATTGTTTATAATTTTAACATAAATATTTTAAATAGTTATTTTTAAAATTATAATCATTAAATTAGTTTTACATTACTTGTATTATATATAATTTGAACAGATTTTTAAAAGTAATAAAATATTTTTAATATCTTAAATATTTAATTATTTGTGAGTTATATATTAATAATTTGTGAGTTACTAGATAGTTAGTTTGTTAAATACTAAAAACTTATTGCTTATTTAAGTAATTGATACTGAATACTGAATAGTTGTAAAGTGTAATTCATAATTTAAATTCATGTAAATTTAATCATTATTAATTAAATGATTATCTAATTATTTAGCAATTGAATTGTTTAGAAATCTAAAAACTATAAAAGTAAGGCATGAAATTTTTTTTGGAATTACCACTTAGTTTGTGAAGAAGTTGGAACTTCAAAACTTATCCCATATTGTTTGTTTTTCATTCCTATTTTGAACACTATATAAACAAGGGGGTGTGGTCATCCAATTTCACATTAAGAAATTTGTTCATATGGGATGAACTAATAAAAAAGGTCAATCCAAAACAAAAAAAACAAATTATGCACATTTTTAAAGTGCATACCTTTCCAACCTACTTATTTACCTAGTTAAGTAGGTACTTACTTTGACCTACCCACCTAGGTTGACCTATGTACTTACCTACCTAAGTACTTACCTATATGAATAGGTATTTAACTTAGGAAAGTAGAACCTACCTATTTATTTATTTAACCTAAATAAGTAGGTTGGTATGTAACCTAAGTTTGTAGGCACATATTTGTGTACCTACTTAGGTACCTACCAACTTAATATTAACATATTAATATTTTTCTTCTTAATGCCACGTGGCATACTTACATTGGGCCACATGTCATAATATAAGATCATCCAAGTATTAGAATTGAACGTCTTAAATTATTTCAAAATAATATTAATAATATTTTAAATAATCAAATATTAAAACACGTGGCAACACATCGTTTGCCAAAATAGTTGCATCTTAGTCGCATGTGACAATACGTATACAATGTAGTCAAAGGATGAAATGTATTTATTGACTTTTTTTTTCATACAATACCTTTTGTCATTTGCGACTAATTTATCACATGCGACTTGTCTTAGGCGATTACATGGATTTTAGTTGCAAAATGTCCTTTACGACTAAAATTCAGTTACAAACACTAGTCGAAAATACACAGTTTTCTTCTAGTGATAGTGATAAAAAATTTACAATTTTTTTTGCCAAACTCCATTGTATAAAAGTAAAAATTTAAAAATTAGACCAAATTATCAAGATTAAGTGAATTAGCAAATAAAATAGAAACTATAGATATGATACAAGTCCAATTTTATAAAGTGTACCAAAATCTTGTCATAATGTCATTTTTTTTGTTTTTTTAACTAGATTTTTTTTTTACATGTAAAAACACATTTGTGGATAGTTATGATGGAATCTATAATTATAATGGTAAAAAAAATATTTATGAAATATTTCACACTTTTTAATTCATTATTTTTTATGGGGATCAAAACATAAGGTAAAAAAAAATTATAGTAAGAATTAAATTATTTTCATCTTAAGTGGCACACCTTCAAAAGGATTTTCATTGATATTTAACCATGAAAAGTTTGTATCATGATTGTAAATGAAATATTATTGCACACATAACAACAATAATGAAATTTGTGCAACCATTTTCTCGTTGGTTGTAATTGTTTTCACAATGTTAAAAAAATTGTTCACATTCGATCATCTTTTGCAATTGAATGTTTTCCTTTTTAACAATGACAAATGTTAATTTCACCAAGTAAAAAAGACATTAAAAAAAAGGAAGAATGAAAAATAAATTATTTAATTTTTGTTCAATGAATGTTCATTTTGTGCATTGGTCGTCTAATGATTTCTTTTTTAAAATCATCACACATTAATGTTTTCAATTGCAAAAGCTATTATGTGACTATAATAAATTATAATCACATAAGTGGTTCAATATAACAATTATAATAATCTTAACATTATTACACCTAGACATTATTTGAATCAATGTTGAGCCCAAGATAACTCCACACTAATTCTAATGCATAAGTAGGCGCACCAAAAAACCTACGCCTCTAAAACATATATGCCAAGTTTTGAAGTGATGTTTTGAGCCCCCCTTTTACAAGCCACAGTCGCACCCTTACACCCCCTTAACTTTATGTCTTTTTGTTCACAACCTATCATATCAATGTTGTTTTGTTTTTCGTGTGAAGATAAATAATGATGCATGAATCCCACCATTGGATGGGGATAAGGATTATCAAATTGCTTAAAGGAAGTTAATATAATCATTATTCACATCAATAACTTGGACTTTACATTGATTAAGCCATGTGTTAATGAGCTTTTAAAATGACAAGCCCAATTCATGTTTTGGTCAAGGTTTGGTAAAAGTGTTTTTTGTTTATGCGAATGTTAGTGGAAACACTTGAATGTCTTGGAACATTAGTGTGAAGTAACTTTCGATAGGTGCAATAGCCCAAGCCTGACATATATGTCTTTGTGGATGTTTTTAACAAGTTTGTCTACATTGCATTACTAATCATTGTGATGTTTTTGGAAAGCTTCATTAATTCCTTCAAATTGTTGCTAGCTGAAAGAGTTATTATACTTTGATGGGATGTTAAATTGAAGGATGGTAATGGAACATTAATTTGCTGACTTGATGTAAATTGTTGGGTGATAATAAAAATTAATGGTTGAATTAAGAAATGTGATGCACCCCCAACCTCTTTGATAGAATCAACTTTAAGTCCAAATGTGAAAACATAAGAAGGATAAGGAGTTGGGGTACGCTCCTTAGCTCGTAGCATTTCGGGGGTAGAGGGGTGTGTTGGAGCTCCGAGATGTCACAACCTTAACTTTGGGCTCATGACCAAGGCAAGGGCTTGCAAAGGGGCAGGCCAAAAGGAAGCTAGGAGTCACATCTCATGCTCCTTGGAGTGTAAGAGAGTGTGAAGGAATAAACCTTCACATTCCCAAGGGAGCTCCCATTTTGGGAAAGAGAGTTCCGGTGAACTTTCAAATCTTCAGAGAGCAATTTCAAGGGTCAAAACATAATGTATTGAGGACTTATTTATACCATTGAAAATCTCTTGGAACCTAGATATTTAAAATGGGCTCACATGATTCATTTGGACATTTAAAACATAAGTTATGGCCAAAAGAACGGTCGGGAATCAAATTGCCAATTTGACTTTTGATCATTGAAAGTCAGGAATCTCCTAAATTTCCTTGTGTGTAGGTGGCTTGTGACATATAGTTGGAAAAATCTTGACAAGGATTACAACTTTTTTTAAGACTTCATCTCAATTGGAGGTTTTCACGCAAAGTTATGGGCCCCCAAAGTTGCGAGAGTCCCAATTGTGGGCATTTTGGGACTCCCACTTGAGAGTCTAAGGACAAAATGCCATTTGGATGTGGGGTTCATGAAGAGGCACAAAATATACTATAAGGGGGAAGGTGGTGGATTCACCCAAGTTTAAGTCGTGGTTCATCCTAGCACCAAAAGTGCTCCAACTATGCACTAACTAACTTGTTTGGTTTTGTGTATGTCCATGTGAATGATTAAGTGCTTGTCATTCTTCCTAGTCCCATCCTAGAGTTCTAGTTGTGCCCTTTTACCCCAAAATGTTACAAGCTAAAGAGCGTGTCCCCAACTTCTTGTTTTTCGTTGGTTTCATTTTAGACTCACATTTGAATGTATAAAGAAGTTTGGGAGTGCGTCAGATAAGGAGTTGGGGTACGTTCCTTGGCTCGTAGCATTTCAGGGGTAAAGGGGTGTGCTGGAGCTCCGGGATGAGATTAAGAAAAATGATAAGTGAGTCAATTATTTACACAAACTTGCACAAATTAAACAACAAGTTGGTTAGTGCATAATTAGAGCATTTTTGGTGCACGGACGAACCATGGGCAAACAAGGATTCACACAATTCACCATAGTTTGGATTAGGGGGAAGCCATCACCCTCCCCTTTATAATATTATCTATGCTTGGCCACGGTGCCAACACCCAAATGTCATTTTGTTCCTAGACTCCCAAGTTGGAGTTTCAAAATTCCCAAAATTGAGACTCTCACAAATTTGGGGGCCCATAACTTAGTGTGTAGACCTTTGATTGAGGTGAAGTCTAAAACAAAGTTACACCCCTTATTGAAAGCTTTCCAACGATATGTGGTTAACCACCTTCACACAATGAAATTAGGGCAATTTTCAACTTTTAATGGTCACGAGTCAAATTAATAATTGTGAGGCAACTTTTGTCCCTCTACTTCCGGTTCTATAAGGTGATTATGCTTGAAAGCACAAATGCTACCGGTGAAGGACGAATGCAAGTGTATGTTTAGATTTTAGATTGCGTTCGTAGTTGAACTTAAGTACTTTGCCTCCTATGCATCATTCACAATTTAACATTGATAGATATATTATTTAGATTCACACATTCTAAATCCTTGAACCTTATATTAAATTGTCATCCTTTTAGATAAACTTTAATGGACTCAACAACTTCTTAAACTTGGTTACAACCAACAATCATTTGAACTATTGTTTCTAACACATAAGTTATTCAACTTTTGCTTGCTTTAGCTCCTTGGAAAGCTAATTACTAGGCTCACCTTCCTACCAAATCTCAAGATCTGCAACTAAATAATTGAGAAGCTATGCTATGAAACCTGATAAGGTTTTGCAAAGATAATTGGTCCAACTTGACTATAGACCCCCAATCACTTGAATAATTGTTTCTAACACATAGGTTGTTCAAATTCAGCTTGCCTTAACTATTTGGAAAGCATACTATTAGGCTCACCTTCCTACTAAATCTCAAGATCTGTAGCTAAATAATTGAGAAGCTATGCTATGAAACCCGAGAGGGTTTTGCAAAGGTAATTGGTCCAACTTGACTGTAGACCCCTAATCACTTGAAGAATTGTTCCTAACACATAGGTTATTCAAATCCAACTTGTTTTAGCTCTTTGGAAAGCTAACCACTAGGTGCACCCTCTTACCAAATCTCAAGATCTCCAGCTAAATAACTGAGAAGTTATGCTACGAAACAACAGAGGGTTTTTGAGCTTTCTCTAAAGTTCCAACCTCCCAATACTATCACTACTCACCTCCATTCCTTCAAAACTATTACAAAATTTTCATTCTACTCTCCTTCCTCTTCCCAGCTATCAAGGCTGATCATCCTTTTCTTCTTCAAGAAGCTTGTAAGAACTAGTATTTCTCCAAATTGAATTCGAAATTATTTCCCGTAAAAAAAGAAAGAGCCCCAATCATCTAAGTTCGCCTTTTAAAGATAAGGAAAAGGAAGGTGAAGGTAGACCCAAAGCTTGGTGGCCAGTGGAAGGAGAAGAAGAAGGTTCCTTGCTTGGTGGCCAATGGAAGGAGAAGACGAAGGTTCCTTGCTTGGTGGCCAATGGAAGGAGAAGACGAAGGTTCCTTGTTTGGTGGCCAATGGAAGGAGAAGAAGAAGGTTCCTTGCTACCTATTCCCACTTCCCCTTAAGCAACTTTACTTAAACCTTCATTTTTTATCCTTTGACTTTAAATTTTTATTTTACCATGGTCCTAGGCCATTATTTACACCTCTTCTTTCTTTCCTTGGCCTATAAATTACGATCGCGTAACTTGATGTCACAAGTCCTCCCCACCTTCATCGTCAATTCGATTTTGTTGAAGATCTTTCCTCTCTTCTTTGAAAGTATAGCGTTGTGCACGGTCACATCTTATGGGCCTTAAGCTGCACAAGCGAATGAAGAACCGCCTTCGGAGTCATCTTTGAATTTGACCGTAACATAGCATCTTCGCAATGAAAAATTCGAACCTCGAGTGTGCGCTCGTCTTGAAGTTGAACCCCCTCGAGCCTGGTATTATCGTATTTTGCCAAACTCCTGCACCCTGGTGATCTTGTTACAAATCAACCTCGTTTCTGGTGATGAACCCAAAACTATCTGTGAAGGTTGTTATGAAATTGAAGACATTTCTATCTTCGTTTGGTCTTCAGTTCTCGGGCATTGGACACTATCGTTGGTTACGTGGTCTAATTCGTCGACTACCTTCTAATAGCAAGGCGGACTACCTAGTTCGTACCATTTGACGCATTCTAGATTTTTTACAGATATGAGCTATGGCATAGCTCAGGACTTGACATGTACTTGCAGCTCCTTGTTGAGCTTACTCATAATCTAAATAAACATTTCAATCCTCATGAAACTCTTATTATCATTGGCACACTATCACATCGTCCATTTAATCATTAAGCTAATTTGAATCAATCCTACGTTCTTACGGGTTGAAGATGGCTCTATCTCTATTGGGCCTTTCACTAACCCCCTCTCCTTACTTCATAAATTCCCAACATCTTTGCTACTTGCTAAATACTAATACAAGACCAATGTTTTGTTGCACACCATGAACTCTGGTGTTTATTTTTCTTCCCCCAGCTTTCTAGAGATTTTTCACCCCTACTTACGCTAGTAAGGTTCTAAAACTATGATTTATCAACTTTTTGTTGAAAAAAAGAACTTACCCAACTAATATCGTATTTCATAAAACAAAACAACTCCCCCCACACCCTGTGCACATTCATCACCCCCTATTATAACCCAAAGTTGTTAAACCCCCCTAATAACCTCACCACACTCACATATTCCTAACATAATTCTTAAATATTAAGACTACCAGCCATGGCCATGTCGGTACGGCTCACAACAATTTGACTCCCGACCCTTCTTTTGGCCATAACTTATGTTTTAAGTGCCCAAATGGGTCATGCAACCGCATTTTAGACAACTAAGTTCTAAATTCTTTTTAATGATATAAAGATTTTTTCAATCCAATGAGATTTGACCCCTACAATCTCCCTTTGAAAATTCGAGAATCCAATGAGACTCCAACTCCTAAAGTGAGAGTTCACTTGGGAATGTGGGTTTCATTCCCTCACACTTTCCTGCACTCCTGGGAATTTGAAATGTGACTCCTAGGCTTCACTTTTGGCCTGTAAGCTTTATAAGTGCTTGCTTTGGTCGTGAGCTCAAGGTTAATGCTGTGACAAAATGGGCTTGTCCACCCCATACAACTAGTTAAATTTCACATGGAATCAACAATGGTCATGGGATGGGGTTGAAACATATGCATGACTTCTTTAGTTGAAGAGATCGAATTGAAAAGGTCAAGCGAAAAAATAAATGGGACATGGATTGTGTTGCATGTTAGCTGACGCGCTCCCAAGTCACGGGTTGAAACCAACTTGAGGGTTTCACAAAGTCAAGTTGTGGAAATTGAGACTTGGAGGCACGCTCCCGGCTTCCAACTCTAGAAAGGGGTAGAGGGTCGAGTTGGGAGCCCAGGGATTAGACTAGGAAGAGGTATTAGTTGATCAAGCTAAAATCTGCACCAAAACAAACCACCCAAGTGGTTAGTTCACTTTTCAGGCCGCCCTTTGGTGTTGGGACAAGCCACGGGCACTTCGGACCACAAGACTCACGACGGCCCGAACTCGGAGGATGCCACCACCATCCCCCATATAGTACACTTTGCGACACTCCGCCGCACCTACATCGAAGTGGTTCTTTTTCCCGGGACTCCCAAGTTGGAGTCCCAAAATCCAACCAAGTGTCCCGGTTTTGGACTCCCGAGACTTTGAGAGGTCATAGCTCCTCGCCCTGACCTCAGATCGCAACAAGGTTTAAACCGAAGCTGTAGCCCTCGTTGAGATCTTTTCAACAACGTATTGCACTTCCGAATCAGACATCGGGAGCTGGTCGATTCCCGACTTTTAGTGGTCGGGAGTCAAACTGCCAGTTTGACTCTTGGCCTCTCTTTTGCCCATAACTTGAGCTACAAATGTCCAAATTGAGAATGCGAGGGCATTTTCGATATCTACGTTTCAATACCTTTTCAACGACACTAAGAACACCTCAATACAAGGTGTTTTGCCTCTTGCTATCGAGCTCTAAACATTCAGGAGTCCCGAAGGACTCCAAATCCCCAACTTTTCCAAGTGTTGGGCTTCACCCCCACACTTGGCCAAGTTAGGGTTGCGACATTAGCATTGCTAGTATGCGGTGGATGTTCATTTGTCAAGGATTTGTGTTTGGTTGGGGGGCATATGTTCAAATTTCAAGTTCTCATTTGGGGGTTTATGTTCAAGTTTCAAATTCACATTTTGGTGCTTTGTTTTGTTGATGTTTCAAGTTCTTGCAAGTTTTGTCTTTTTGTTCTTTTGAGCCTCCATGTATTGGGAGGTCTTGGCTTATTGGGTTTAGGTTTTGAGTTCAAGACTACTTTCAAGGGTTAAGTTTTGGGCTCAAGTTTTGAGGCTTAGTTCCAACTGCATAATTTGATGTTAAGTCTTGGGACTTTAAGTTTGTTGTTTCGAACCCTGAGTTTGAGGGACTAGGTTACATTATTTGGGATGCAAACCAAAAGGTGTGAAGTTAGAGGGGGCACTACTAGGAAAGTGTGGTGTAGTTCACTAGTGTACTTAATTGTGGAACCATAAAAGTTAATTAAGTTCACTATAATTCACTGCTTTTACCTTCATTGGTGAAAATGGTTCACTATATGGTGTACATGTTTACTAAGGGTGAAGTTTGTTTACTAGGTTTGTTTCTTTAACATTATTAAAATAATTATTAAAAAATCTCTAGTTAATTGGGTTCAGGGCATTAGTAAATTAATTAGTAAAATGTGACATATTTTATCTATATATTACGATTTCAAGCATTGATCATGCATTTGACGATTATTTCCACCTACATTTTTACTCCATCTACCAAACCATAAAATCATTTTTTTAATCTCTAAGTAATCTTTTCCAAAAAAAAATACCTTGTAAGCATGAAATCTCTTCTGCCTACCAAATAGATCATTGTCTGCAGAAAGCATATCCATGAAAGTGAAAACTCCACAATAACGCTTTGTAGTTCCAGCAGAATGAAAACTAAAATGACAAGAACAAATGAAGTTGTAACCTTATGAGTGTCATTCACAAAGTATGGATTGTCACATTCACAGTAAATAGCCCAGACTAGCTGCCATGACTCCCCACTAGCTTCATCAACTCCTGATGTTGTGTGTAGATGGTATGTAACAATCTAGAATGACTATACAAAATGAATTTCTGACCCATTTTTGAAAGCAATGGAAAGAATTAAACATGATGTTTGTTAAAACTGAAGAGAAATATCTAATAAAAATAGTTAATAGTATCCCTACTCAAGCTTCAACAAGCTTTTGCGGGTAAGATTCATCACAATTTTGCTTGCCCATGTACAAACAAGCTAAAGAGGCCTACATAGTGGCTAGTAGTTGAGGCTTCCAACAGGCATCTAAAGTAGATGTTCCACAAACCAGTACTGTTGCAAGCTGACATCACATTCTTGCTAACATGAACACATCCAGCTTTAAATCAACTTGGTACAACTATTGCACAATACAGTTTTTTCTCATGATAACTAACTTATTGACCTCCTTCCTGAACTAATGATACTTTCTCCAAGCATTCCTATCTCCTCTACTGACAAAACATGACAATCACAACTCTCAACCTTTAGCTTAATCTCATCCATCCACCATTTTGTGCCCTTTTGATAAAGATAAGTTTCCCCCCAATGAGTCTTCCAACTAATAATTTGTCATAGTTTTCCAAAGAATTCACAGCTGTGTCAACCTTGCCTCTACAAGCTCCATATTCCCTAGGGAGTCCCTTAAGCAACTCATTAGAGTGTGTCAGTGAAGGTTTGACATATTCCTTTTCACCATCTGCATCCCTGGACTGATATCAACATGTATGCACCATTTTTGGATCCAACATCTCACAAGGCTATTTCTGATAAGAACAAATCTTGACCTCACTCTAATCTGGATGACGCATTCCCAAGTCCCGGGTTGAACCCACTTGAGGGTACAAATATGTAGAGTTGTGGAAAGTTGGGACTTGGAAGCCGCTCCCGACTTCTAGCACTATAGAGGGGTAGAGGGGCGTGCTAGAAGTCCTGGGATTAGACTAGGAAGAGGGACTAGTAGATCAAGCTTGAATCTGCATCCAAAACCAACCACACAGGGTTAGTTTCACATTCCGGCACACCCTTGGGTGTTGGGACAAGCCACGGGCACTTTGGACCACAAGACTCACCACGACCCGAACTCGGGGGAAGCCACCAACTTCCCCCATATAGTAATATCTGTAACACTCCACGGAGGCTATATCCAAATGGTTCTTTTTCCCGAGACTCCCAAGTTGGAGTCCCGAAATTGTCTCGAAACTGTCCCGGTTGGAGTCCCGGGACTTTGAGAGCTCATAACTCCTGACTGCGGAGTCTGATCGCAACAAGGTCTAAACCAAAGTTGTAGCCGTCATCAAGATCTTTTAAACGCCATGTTGCACTTTAAGTTCGAAGGTCGAAAAGAGGTCGATTCCTGACTTTTAGTGGTCGGGAGTCAAACTGCCAGTTTGATTCCCGACCGTTCTTTTGCCCATAACTTAGGCTACAGATGTCCAAATGACCAATACGAGGCCATTTTCGACATCTACGCTTCAAGACCTTTTCAATGACACCAAGAACACTTTAATGCAAGGTGTTTTGGGCTTTGCTGTCGAACTCTAAACATTCGGGAGTCCCAGAGGACTCCAAGTCCCTAACTTTGGGAGTGTTGGGCTTCACCCCCACACTTGGCCAAAGTGGGGTTGCGACACTGGAGACTAGACTGATGTTACAATATTAGTTCTACTCACAAACACTTTCCCATCACACTGAGAAAAACTCTTTGTGAAAACTTGTTGCTCACTGACAGAAGTCAGCAACAGATTGCCCTGTGTTTCAAGATCTCACCAACATCCAGGGCCAGCATTGGCTCCAATCAACAGATGGATTCAAGCCCTCAAATGAATTCAAAAGCCCATGAGCCAAAGCTGGAACTAGAGATCACATCTCCAAAGCCACAGAAAATAGGCTCATCTCACAAGAATCACAGGAGCAACAAAAACTCATGAATATTGTTGAAACCCTACATGATTTTGCATGCACTTGATGCACCATTTGCTGCTCTTCGATCATCTTCTACTTCAAGACTTTCCATTTGCATGAATTGCCCAAGAATCATAGACATAAAACAAAAAAAAAGGTCTTTGCTTTTACCACATTGATATCAACTACCACATTTTGGTTGAAAGATAGTACTGGTGGTGATGGTGGTGTTAGGGTTGTGGGACATTCTTCTGCCATCGATGCACCATCCACCACATTTGTCGCATCTGCCATTGCTTTATCTGAAAAAGATGTGTGCAATGTGAATAAATCCAACAATGATGGAAGTGGACTATTGTTGTCATCATCTGCATCATGCTACTAGTTGAGCAGATCAAAAGGTCTGCATGTGATTTAAATTTGACACTACTCTTCCCTGAACATGGCTCATTTCCACACATTTTGTAGAAGGAATTGAAAGAAAATAATACTATGGCTATAGCTCAAAATATATATACTCATCATCAAATTTGCAATCCACCATAGAAATAATCTACAAATTTGCATTTAGTAGGTCTACAAAAATGCTATATATGTATGTATATTAAACAAGAAATCAGAGCCAAAAATCTCCAAGCTTGGACATGACCAAAAAAAAAGGTTAGAGCAACATTGAACTATTTAAGTTAAATGAAGTTTCTTGTATCATATTATCTTGAAAGCCTATAATTACCTACCTTCATCTACAAATACTATAGTGAACTACACCTTTATATAGCATCTTCTTGAACATCATTTATACCATTAAACAAATGTTGCATCTAAATTCAACGTCTGAACTGTGAACACCTCAAACATCCCTTGCAAAATCTAGCCCAACATCATCATGGAAGACTTCAACTAAGTTGCTTCTGAAGCCGTTTAAATTTTCGTATTGGGGTCAATTCTCGACGTGCCCGAGTATTACGACTTGTAGTAGGACTTCTCACTTGTGGAACAATAGTAGCACCCATAGTTATGACATTCTTGGTGCGAGAATGTTATGGAAGCCCAAAAAATCCATAAAATTCGTTAAAATTCGTAAAAATTCGTTAAAATTCGCGTCGAAGAATGTTATGACAAGGTGCTAAATGAAGAATTTTAAAGAATTTTATTTTGAAAAATGAAGAATGTCATAACTAGGGTAGCACCACGTTTTTTGCGCACAGGGGCATCACCTTCTGACATTTGCATGACATCTGACGTTTGAATTTCACCTTGTGAGGTTGGCTCTGGAGAACCATTAACAAATTGACCGGACAATGGCGAACCAAATGGTTCCGGTGTCTTCATGGGCTTTTGAGATGCATTCTCTTCAAGCGGGGCAACCATTTTTTCAACTGTATTAGGCGTGGAAGTTTGTAATTCACGAACGTACATTTGTGCAATTTTTGTAACTACAAAGGTGTCTTTCACACCTAGTCCAAGTCAGTCATGTTTGAAATTGGGGCGTTTACCGTTCGTCATCAACGAACAAGAGCTGATGCAATTCTTTCATCTTTGAGCACAGTGCATTTAATTTGCCACTCAAATGTGAGACTTGACTTCCAACCCTTTTTGCTAATTCGCTTCTGGTTGTGAAACGTTCCCCAATGAGCTAGTCGTGTAGGCTAGTGAGACGTTGGTCTATACATAGCAACCCAGATCTTGACACCAATATAAAATAAGTGTCCTATGTGTATAAATTACAAAATTTCAGATCAAAACAATTGCATAATTCCTTTCATAAAATATTATAGACCAAAACTATATAGTATCAAAAATGACATTAAGTGGAATTGAAAGGTACCATTATTGTTGCATTGGGTTATATAGTAGTTGCACCCTCATGAACAATCTGTGCATTGTTATCAGTTGCAACACCTTTCGCAACAACGCCCTGCGTGCACCAAAATGCATTTGAAAACTTGATATAAATTTGTCGATTTCTTGTTAGTAAGCTTATTAACTTGGAGAGCAAGAGACTTTTTTTAAACAAAAAATCTTTCAGCAGCCCTCATTGTTTGCAGTCAATGGCACTGTTTCTTGAAGGTCTTGTATCGCTCAATGATCATGCTAATTTTACATCTCACATAGCTCAAAAGTCAGACACATCCAACATGTCTGAGGCAAGTCTGGATATGCCAAAAGGTGGTAGAGTTGCTGATGTGGTCCTGGATCTCAGCATTGAACATGATCCAACTATAAAGAACAGCTCTGCAATTCCCCCACATGGACCAGTGATGGATAGAGACCCAATACTTGTGGTTGGTACTGTTGC
Source organism: Sphagnum tenellum (assembly GCA_963921925.1). Lineage (NCBI taxonomy): Eukaryota > Viridiplantae > Streptophyta > Sphagnopsida > Sphagnales > Sphagnaceae > Sphagnum > Sphagnum tenellum. The sequence continues at coordinate 15,827,844 of OY998152.1, forward strand.
AACTAATACTTCAATGGTTGTCTCTTCAATTCCCGACAATGTAGAGAGGGGAGAACATCACTTAGATTCTGTGTACCTTGGAGAATCCCAGAAACCAGAAGTTTCAGAAGTAAATCTCGGTAAGCAGGAAGAGGACATAACTGGTGAAGTTGTTGCCCATATGACCCCTCCTCTTGAGGCTAGACATGCTCCAACCCTATAGGATAAGTCTGGATTTCATCCAGAAGAATCAATGGTGGAAGATATTATAGGGAAAGGGGTAGATCCTTTTGCAAGGGAAGTCTATCTGAGGCCCATCTTGTGGAAACACCTGGGAATGAGGAATATCTGAGCTATTTCCATAAATTTCCTACATCTCATGAAGTGAATGAGAGTGACACCATCATGTCAGAGGCAACACAAGACAACTTTGAGCGACCCCTCCAAGAGTCTTTTTTGGAGATGAGGAATAGGCCATGTTTGTTGCAGCTAACAGTAATGATTCAACCATGTTGATGAAGAGTCTATACAACTCAGGGGCATTCCCCATGACCAGTCAGGAGAAGCAAGAGGAGAGAACTGCAGAAGGTCTGGAGATGCTAGAGGATGCCAGAGCTGAAAAGTGAGGTTATTGAGCAAGAACAAAGGTCTCTTGAGGAGAAACAATCCAAGGTTTTTGCAGCTAACCATAATGATTCAGCTCTGTTGACAATGAGTCTAGACAATTCAGAGGCATTCCCCATGAAGAATCAGGAGAAGCAAGGCTATTGAGCAAGAACAGAGGTCTCTTGAGGAGGAAGAATCCAAGGATTTTGCAGGTGACAATAATGATACAATTGTGTTGACAAGAAAGTCTAGACAACTCAGAGGCATTACCCATGACTAATCAGGAGAAGCAAGACAAAGAGCTTTGCAGAATCTTTAGAGATGGCAGAGGATGACAAATTGGAAAGTGAGTTTAGTGAAGAAGAGCAGATGGTTCTGGAGGAACAACCAATGCTTGTTGCTTCAGACAGTCATGATTCAGCTTTGGTAACAAAGAATCTAGATATTCCAGAGACATTCTTAGCCTAATTATGACATTCTTCATTTTTCAAAATAAAATTCTTTAAAATTCTTCATTTAGCACCTTGTCATAACATTCTTCGACGCGAATTTTAACGAATTTTGACAAATTTTAACAAATTTTAACGAATTTTATGGATTTTTTGGGCTTCCATAACATTCTCGCACCAAGGATGTCATAACTATGATTCCTAGTGACCAAACAGGAGAAGTAAGAGGAGAGCTCTGCAAAAGCTTTAAAGATGCTACATAATAACAAATCTATTATGAAGGCTCAAGAGCAACCCACTACGCACCTTAAGATGAATCCATTGACCCAATGCCCACCGCCCACAAGTGCTAGGGTTACGTACCTTGGATCGGTTCTCTTTCATTTGTGCGCTTTCAGCAATGCCTTCTCGGCTTTTCTAGTATTGAATCATCTTCGGCCAGACTGTAAGTGGGCAATCGGGATGACGATTTGAATCACCATGCATGAGCGAATGCTTTTTCCATTTCCTTCGAACTAAAGATAGGTGATCCTCTCAAGTATTTTTCGGTGTAGCCATCTTGTAATGGACTAGGGTTGTATGTGAAGTGTGCCTCAACTTGTCTGTAGATTTCATCCTTTTGTTCTTGTGGATGTTGATGCCAATGTCGGACTTTGAGGTCTAGTATCCGATACGCAATGTCCTTCACAACATTTTGCCATTTTGCCTTCAATCCAATTATGTTGCCTGTCGCATCAGTTGGAATATGAACGCGAATGTCTCGATTTTCGGCCAAGGACTCCTTCACCTCCTTATGGTATTGTTCATGCAAACGTCTGTTTTCTCTCTTTCGTATTGCCTCTAATTCTTTCGTTGAAAGTGGATCTGGAGTAGCAGTTGTAGGGGCAGTCGTGGTCTGCACAGAAGGGGCAAATTTTGATGGGACTTGGTGGTATGCATCTCGAGCTTGTGAGAACTGTGGTGTATACCTTGGGTGTGGAAGACCTCAGTTGGAGCTACATTTTGTGGTAAACATGTATTTATTTGCTTTGAACTGAGGTGGCCCTACATCATAGTTATGACATTCTTGGTGCGAGAATGTTATGGAAGCCCAAAAAATCTAAAAAATTTGTTAAAATTCGTTAAAATTCGTCAAAATTCGTCAAAATTCGTTAAAATTCGCGTCGAAGAATGTTATGACAAAGTGCTAAATGAAGAATTTTAAAGAATTTTATTTTGAACAATGAAGAATGTCATAACTAGGCCCTACATACATTGGAGATTGTATTTATTGTGGCTGAGTTGTGCCCATCTGCAAAATTCAACAAATTTAAATCAAAATGTTTGATTCATTACAACTTTTGTGCACCAAACTACTAGTTTTCTTGCACTAATTACATCATCGATAGATATTTTTGGAAGTTGCTTACTGAATTATGGAGCCACTACAACTTTGCAACATACAACAAATTCTAGAATATTCTATATCAATTCCACATCCGATGCTAGTGGATAACTTTGTATATATGGACCATAACTATTCTAAATGTTCATTAAAAAAAATCTTGTAAAATATTATGATTACAAAGGATGAGAGATCTCAAAGTAATGTTAATTAGCATGAGCCCTAGTTATGACATTCTTCATTTTTCAAAATAAAATTCTTTAAAATTTTTCATTTAGCACCTTGTCATAACATTCTTCGACGCGAATTTTAACAAATTTTGCGAATTTTAACGAATTTTAACGAATTTTATGGATTTTTTGGGCTTCCATAACATTCTCGCACCAAGAATGTCATAACTATGGCATGAGCAGTGGTCTCTTGAGGAACAATACTTGTTTGTTGCTGATGGCAACAATGATTCAGCTGTATCAATGGAAAGTCTGGACAGCTCAGAACCATTATCCAGGACCAATCAGGAGAAGCGAGACGAGAGCTCTACAAAAGTTCTGGAGATATTAGAAGATGATAAATCTAACACTGCACTTAAGGAGCAAGAGCAGAGGTCTTTTGAGGAACAACCCATGTTTTCCGCAGTTGGTAGTAATGATTCAGATGTGTTGATGGGGAGTCTAGATAACTCAGAGGCATTCTCGGTTGCTAATCTTGAGAAGTGAGAAGAGAGCTATGCAGACACTTTGGAGATGCTAAAGGATGATGGATTTGAAAGTGAGGCTGATTATCAAGAGCAGAGGTCTCTTGAGGAGCAACCCACATTTGTGTCAGCTGACAGTAATGATTCAGCTGTGTAGATGGAGAGTCTAAATAATTTAGAGCATTCTCAGTCATCAATCATGAGAAGCAAGAAGAGAGGTCTGCGGATGCTCTTGAGATGCACAAGGATGACAGATTTGAAAGTGAGGTTGATTATCAAGAGCAGAGGTCTCTTGAGGAGCAACCCATGTTTATTTCAGCTGACAGTAATTATCCAATTGTGTTGATGGAGAATCTAGACAACACACAGCCATTCCCAACGACCAGTCAAGAGTAGCAACAAGAGAGTTCTGTAGAAGCTACGAAGATGCTAGAGGATGATAAACCTGCAATTGAGGTAAACTATCAGGAGCTATGGTCCCTTAAGGAACAACAACTCATGTTTGTTGCAGTTGACAGTAACGATTCAGCCATAGTTATGACATTCTTGGTGCGAGAATGTTATGGAAGCCCAAAAAATCCATGAAATTCATTAAAATTCTTTAAAATTCGTCAAAATTCGTTAAAATTCGCGTCGAAGAATGTTATGACAAGGTGCTAAATGAAGAATTTTAAAGAATTTTATTTTGAAAAATGAAGAATGTCATAACTAGGGATTCAGCTGGGTTGATAAAGAGTCTAGACAACTTAGAGGCATTGCTAGTGGCAAATCAGGAGAAGCAAGAAGAAAGTTCTACAGAAGCACTAGAGATGTTAGAGGATGCCAGATCTGAACGTGAGGTTAGTGAGCAAGAGGTGAGGAGCAGAGATAGAACTATAATCAAAGACATACACCAAACTTTTTGTACAGAGTCTTGAGGAGGTAAGGCACCTGATAACCTATAGACTTTGTAACACTAGTTGTTACCGCACTGATATGTGCAACTCAGCCAACTGTTGCAGGCTTGGGACGAACTTGCATCACCGTGATGCGCTTTTCAGAGTTTCTGCAAGGGGATGAATTCGGACTGATCTCCTCCATGGTTGGTAGATACTCAGTTGCAGAGGAATCTCCACTAAGAGATTCAGTGAAATCTCCACTTAAAGGTGGCAAGGGTGAATGGTCAATCACAGTGAGATTTTCTATCCCAATGCGTGATTGCAACATGTTAGCAACATGACACTAAAAGTGCAGGAAGTGTAGGAAGCTTATGGAGATATTTGCTTGCTGAATTAAATTACAAGAAATGAAAGAGGTGTGATTACAGATGGGACAAACTATTGGATGAAAAAGTGAGATCTAAAGGAGTGATTTGAGGGACCTTATATTGTGTTGCACAACAGCATCGAAGGCTCCCTTAGCGGTTAAAGATTTGGGAAATAACTACATAATCTTTGGCACATTCCCATTTTTGAAGTTGTGGAATAATTTTAGGATCACCTAATGTAACTTAATGGCGGCTGCATCTTCAATTTAATTTGATTAATAAAGACGAGTGTGAACCCCAGGCCTAATGCACAGGTGTGTGCCACCTAGGATGCCACCTAGGTGCTTCAGTTACCCACTTACCTTGGGGTTACACCCCTCTGTGGAGTCCAGCAAAATCCGGCATGGGGCCTTTTGCTTCACAGAAGGGACCATTTTGAAGGAGTGAAATGCCTTGTGGCCATGGAAACTGAATTAAATTGCTATTAGGTGCTCACCCAAGGCTTTGCTGGGAGCCAGAAGGATTTTTTTTGTCATTTTTCTCTCGTTCCCAATGTGTTCCCTTTAAGTTCTCAATGGGTTCCCAATATGTTGCCCAAGTTCCCAATGTATTCCCCAACATATTCTCCATAACATGTCATTTTAATCCCATATGCTTTGGCAAATTGTTGTCCCCCTTTCACCCATATGGGTGGGCCAAAGGGGAGGAACTCAATACTTCAAAATAGTTGAAGAACCTTCTATCTTGGGGAGCTTCCATAGTTTCATTTTTTGTGTGATGGGCCAATCAAATTGGTTCATTGTGAAAAAAAAAACAACAAAATTGGGAGGCACCTCATCTAATTAATAAAAGAAGTGAATAGCTAGGGTGTTGTTAGGAATGTCATAATGTGATTCATATTGATTACATCATGGGTGCCCTCACAACTTTTTTTATTTATTTTAATGGAGCCATATTGATTGGCCCACCTGCAATTGTTTTGGAACTTTGGGGCATGCCCCCAATAGAATTACCTTTTTGGACCCCTAGTTGCAAATAAGAAACAAATGTGCACCCTTGGATTATAGTTTATTTATAGGGGAGTTTGAACTTTGGGTAAAACATATGGGTTAAACACCCAAATGCTATTGGCTAACTTGCAACATTTCTGCAACAACAACATCATCATCTTAAATTATTATTATTTCATTCCTGGTTTATTTCCTTCCCATTCTTGGTGGGCAGAAAGCTGCAGTGTCAGACTTAGCAAGGGATGGTGTGCAACTGGTAACCTCGGAGCTTCCAGGGTGTCCATCCGCATGGACGACCGGACAGATTCAGGGGAAGTTTCATTTCATCCCGACGTCCTTTAATTGCTAAGGCACAGGTGTGTGTGTGTCAGGGAGGAGAAGCAAAGTAAGCAAGCAAAACAAAATCTTCTGAGCTTGTTTTCTTTGGTCTTCAACAAGGTTTGTTTTCCCTCTCTCCCCAATCCACCACGACCACCACCACCAGACAACTTTCCCCATTCCATGCCTGAAAGAAAGGAGGAGAAAACAAAAGAATAAGGGAAATAATATATAAATAAATAAGTGGAAGTGGGCCTAGCGGGAAACATGAGCCATCCTTACTTTACAAACTGAATAGTTAGCTGACTATTAGTGATCCTCCCATGTGGCAGATCCTTATTGGGCGGTGCTGGTGTCACCTTTGTTGCCATACAACTACTGCTCCATTCCCTTCAGGAGCGCACCTGTTCTTTTGCTACAGCCGCCTTTTCCTCCCTCCCCAAGAACCTAAACTGCTAGCATGTGCAAGTCTCGCTAGATTTAGCTACTATCCGTCCGGATTAAGGGGAAGCTTTATGAATTCCTCTCTATATTTAGCTACTGTCCGTAGCCACTGTCTGTTCGGATTAAAGGGAAGCTTCATTCGTCTTTTAATATATGTAATATTCTCATCTCTGCCATTAGTTAATTCCGTGCATGAGATTTGGCAGATGGCATTCAAAATAACCCACTATCCATGTGCCACATAATAATACATGCAATAATGCGGATCATGAAATTATCAAATTGATGTTCCATATTTTTCTATGAAAATCTCTTGCAATTATAGTTGTTTAATGACAAGAAAAATATATTTAGCTTACCAAATCCTTCTTTCCCGCCTAGTGCAAACGCTCTTACCGTTGATGAAATTGGGCTGCATAATAATGTTAATCAGTTCACCAATGAGCGACAAGCGGTGTTAACTAGCATGATTTAAATTGGGGCTGGAAGACAAGTGCAATGAATGTAGGGTCCATTTATGCAAATATTTGCCAAACCTGCTATGCACATGTGCAGTTGTGAAAAACTTCATATGCACATGTGCTTTATGCCTTTTATAATTTTATGACAACCTCCTCTAATTTAATTTTATTAAAAGAGAGATTTGGGCCATCTTCATTGTACATCAATTGCATGCATGCTAGGGAAACAGTTGACACCGTGCAGTTTACTCCCTGAATTGATGCATTCGACTACTCAGAAAGCGATAGCTTTGTACTTAGTTTCTTGCCTAGACAACAGGAGTGTTTTGCTCAAATCAACTAGGTAATTGTCCTCAAATGGATTTCTCTTGTCCGGGTATTGATGTTCAATTAAAAGAAAGAAAGAAAGAAGACAAATGGCATCTAAATAACCCACTATCAATAAGCCATGTAATAGTACATGCAACCATCCTTTTATATTTCAGGTTACTTACTAAAAAACTTTGTAGAAATTTTGGCAATTTGTTCTTTTTGTTAGGGGGTCATTTTTTGGTGATGGGAACCTTTCAAAATACACTTCATTTTCTTTCTTTTTACTTTTTTCCTCTTTTTGGCGATATTTACCCAATTTAATAATAAGGCTGTTAATCACTGCAACAATCAGCTACTACCTACCTCTTCCGCATTCTTATGTTGACGGCTAAAGCACAACACTCAGATTCTCCCCCAAAAAGGGCAATGACTGGGAGGACTCGCTAGGGCGGTTCTCCCCCACTTTAAAAAAAAAGAATCGCTTTTTTGACGATAAATTGTTTTTGGGAAATTTTGGATGAAGGTCGTTTTCTAGTGTAATTTTGACCATTTTCGCTATTCAAGAGGAAAATTTCACCAAAAATGTCGATATCACAAATATGAAAATAAAACACTGTGAATTACAAATCTTTTTTCTTCTCTCCTGTCCCCAAAGCCAAAATAACACATCAACAAAATTGGATCCAAACCAGTGAAGTTATTTTATTTTTGGTGAATATTCGGTATTGTGGCTGGAAAAAAAAAAAATTGGAGAATCTCCTAAAGTGCAATTTGGAGAAAAAAGCCCAAATAATGGGAAAAATCACAAAAGTTGCAAGACCACAAAATTGGAACAAAAAAACCACTGTTGCACACACGTCCACAACAGCTTTTTTTTTTGGGGCGAATTTTCGCACTGGGAAATTTAGAGATTCTCGTTTTTCTTGGTTCAAATTCGAGATAAAAGCCCCCAAATTGAAGAAAAAATCGCCCAAAATGAAGAAAATTTGAAAGGGTTTAGGGTTTTAAGCACAAAATTGGGGCAAAAAAAAAAACACTGTTTTAAACTCCATAGGGTTTATTGTCTATTCATGAGTGGAGTTTGAAAAGATGAATGTCTACTTTTTTGTAATTCCAAACGACGATTTTGGATTTCTCTCCTATTTATATCACTATAATTGTAGTGACTTAATTTTATTAATTAATTAATTAAAACTAGTTTAAAAATTGTTTAAAGTTAAAAGTCCCTTAAAGTTTCTTTAAAATAATTATATCAAAATGCGTTCTTTTTTGCATTTACACCTATAAATCAAAATGTTGATGTATAATAATTTATGCACGTGAAAAATCAACATCACCACACAAATTATTTTGATTTGGAAATTTTAATTTCTCTCACATCAGAACATGCCCAATGGTAGCCCTCTATTAGTATTTCATACATCCAATTTGAAACATAAGTTCCTCTTCCATGACCACCTGTAAACTTGAAAATGTACGGTGGACATAGTAAAGAGACTATAAAATAGCAGTTTATTGTTGCCATTGGGCATGTTCTAAATGTTATTTGTAAAAGCTTACGAAAAAAGTTTCATAAATTTCTTTTCTTTTTTTCAAAACCTCACTTGTGAATCAGTAAATAAAAACGCGACCAATTCATAAACACAAATTTATTTTTATAATTTTTTAATGATCAGAAGGAATATCTATCAATGCTATATAATTGTACAAGGTATGTTTGGCACCATTGTTACTATAATATACTCTATTAAAAATGATGCTAGGCTATTAGCTATATGGGAACATGCAAACCAAATGTCCATGGTCTGTAATTATTTTTAAAGTTTGAAACATAAAATTAAAATATGATACCGTACCTATGACTGATGTTCGACACTTCTTTGTTGAATATTTATTTATTTCAGAAAATGAGGTTTGGCAATTTCAATTTTAATTTTCCAAAATTTCAAGAATTGAGGAATAAGTATGCAGAGTACACTTTGTGTGTGTATTTGTAATAATAACCCAATGGGAGTTTAATTTACAATAACTTTGGCAAATATCAAGAAAAAAATCTCATTTTTCTGGCTACAGCTTTTGTGAATTATTTTGTGTCAAACATCAGTTTAAGGTAAGGTATATGGACCTAAAGCTTTTATTAATATGTTTCTAAAGCTAACTTCTAGCATTTCATGCATAATGTTTTTTTAGTCAAGCACAATCACCATTCTTCCTTTGTATCTCTTCATCCCTTCAACTAAAATAAAAGGTTCAAACAAAACTATGGTGTCAAAATTAAAAGTAAAATTTAAAAATAAAAATAAATTAAGGTGGTTTAAATATGTGAATATAAACATTTTGAACAATAATTCCTAGTGGGAATTTTTAAAAAGTTCCCTCATGTATATTTTTAATACCCTATGGGTACACTAGTTGAAAAATATTCTTTTGAGAAATATTATAACTCCTTGGAATCAATTGAAAACATCTTTGGTTTAAAATGAATTTGTTTTGTAATTTCTCTTTTTCTGGGTTTCAATAATTGTAATTGCTCATTCCTTTTTAGCCTTTGAAAAACCATGTGTTACAAAATTACATCAAACTGATCTTGGCCACAAATTGCATCTATTTTTTTTAAAAATCCTATAAAAAAGACTAAGCTTAATTTCTTTGGTAATTTTTGCCTATTTTGGAGGACTTTACCCCATCCTGTCCCCCTCAAAAAAATCAAATCTCTGTTCTCATGTCACCAAGGAAACCTTTTTAAAAGGGTAAAAGAAAATTTTCACTTCCTCCACCATAAATAGTCCTCCTATCCCCTTTTGAAAAGAGGGAAAAAAAGGGAAGAAAATCCAACCCCACCTCACCTAACAAACAACTCCTTTGGAAAAACAAGTGCCCCAAACCATACCAGAAGAAACAATAAAACTTTCCCTCTCCAATGCCACCCCAAAAAAACTCCCCCTAATTTCTCCTTTGCCTTTTGAATTAATTTCAACCCCTTCAAATAAAAGAAGAAATTAATTACCCAACCCTCGGCTTCCCTCTCTGGAATTTCCAGTTATAACCTTATGTCGCCCACTTCATTCCACACCACCCAACTTTACCAAGAAAAACATAAATGTACTTGTAAACCTACAACCTTATCCATTAAGTCTCAACCCCCTATATCCGCTCACAAGAAGTTACCCCAATGTCTCTGTAGGACAGAGCCAACAAACTATTTGGGCCTCTACTTGAAATTCTTATATCCACCATATAATTCTAATTGATACCCAGCCTCAGCCATGAACAAAAAAAATTTGGACATCTATTTGTTAAGGAAGGTTGTTTGTTTGTTTATCATCAGGACTTATTGTGATTTGCATTAATTAGATGGGTACTTCCCAAGTTTGTTCTTTGGTTTGTTTTTTTTTTGCAATGAACCAATTTGATTGGCCCGTTACCCAAAAAAAGGAAAAGATGGAGGTTCCCAAAATAGAAGGTTTTATTTTGAAGCATGGAGTTCTTCCCTTTTGGTCGGCCTGTAGGTGAAAGGAGGAACACTTGCCAGATCACATGTGATGCTTTTGGGAATGTCTTGGGGAACTTTGGGAACATAGTGGAAACACATTGGTACAAAGGCTAAAATCCCCCCCCCCCCCCCCCAAAAACCCAAAAGAACAAAATTGGGGTCCATGATTGCATGCTGAACCTTTTCATTGATTGCATGTAATTCTTACTTTTCAAATTTTGGCTGCACCTAGTAGCCCTTTCTAAGAGCATGGGTACCTACTGTTTGTTTGGTATCTCATGTTGAGATCTCCCGAACCATGCCAGGCATTTCCAACTCTACTCTTGGTATCATTGGAAATCTATTGATCAGAAGTGGTTCATAGGCTTAGTTTCATAATTTGTTTTTTTGGAACACAATAGTAGACTCAGCTTGACAAACTGTTGGGACCCCCAAGTCAAAGCTCAATAGCAGAGGGCCCTAAGAAGACTTCACCTGCATACCTGTGGGTTTGAACCCAAAACCTCCCTTTTGAAGTCCTAGGGCCCGGCAGGGGCTATACTAGTGAGAGCCATCACCCCTGAAGTAAATTTTGTGGTCTTTTGACTTGAAATCTAAACATTGTTGAAACATTGAACATTAAAAGATAAATTAAATCAAAACAAAAACAATTTAGAGTAACTAAGATGCACATGTTGTTATTGTTGGAAAGATCTCAATGATTAGATTTAATGGAATTTATTTCATGAGTTGTAGACTTAAGATGTTGGAGATGTTGAATTTCAAGTAATATTTTTCATTATAATTTTAGCTAAAATCCAATACATGTGCAAAAATTGGAATTTTGACTTGGTTCCACTTGGGCAGGTGGCTTAGGCCACACTATGAAGGAAAGTAGTTATTTGTTGGGCTGGTAGGCAGAGTATAGTAGCTTCAATGCATTCTGGACCCTGTGACCTTTTTTTAATCTTACGATTCAGACTTTGACAGATGTAAGGTCGAAATTTGCACTCTTGACTTGAAAGAAAACATTTTAACATCAAGTCTAATACTCCCTTAAAATTGAGCTTTAAATTTTTCATTTCACCAGGCTAGAATGGAAGCTCCTGGGGGACGGGAGAAGGACAAGGGTCCCCACAAAAAAGAAAAGGAAAAAAGAAAAGCAATCTCAGCCCTTAGCGCCCCCTCCCCAAAGCTTTGGAAGTTTGACGTCTTGACCTCATGCAAATCAAGCCATAATTCCCCAAATGCCCACTACCACTACCATGCAAATCAAGCCATTATTCCCCTACTACTAGTACGACACGAGTGACAGCATGTCCCCAAATGCCCACTACTACTATTACTACGTGTACAAAACTAGTGACAGCATGCCTGCCGGCAGGCGACCAAAGTAAACACCCTACGTACCTACTGATTGTGCTTCCCGTGGGCCCTCGCACAATTCGGTCTCAAGATCTCGATTGGGATTTCAAAAGAGGTCGACTAAAATGGCGTCACCAGCATCCGGAAGCTGTGGATATCTCGCAATGACGTCTCCTCAACAAATCCACACACCATCTATCTTGTATGCTACATTGCTGGGTGTTTGGGGCTGGAGTGAACCAGCAGCCACCAATGCACTAGTTGAGATGAGCCCCTTCAACCCATTTTGCGGATGAACATCCTCCCTGCTCGTCGAGATTTTTTTTTTTCACCTCCTCTCTACCCGGAAATTCTCTACCTCCCCCCTCCTACCTACCCCTTCCTACCTACCACCTACCAAGCCCACCCCCCTCCTACCTCCACCTTCCTACCTGCCACCTACCAACCCCACCCCCCTTCACTCCATCACTAGAGCTCCAGAGACTTCGAGCGGCTGTGGAGCGGGAGTTGGAGGTATGGCTGTGGAATGAGAGCTGGAGCGGCTGGAGCTGGAGTTGGACTGGTTGGAGTTGGAACGAGACCCACGCGCCCACGAAAAGGTAAGATGCTTACGTTTTTTTTTGTTTGAAGAAGGCTTGAAAAGTCTTCTTCTTCCTCTTTCTTTGCCACACTGCAGCTTAGCTGCAGCGCAACAAAGAAGAAGGCCTTTTTTTTCTTTCTCTTTCTTTGCTGCACTATAGCTCAGCTGCAGCGCAGCAAAGAAGAAGGCCTTCTTCTTCTTCTTTTTTGCAGTAGAAGAAGAAAACCTTCTTTTTTTTCTTTTTCGTAGCAGAAGAAGAAGGCCTTCTTCTTCTTCTTCTTTCTTACAGCAAAAGAAGAAGGCCTTCTTCTTCTTCTTTTTTGCTGTAGAAGAAAAAGAAGAAGAACCCTATATGTGTTACGGTTTAATTTGGTGATTTTTGGGTGTTTATAGGGTTCAGGACCAAACAAAGGCCCAATTTATTGCAAATGCAGTTTAGGTTGAGATGCAACGCCGCCATTTTTACACTGCTCATCATGTAGCAAAGGCTGTAAATGCAGTAGCTTCATACCGAGCTAAACACGAGATTGTAGATACTAATATGGGTTAGGGTTTCATTTTATATAATTAGTAAGGTTTTGTAGCCCTTTCATTTTTTGGACTACCCAATTTTGAATTTCGATCCTTTAATATGTTTTAGAGATCCAATGTTTTTTTTCATTGGGTTTTCTAGTAATTTTCCATGCACCCATTTTTGTACATCTTTTATCAATATAATAATATCTTCTACTCACACTTGTTTGATGTGTATTTGATTATTCATATATGTCTTTTTTGTCATAATTTTGTTAGTACTTGAGATGTAAGAATCAAACCAAAGATCAAAATGAACATTATACAATACTTACATTTAAGTTAATAAGACTCACATCGCCTGAAGACTTTTAAAATAATCCACACATTTTCAACATATATTACCCACATCATTTTCTATTATGAACTCCATAAGACTATTTTTAATATGAAATACCTGCATATAAGTCCAAAAATAGCCACATGCATTTTGCATTAATTGTAATACCCACATATAAGTCCCATAATAGGCGCTGGCCTTTTACATTCCTTGCAATACCCGCATATGAGTCCTAGAATAGTCGCTGACATTTTGCATTCTTTGCAATACCCGCATATAGGGCACAAATGATCGTTGACATTCTTCATTCGTTGCAATACCCGCATATGAGTCTTAGAATAGCCGCTGGCATTTTGCATTCTTTGCAATACCCGCATATAGGGCACAAATAATCGTTGACATTCTTCATTCGTTGCAATACCCGCATATAGTCTCCATAATAGTCGCTGGTTTTTTTTGGCATCTCTTGTAATACCCGCATATAGGTCCCATAATAGTTGCTGGTTTTTACAATCATTGTAAAACTTACATTTTGTCATAAGATTAATTTAGAATAATTTTTAATTTAGGTATATAAAAAGACATAAGTTTGGTACCCAGACCACTTTTGAAATGACATTACATGCGAGTATTGCATTTAGGGTTTAGGGTTTTCACATATGGTTTCCTTCAATCACCTATGTATTATTTCAATATGATTTTGCAAATATGTATTGCATTTTTTTGCATATAAAATTCCCCCTATAATGCAACGTAGATTCATTTTATTTACTATTAATTTGTAAAAAAATTGTTAATTAATTTAGGGTTTCCCAAATTTTAAATTTGAATCATATTCCAATAGTATATACTTTTAACAATTGTATGGAAAAATGTGCTTTCTTTTTGATAAATTCTTTTAGTTCAAATTTAAAATGTTATAACACAATAAGGATTAGACATTAAACTATCATAAATGCTTATTAGGCTTACGAAGATATGTCTTTTACCTTTGTGTGATCTCTCCAACTAAATTTTTTCCACTCTTTTTGAAGAAAATATAGAATGCAATTGTATTACCTCACATATGTGTAAACCCTAAAATTTCCCCCCCAAATTTAGTCTACTTTAGATTAATTACTATACATTTGTGAAAAACTTATTAATTAATTTATGTGTCTCAACCCTAAACCTAATGGTTAAGTTAGTAAGGTATGTAATTAATAGGGTAGCTAGGTTAGTAGGGTAGGTGGTTAGTACAATAGTTAGGTCAATAGGATAACTAGTTATTATGGTAGTTGTGTCAGTAGGGGATAATAAATAAGGTACCAAGGTTGGTGCAATATTTATGAGGGTAAGAAAGTGAGCAGGGTAGCTATTCGGAGTGACCCTAAATGTAGGTATTGCATTTAGGGTGGGATCTTCATATAAAGAACCCTAAACCCCACATGCGTACTTTCGGAATGACCCTAAATGCAGGTATTGCATTTAGAATAAGATCTTCATATAAAAAAAACTTAAACCTTACATGTGTCCTTGCGGAGTGACCCAAAGTTTAGGTATTGCATTTAGGGTTTGGTTATTTCAAAGTGACTTTGCATATGCATATTGTGTTTAGGGCTAAGTCTTCACTTCAGGGTATCCAAACCATTTAGATTGGGTTTTTTGAAACGTGGGTATTACATTTAGGTTTGTTTTTTCATTTCAACTTGAAATACCCAAACTTATATTTACCTTTACCAATTAGAATTTTGGGGTTTCGTTGTAATACCTACACCCATACTTACTTTTACCAACTGGAATTTTGGGGCATAATTTCAATACTTGCACTTGTATTTACTTTTACCAAACCCTAACAAAAAAAAGTTTTAGTGATATATGCCCTGAACCTAAAAAATTATACAAGCTATACAAATCATATAGTGCAAAATTTTTTTTTTTGAAAGAACATAGGAAAAAATTAAAAACCAAAACTCAAAGGTTTTAAACTATAAATATTTATTAACTGAAAGAAAATACATTAACCTTTAAAAACAATCAAATATATTTCATATAAAACCAAAAGAGAAGATATGTCTTTTATCTTTGTGTGATCTTTCCAACCTAATTTTTCCACTCTTTTTGAAGAAGATATAAAATGCAATTGTATTACTTCACATATGTGTAAATCCTAAAATTTTCCCCCCAAATTTAGCCTACTTTAAATTAATTACTATACATTTGTGAAAAACTTATTAATTAATTTGTGTCTCAACCCTAAACCTAATGGTTAAATTAGTAAGGTATGTAATTAATAGAGTAGCTAGGTTAGTAGGGTAGGTGGTCAGTACAATAGCTAGGTCAGTAGGATAACTAGTTATTAAGGTAGCTGTGTTAGTAGGTCGGTGCAATACTTACGAGGGTAGGAAAGTGAGCAGGGTAGCTATGTGTAAGGTCAGGTCCAGGAAAAACGGCCAAGAACAAAAAAAAAAAAAGAAAAAAAAGTACAGTGGTCAGCAGCAAAAAGAAATCGACTGCGATGAGCCCCATCCGGCGCCGAATGAAAAAACGCAACCCATCCAGTGGACAGAACGGCCAACTGGTGCATTGGTGGCTGTTAATTCACTCTGGCCGGTGTTTGGTGTTGGTGCACGCCAGCCATACACTGGTATTTTTGGGCACCTTGGTTTAGATGGACAGTGCCCATTGTACCGTTTTATAAGGGGGTTGTTACCAGTGTTGGGCGGGTATCATTTTTTAAAGACACCCACAGGATCTGGATATCACAAAAGATTAAAACTAGTTCCAGTTCTTTTTTGGGCCAATACCGGGGCCAGGTATCAAACATTTTTATTTTTCTCAGCACATTGGTTCTCATCGAACTGGTTTTCATAAATTTAAGACCAGTCAGGTATCCCAACTGGTTCTCAGTAACCAATTATGACTTATAAGTTATACCCAAAAAATTATTTTTTATTTTAAAATTAAAATATCAGAATTGAAATAATTTCTGTTTTATTTTCATTTAAATAACCAAAATTGAAATCAGATCTAAAAAAAAAATTCAATTTAAAATTCAAAATTCAATTCAAAATCAGAATTAAAATGAAAAATGGTTTTCCGCTAACTAAACAAGTGAAAACCAACATTTCTTTTGGTACACAACCTTGGAATCTTGTGAAATCCAAGAGGACCATTGCAACCTATGCAAAGGATTTTAAAAAAAAAATTGGAAAAAATTCACCAAAAATGTAGGGGTTTCGGACTAGGTTAATTGCCAGATTTAGAAGGCTGACTCATATAGGTTGCCAAATAAGAGGGGGATTACATAAAACTTCTCTTTTATCCCCTTACTATTGCCATTCAATGTTAAATCCTTATTGGGATGCTTGCCTATGATGCTGCAATAGAAAATTGAAAAAACAATCATTTGTCAAAACTTTTCAACCGAAATCTAATGGGTTAGATTAATGTAAATCTTGACACCCTACCTAGTGAAATGTTATATTGTATCTAGTTCTCAATGTTTTTATAAACTAGAATCTCAACCGGTTCTCAAAGGCCATCATCCACAATATGTCATGACCTGTTTAAGATGAGTGGTTGTAATTGGATTCAATTTGAAGGTGTTTTTGACATTTAATGTATTTTTTATTCTCAAAATGCCTTCCATAAGTCATGACAACATTATAAAGCTATATTATAAATTAAAATTTTAAAGATAACATGTTGCATGAGATTTTCATTAGTTAGAGTTCAACCCAATTTTAACACAAATTACCAAATTTCTATGCATTGTTCAATTAGCTAGTCCCAAAAAAGGAGATTTCAAAAAAATTACTTTCATAATTAGCTTGTAACCAATTTTGCCTCCATCACAAAATTGAACCAAAAAAAGAGTGCAAGCAGTGTTTTTTTTTCAATTTTGTGATGTAGCCACATTGGCAACCATGCATAGGAGGATTTAGCCCGGTTTGGATAAGGATCGACATGAAGCGAAGTTTTTAAAAAAATCCCACTACTTCTTAGCTCCCTCTAGGAGCACACAGTCTAAATGTGGGGAGCAGGGTCTTTTTCCCCTACATTTTATGTAAAGTTTTTGAGAAATTACAAAACATTCTTTGATCTTGTTGCAGGTCATTTTCCGATTTTGTAACAGCGCCCAATTTTTCACCAAAAAATACCCAACAACACAAGGAGTGTGCAAGAACCAACATTTTTTTTGTTGTAGAATTTTGCATTCTTGAGAAATCTGAAAATGGTGTACAACAAGCTCGAAGGGTTTTTCTTAAATTTTGCACCAAAAAAAAAAGTAAGGGAAAAGGCGCTGTCCTCCACATTTAGACTGTGTGATCCTAAACATATCTAAAAAATAGCAGGATTCTAAAAATAACTTAGTTTCATTTATGTCCTGTAACCAAACCTAGCTAAAATACTCTATGGATGGTTGCAGACCTTCTACCGCTAAAAATCTAAACCCACTAAACCCACTAAAACGTCACTAACTACATTAAGTGGTGACCTGAGGTTGTCACCACTAGAGGATGAAAAAAATAGTTAACTTAGAGGTTGTCACAACCCGAGGATGAAAAAAAATAGTTAACTTAGACGTTGCCACAACTTGAGGATGAAAAAATAGTTAACTTGGAGGTTGTCACAATCCGAAGATGAAAAAAAATAGTTAACTTAGAGGTTGTCACAACCCGAGGATGAAAAAAAATAGTTAACTTAGAGGTTGTCACAACTTGAGGATGAAAAAAAATAGTTAACTTGGAGGTTGTCACAACCCGAAGATGAAAAAAAAGAGTTAAAGTAGTTAACTTTGTAGTGGTAGAAGGTCTGCAAGTTTAAAGAAACCGGGGGACTTCACAGTGCGTCACTGTCCGTCTGGTCGTCCTCCTTGGGTTGTATGTTGGGGGGGATTTAGTGGGTATGTGTAATTTGGGGGAGGGATGATATATTGGGTTCAACAAGTAACTATTGAATAATCAATATATTTATTTTAAGGATTGAGTTTTCATGAGATTATTTTTTGATTTTTTTATATTGCAAGTATGACAAGGTAAAAGTTGTAAAAAAAATAAAAATAAAAAATAGAACAAATTTTTTAAGGGAAAAAGCTAGAAAATAAAATAAAATAGATAACACTTTAACAATTACAATTTTTTTAAAAACTTAAAATTTTTAAAAGATGAAAACATATAAAATAAATATATTTAAACATGAAACAAAAAAGGTAAATACGGTAAAATAATCTTAAAAAAAAATTTAAACAGATGACAAAAAATAAAAAACAAAATAGACAGCAAAAAAAAGAGACAAAAACCATATTTGAAAAAAAGAAAGAGGTTTGTCTTCTTTTTCCAAACTTCAAACCTGTATCTAATCAAACAAAAATACAAAATTTTTTAAAAATTATTTTCATTACAAAACATATTAGGATCAAAATAGATTTTTTTGAAAAATAAAATAAATAAATTAATAAATAAATACATTTAAAAAAATGAAGATAGACAAAGTAAGAATATAAAAAAATTAAAGCATGAAACAAACATAAACAAAAAAAAGTAAAAACTATAAAACTGTAAAAAAGGAATGGAAACAAATGAAACAATGAAAGGGAAATACAGTAAAATAATTTTTTAAAAAAATTACAAAAATGAAGAAACCAAATCAAGAATAAAAAATAAGAAAAAATAAACTTATAATAATGAAGAAAAACCATGCTTGAAAAAGAATGAGGTGTGTCTTCTTTCTCCAAACTTCAAACTTGCATCCAAATAAACAAAATATAAAAGTGAAAAAGAAACACTTTATTTTTATTATACAAAATAATAATAATAACAGAAAACACATATAAATAAATAAATAAATAAATAAAAAGTTTCTAAAAAAAACTAAAACATGAACCAAGTTTACAACCTTCTACCACTACAAAGTTAACTACTTTGTCACCACTAGAGGATGAAAAAAAATAGTTAACTTAGAAGTTGTCACAACCCGAGGATGAAAAAAAATAGTTAACTTAGAGGTTGTCACAACCCGAGGATGAAAAAAAAAAGTTAACTTAAAGGTTGTCACAACCCGAAGATGAAAAAAAATAGTTAACTTAGAGATTGTCATAACCCGAGGATTAAAAAAAAAAGTTAACTTAGAGGTTGTCACAACCCGAGGATGAAAAAAAATAGTTAACTTAGAGGTTGTCACAACCCGAGGATGAAAAAAAATAGTTAACTTAGAGGTTGTCACAACCCGAGGATGAAAAAAATAATTAACTTAGAGATTGTCACAACTCGAGGATGAAAAAAAAAAGTTAACTTAGAGGTTGTCACAACCCGAATATGAAAAAAAATAGTTAAAGTAGTTAACTTTGTAGTGGTAGAAGGTCTGGATGGTTGCCAATGTGGCTACACCACAAAATTGAAAAAAAACACCTGCCAAGAACCTTGTCTTAGTGTGAGAGGAGGTTGTAGGGTTGAAATAATGTTCAAAATTGTTAAGGTTTGAGTAACTTGAGTGACATCTCTTAGTAACAGGTGAGAGCTAGGTGTTAAAAGCTCCCTGAAACTTTGACTGTTGTTTGCATGCAACATGTAAGCACCAGTTCACCAAGGCAACTTTTCAAAACATGTAAGCATTTATTTGAACAATCTCATTGGTCAAATCCTTTCTCTTTCACCAACACTATGAGGTGATTAGGCTAGAACAGTTAACTGCCACTTTACTCGTGTTAACTCCTCAAAACAATTCAAGCATCCCATTCAAACAATCTATTGGCCATATAACCTTTTCTTCACCCCCAGGCACAAGCCTATTCGAGAACCCTGTATAGTACCATAACCTAGGGTCAATTTGGATATTGACAAAACAATTTTTTTTTCAAAATAGTAATTCGTTTTTTATAAATTGGATTTTATTATTTTTTCATCATTAATATTGATTTTGTCATGCAAGGAATAAAATTGTTCAGATTGTAGCATGCGATACTTTTGATGATTTTCAACACCCCATACTCATATTTTCACAAAAACTCAATTCACTATTGAAAGACTATTAAATGACAAACTTGAGCCTAGGGTAAGGTATCCCTTGTCTGTAGATACCATACCGCCACGCTCGTTTCACACCCATATTAATTATTTTAGAGGTACTGTTGACCAAAAACAAAATCTGAAGGGGGGAAGTGCGAAATGTGAAACAAACAAAATTAATTAACGGTGTAAATGCGAAAAGGCATGCCGCGGCCCGCCCCAATTCCGGCAGACCCATTGAAGTGTGAAATGACAGACCATTGTAATTAATTATTTGTGGGTTGATGCGAAAATGAAAATCGTCCAAAATTAAATATTTCGCACCGGGTGGTGTGAAACGAGCGCGGCGGTACGGTAGACATGGTTAATAACCGGAGGGGTACTTAAAGTGGCGGTTAAATCTTTTAATAACCTTTTACACTTTAAGCGGATATGTCCAATTGGTAATTGGAGATTATGTTTCCGTTATTCCAAGAACCGCCCAGCGTTTGTTCGGACATTTTAGGGTTTGCATGTTTGTCACATTGGGTTTGGAAATTTGTTCTCAGTGTGGTTTTTTGGCAACGGCAGCTGTAGAAGATAGAGATATTCAGCTAGTAATCTGGAAAAGGGTTTGGTAGATTTGATTGGGGAGTGGGAGAAGTTTTGGATAGATATGTCAGTGCAGAGACTGTTCTGAAGTATCTAGATTCTTCAGAATTCCCGAAGGGCTCAATGCCGCAACAAGAGAAACCTGAAATGCCTGTGTGAAGTTGGAGTGGTTCAACATCTTGGCTTTTCATTCTCTGTACTGTTGAAGATGCCCTTCCCATTACTATTGAGTTTGTTGAGGGAATTGTTGGCGTGTGCAAGTAGGTTCATGGTCACCTTTATAGAAGACTTGGTGACATTCTCTTATATACTGTAATTTGGGGTCACTGAATCTTATCTACAGTGAACCTGCAAGATTCCATATGGGCTTTCAGTGGATGCTATCCTCAAACAACAAAATTGTTATAGCTTTTCATTTTGTGTCTCTGTTCTCTCTCTCTCCTTGTTTGTTTCATATGGGGTTTGCCCATCTCTCTGAGTTACCTTTTCTTCTGTTATGTCCTGCTGAGCTAGCCAAAATGGCTCAGTCATCCTGGTATTGTTGAATCTGTTTTGGGCAGACACAAGGGCTTTCAATTGAAATGATGCAGTGAATAATTCTTTATATTTTGTAAACTGAGGTGTTCCCAGGCCAACAGTTCATTCAGAAAGGACTTGCCAATGGGCTACGCGATGTTGGTTCAACTTTGTAAGCACATGTACAGCAGAGAATGTTGCTATTGACATTGATTCACTTGCACCACCTGTTCCTCTTCATTATGGCAGAGTGGCACTGGGCAATCATTGAATACCCTTTTCCAGGCACCAGGTTTTTGGGTCTACTCCTTCCAGTTCTTCGGTGCCAAAAGCTGCAGACATTGTAAGAAGCTACTAGGCACAGGGCATTCTTTGGGAAATGAGAGATATGTTGGTTGTCTACCATCCAATGTTCAAGCATCTTAATGTGGCTGAGCCCTCGTCCTTTCCATAGTGGAAGGCCTTCTACTTGGAATCTGTCTGGCAATGAAAGTTCCTGGTGAACTGGAGATGACAGAATAACACTGTCTTTGATAAGCTACTCCACTATAGCTATGGGATGGAATAAGTTGGTTTCTGGGGCCCTCAGCATGTGGAGCTCATGGCTGGTTGGCTGAAGGACCAGCTGTTATTCAGGTGGCAGCAACTTCAATCGATTGTTGATCTAGACCTTCATAAAATCCATGTTCCCTCATCACCCCTGGAAACACAAACAGTTTGTGCCCAGGCCATATCCACCAGAAGACACAACATCAATGGGGATTGAATTTTCTGAGTTTCTGAAATGGTAGAGGATTTATGGGCACTTGATCCTTATTCTTGAGTGTTTCATACCCACTGAACCACAGTGTGCTTGCATCATGATTGGAGTATGCTCACTTTTCAATCCTACTGCAGCGCTTTCTTAAGAAGTCTCTAGGCTCACATTGAACTGTCACTGTTCTTCAAACTGCTCCTCAGTATTTGTTTCCTTTCTTCCTTTAGGGCTGGGGTGCTTTTTATGTCATGGTTTGTTGTTAGAACTGAAGTCTGTGTAACCTAATTATCAGATCATCTCTCAATTTATTCAGGTTCACTTAGATCATAAGTACGGAGAAGTTCCCAGTACTTCTGAAGATGGATTCAGTGGGTGTTGTATATTGCTCTCTCATGTAGATTGAATGGTTGTGGAGAATGTGATGGACAAGGGAAGTTGCAGTGATGTGCTTGTGGTGCTCCTTGCGGATATCGGGATATTGAGGTGGACATCAATTCCATGTAAGGGCTTCTTCACATACCAGTTTCTTCTTGATACCACCAGCACACTTTGGTTCACCAGTTCATCATCAAGTTTCAACCTTTAGATAAAACTTCCTTGGGCTACCAGATTTTCATGAGTCACCAATGTCCAAACCCAAGGACTTTATCTTAGTTGTTGAGATCATTACAGTGAAACAAATGCAATGAGTGCGTTATTCCTTAACAGCAGATAGCTGGTGATTGGTTGGCATTTGCAGGGAATTCTACTTAGTCTAGCAGCATCTAACTGCACACATATACCAACATTTTGTTGGAGGTGGAAGTTCATAAGGAATGTTGTTGTAACCAAGAGAGCAAGTCATTTAACTTGTGCAAACTTTGGTCAACCTGTTGGGAGACCGACCCGAAGTAACCTATGACCTCCAAGGATCATTGGACCTATGACTCTATTAGAACCAAACTAGATGGTAAGCAAAACTATTTATGTTGTTTACAAGGATTGAAGTTCTCTTAGGGGTTTGATTACATTGCACTTTCTGAATGGAGTCAAAAAAGTAATATAGTTGGTGTAGAAAGCTAGTTGTGTGCATGCTATTTTCACATATGTTAGTACTAAACCCTAGTTATGTGGCACTCACTTTTTTAGCATAAATTGGCACAATTTGTGGTTATCACTTATGGGGCAAACATAGCTGAAAAGTTGGAAGCCTTTCCTTTCCCTTTCTTATTTCTTTATAAGAATTCATTCAACAGAAGATATTTCACATAATGTTTTTGATTGTCTTAGAAGAACTGACATCAAACATCTCGTGCATTGGGTGTGGCTTGGTTGTAGGGCTGAGAAACTAATGGTGGGTAGTTTGGAATGGACTTATCTTGGCCATAACTGTTGACTATGGTTCATCTACAAAATAGCACTTTGCATATAAACATAATAAGGTAACCACTACATTCATACTATTGTTGGGTATCCACATTGTATTTTATTTCCATTCTCAGATTCAACAATATGGACAAGAACTAATACTCATTTGAAATGCATTAGGGTTTCCTTCACAAACTTTAAATGTGGCTTACTCCCATGGATTCTCATAGTTGTATTTACAATAGCATCCAACAATGGAGTTCATGGATGTGGTGATCCTTCTCATGGAATTATTTCTAATTGGTTAAATCAAACACTTCGTGAGTTTTATGAGATTGGTGATTTTCAAGGATTAAGTGGTCTATTGCAGATTATATAGTTGTGACAACTGGCCAATTGGAGCAAGCAGTTGGAACTAGATGGTAGTTTCAACTTGCAAGTGTTGCATTAATTCTGTTCTCTGGCTTTCTAGGGGTCAACAATGCACCAATGGCAAGTAAGCTTGACTAAAGTAGAACACCCTATCACCGCCATGATATAGATGATGAGTGTCTAGTTCAAGTTGTTACCTGAACTTTAGCAAGGCTTTCTCTGCCTCTGCAATTATCTACCCACCACTCTCACCTAGTTTGTTTAGTTACTTTTGTGTAATGAGGACATGGTAAATTCACATATTGGTTAAAACCAAATGACATATTTGTGATGTAAGACTGATCCAATGTGATGTATTCATGTTTGGATACCTGATCCCTAGTGAAAGTCCAACACTTCATGGTTGACCATGATCTCATGTGAAGCTTGCTTGCAGGTTGAGAAAAAGGTTGTATACCTTTGTGGTTGATATGCAAAGAAAGCCTATATTGTTCAAGGGGTTTCAGACATTGTGTTCTAGGAGGTGGGGCAACCAAGATGATGCTCACAATTGCCAGGTCAGTATTCTTGTTAGAGACTTGATTTAATGTGCAATGCAATTGTACAACAGGAAGTAAAATC
Organism: Sphagnum tenellum; assembly: GCA_963921925.1. Classification (NCBI taxonomy): domain Eukaryota; kingdom Viridiplantae; phylum Streptophyta; class Sphagnopsida; order Sphagnales; family Sphagnaceae; genus Sphagnum; species Sphagnum tenellum. The sequence goes on from OY998152.1 coordinate 15,852,210, forward strand.
TCTAGCCAGCATCTTTACCTAGTCATGAATCAGGTCTGAGATACAAGTTTGGGTATGAGGTTAGCTAATATATGACCAAATACACTGTACACTAATCAAATTGAGATGGTCTCTTTCCATTGTTAAATGTATGTGGTGTTGGCTCAAGCCAGCTTAGGTGTATGAACAAGTTACATATGATCACAAGGCAGTGCTTGCAACACAACCAAATGGGTCAATAGGTTGGAATTCTCTTGGAAACATGCAAGTTTGTTGCATTCTTCATCTTTTTGTGCTAAAACATAGTTGTTGTATTGTCTTCAACTTTCCCGAAGGCAAGAGGCACCTATTTTAGTGGAGCAAGCAGCAGTTGAAGCAGCCCAAGCTGAAGCAACCTACAATTCAGATGATGATTTACAAGAAACACAAGCTTTCATAAATAACCTTCAAGCAGGAATTTCATTTGAATGATTCCAGTTTTGAGGAAATTACTGGAAAACTTAGGGCTTTCTCATTTGAAGAAGAGCCAAACAGCTATTGCTGTTGCAGCTGTTGCAAGCTTCCTTTCTGTCTCCCTATCTTCATCAATGATAGCCGCACCTGATAGTCAAGTATTCAAAAGGCAGGAGAGCTCTTTACAGGATCTGGAGATGCACCTGGAAAGAGACCCCCACCCTGGCTCTGCTGTGTCACCTGAGACGTTTATTCTTTGACATCAATGTACACTTATTTGTCATGGTTTTTGGTGCTTCTCTGTGCTTGATGTCCTCTCTGGATGGTCTCTATGCATCTTGTCTTGGCATCTTTTGTTTGACTACTGCCCACTGACTACTCTCCATTAGCATTATTGGCATCCCCTCTGTATTCTTCTCGTAGTTTTCATTGTTGCTAAGGCTGTTGCATTGTCATGCTCTCTGTCCTTCTGAATTACTGTTTCTTGCTGTGCAGCAGGACTTTCAGAAAGACTTCATGTTTGAATTTTACTTTGTTGAAATTGGCATACTTGCATGTACTAAGGTTTATCTGCAAATTGGAACTAGGGTGTTTGATGTCAAATGGTATGACTGCCCCAAAATTTTTATGTGCAATAAAAAAATGCTTCCTTTCATGAAGGTGCTAGGAAAAAAAATTCAACTCTTGCTTTGAATCTGGTTCAAAGATGTATTATGCATATTTGTCAATGCCATCACTCCTGTCTAGTAAGTGTGTTCATGACCCCATTGATCACAAAATGCTAAAAAAAATTTCTTTTGTGCAAACAGTCACATAAGTTAGGGTTTCATCTCAGATCAAATTTTTGACAAGACCTGACCTGAATCCACACAAAAATGGAGTTTCACAAGGTGTTTTTCATTCCAAACATTTGGATTTCGGAGTCCAGTTGTTGCTGTTGGCAGGCCAACCTTGAACCATGCTGACTGGCGAACGGAGGTACATGCAATCCTCTTTAAAGCTTTGGTCCCTGTCTTGGTCTGTGTGGTCAAGTTCTGCATGGAAATTGGTCAAATTCCAATCTTTCTACACAATTTTAATTTGTTATCTGTAAATGCAAACATTTTTTCTTGGCTTTCAACAAGTTAGAGGAAGTTTTATGGGGCAGTGAACTGATTGTGTATGCATGTAGATAATTGATTATGCACATTCTTTAATGACATAAGTTATTATTCACATATGAGTTTTGTGAAATTTGGTGCTAAGCTGTTTGTGGGAGTTTACCCTTTCAACTGCTTGTGAGTCATTGAAGTAAATTTGGCAATTTGAACTATGGAATTCACTATGTGGGTGCAGGGGTGTGTCAGGTCGATGGGGTATGACCGTCTTGGGCAAAATACCTGTTGTACCAAAACCCATCAATTTACCAAGTCAAAGGTGTGTTGTGCACAGTGTATGTTGTTGTGTAGTGTGTTATTTACATGTTGCATGTGGTGAGGTTATATGCAGTGTATACATAAGAAAAAATTGTCATAACATGATGCATTCATTGTGGTGTTATAGGTTGGAGAATCGTGGTCTTGATCCTAATGTGGAAATTGTCCCCAGGTGAAGTACTCTTAGTTTTTATTACAGCTGAAGATGTCTAAATGCAAAGTGTTCCATATGATAGTCAACCTTCCATTTTCTTGTTTGTATACCTCCATGGCAAATATGCTGTCTGCTGAACAGTGTGACCTCTTTGATATGGATCTGGTGCCTTAGATGTGTAAAATCAGGTGATATATCCTGTGGAGGTGGAGGGGTATTGATATGGATCTTGTGGCAAATATTTGTGCAAGTGTTTCTTGGTTAGTCAATAGCATTGTAGAATGGATATGAGAGGACCTTCTAGCTAAACCCTTTTGAAGCATTGTTCCTGGTGTGGGACTTGCCATGATGAAGGAAAGTCCTTATTGATTTCTGGATCCTTCCTCAACTATGGCAAACTTGAGTGTTATTTACATGTGATTGGCCACCAATACAGGGGTAGTGTAAGTTGGGGATCGGCTGGGAGGTCACCACCAACTAGCATTGGTGCTTGGGGACTGCAGCACTAGGATCTTCTCCTCCTGTGACCAATAGTGCATGGGGAAGTAAGCAAAGGTCATCAACAACTGGCAGCAACAATACTGGGGGAGCAGCTGGAGCTTAGGGTGGTGGAGGGAGTCTGCCCCGCCCTACATCAGCTGGTAGTGGCACACGACCCTCATCAGACAAGGGGAATAACAACCAGACACACCTACAGCTAATAGCAGCTCAAACCCTCCATGGGGACCACGACCTACATTTGGACCTGGTGTACAAGTCTAGACACAAGTGCAATCTCAGGCATCATTTTCACGGCCTCGTAGTGCAGACACATTACGGGGAGGTCCTTCACTGTCTGGGTTTGGGGATTCTTCTGCAGCAGCTCTGGCTCTTGCTCTAGCATGGAGTGGTCATGCAACAGCTGGCAGACTGGTATGCTTATTCTGTTGCTCATATTTATTCTTATGATTTTGCTTCTGTGAATTCCTCCTTAAACGCAGGACTAGTCTATTTAATAGTGTGGGAATTACTTCTCCAGGTAGGTTTTTGGTGAGAGATGGGGCATTGGCAGATTTGCTCGAGAAGGTGATTTGTATGGTGGACATGAATCTTGGGTTGTAGGGGTAGGTAGATGAGCCTCACCAAGCATTACGTTTCAAGTTGACGAGACTGGAATTGGAAATTGAAATATAGCTGTAGATAGGTATGGGGTATCATAGAGTCCAGTGTTAGTTCTCCACCTTCTCATGTCCACTTAGAGCAAATGTATGGAAGCTTGAAGAAGAATCATGTCACACTCAATGGAATACATCAGAATAGATGCTATCTTGCAGTGATTGCAGATGTACTAACTCCTGAAACACTCCCCATTAGCCAAGTACGAAGATTTTTTTCCCTTTGCTTCACAAATTAGGGTCTTCTACAAATGTTATGTTTTCTTATGATGTTGTGTTGTGAAATGTTGCTTGGACTGATTTGATTGCACTGGAAAGTGTCATTGCTTGCATGAAAGGCTTAAGAAATAAATGCCAGTTCATGGTTTGGTGATGGTTGCATTGTATTCAGAAGCATGTGACATTGTTTAGACCATGGTGTGATGTGCACTTTACAGGTGGTTGCTCCAACAAATGATTTTCATTCTGAGGTGGCTTCTAACAATTCCTGCTTAGTGCTGTGTACTTAAGGTGATTAGATGTCAAATATGTTGGCTTTCAAGTTTGCAGGTTGTATAATTTGTGACAGCACCGGGCATTAATGCATCTCCGTCAGAGGACAATTTGCGCTACTTTAATGTCATGATTGTGGGACCATCACAGTCTCCATATGAAGGTTCTGAACTCTGGTTCTTATTCACTTCATGGTTTGTTAAGTTCATTATTCTTCTGGTTGCAAAAATCTTTTGGTCATGGTGATGTTTGCTTGCATTTCTAGTCTGAATATGTTTGCTTTCATTCATTACTTGGATTCCATTTAGCCATTTCTTTCTCTCTGCTTCTTTTCTGTAGTGTTCAGTGTGACTGTGGTGAGAAAATGTGTGAGGAAATTTATGGTTATTTTACAATCTTGTTGGAACAATTGTCAATGTTCATAGGTGGGGTGTTCAAGTTGGAGCTTTTTCTACCAGAAGAGTATCCAATGGCAGCGCCAAAGGTATGTTGGAATTGTGCATTCACACAGGACCACATAATTACCTGCCTTGGCCTTTCTACTATGTTTGTGTCTCTATAGCTGTGAAGGATGATGGGTGTCAGCAGGAGCATGCCATCTTGTATAAGGCCTGAGGCGCAGTAGCAAAAGTACCATCGGCACCACAACCCAACAAGCCTTGGTGTTTAAAACCATGGAATAATCTAGCTACCCAACGACGACCACACCCTCAAAGTACAAGGACTGCACTAGATGAAGCAGCCCCATTGGGCACAACGTCCTCATAGTCCTACATTAACCATAGTGCATCTAATGGAATCAACGGTGATAGCCAGGCTGCAGACATTGATATGTTGTATGATGGATATTTTAGGGGCCTTTTTCCAGCTGAAAATGGAAGAAGCAATGAAGCAAGCACATCCCAAACAAATGAAGTTAGATGGTTTCCTCGTGGTGGGGAGTTTGGTCAGACCATCGTGATGATGGTCTGGCACTTTGTGAGTGAGCTTGTTGTAGACTATAATTTCAATTTCTATTAGATTTCCTATTATCCACCTATCTTCTCTCAATTTTTTTGTTTCACCAAATTTGTCTCACTCAAATTGTCCATTGTCATAAATTTATTGATGTGGTGTGTCTAGGTAGTCTAGGGCAACAAAATGTCATCCAAGGGTAATGATGATTCTTCACTTGTATAAATTGCAAGCACACTGAAAGTTCAAACAAGGATCATCAAACCTTAGAAGTTTCTATGCATGTTTCTATACTTGTCATCTTGAATTCTTAGATGGACACATGGGAAATTACAAGATGAAAATATTATGGAGTTAATTACCCATATTTAATGGTTAACAGATGGGAAAATCTCCCTGAATCAACCAACCATAATATGTGAAATAACTCTCCTAAATTAACTAAACACAATATAAAAAACAATCTAAATTAATTAATCACACCAGGTGAAAAAACCCTCTTAATTGACTAGTGTTGTAGGTTGATTTAATTAACAAGTGTAATTTCCACCTGAATTTGGACATCACTTGTTTCCATCTTGTTTCATTGGCTTAATTGACTTGTCCGTAGCAACCGGTCCCCGGTCATTGGGGGGTTAACATGTTTTACCATGATTTCCTATAGTGAATCTGGCCTAGTTCACTCAAATCTTAGTGAAATACCCAGTGAACTTGACCACATCTCCTAGTAGTGGGGGTACAAGGGTGCAACAACAATTTGTAAAGGAGGTTTGAAACATGATCCTAAAACGTGGCATATATTGAAGGCGCAAATTTCTAATGCGCCTACCCCTGCGAAGGAATCTATGCAAGGCTGCCTTGTGCTGAACGACGTATTTACAATATGTCACTCAAATAAGGTAAGGGATCATTACACATGTATAACATATATATGCACATACACACAAACACATGCAAATAAATCACACAATAACATATATATAAATGCCCATGTACAACATCTTATCTATTGGCGGTGGCAGCCTGTTTGTGACACATTGTTTGTCATGCAAAGACTAGCTCTTGAAAACAAAATCACTTGGGGTTTCTGGTAAATGAAATAGAAATAGTAATGTTGCGCACATAAATATGGTGCAATGGCAGGGACTTAAAAGCATTTGCTGTAATAGTGATTTTTCTGTGCCATGAGGTGTGGAGGGGAGAGTGCACATTACAATCATGGGGGTAAATGGAAAATAGTGAACTCAAATCATGTCAATTAGTTATAGACCACAAATTACCACATACTGAGGGATCATAGTCGCACATCTTGAAAATTGGGTACTAATTTTCATACAGGAATCATATTTAATTAGCACATGGCGAAAATTGGTTATTTTCATGTTTGAATCACGTTTTTGGCACATCCTGAAAACTGGGTTTCCTGGCCAACATGGATAGGTGCAATATGCCAAATTTCAGGTAACAAGAAATAATTTTTTTGTATCACGAACATTGAATTATATTAAAAACACTTGTTATGTGAGCACAATAATAATAGGGTGAAGTACGCTAGTAATGATGATGATTAGGGTAGAACTGCATTGGGTGTGTAATTTTCTTTGTCATCACCAAAATAGTTAGTAGAGGTGGGAACGCTGCGAAGAAGCAGAGCGTCAATTGTGACGCCAGGCCCGAATGCACACAGGAAGCCATACTCACAACTCTCGCCTGTTGTGGACGCATCCATGGCCAAAGAACGCAGGCGAATCTGGTCCAGCGCAAACAAACAGGAGCCGCTGTACACATTGCCGTATTCGCGCAGAACCTCGCGGGTGGCCGCCAGTTTGTGCGGCGCAAGTTGGAGCGCGGTTTCGATTTTCTTCAAGATGGCGGGGCCGCCGCCGTGGATTGCCCAGAACATGTCGTTCCAGTTGGGGTTGTTGACGATCTTCCGGGCCTGGTTGAGGAGCTTGGCGATGTTCTCGGAGATCAGAAACGGAACTTTTCGCGTGAGGTGGAACTCCATTCCCACTTCTGTGAAGTTGCCATAGACTGCCTTGTCGGTTTCGGGTATGAAACACTCGCCAGCCCACAGCAGCTCGAAGAGAGAGCGCTCCACTTTGGGAATCGGATCAGCACCCACGATGACGCACGCAGCCCCGTCTCCAAACAGTGCGGTTTCCACCAGCTCCTCAGGTTTGCTCTCGTTGGGTGGGACAAAACCCAAAGCTGTGCCTTCGCTACATACAACCAGGACTCTTGCGCCCTTGTTGTTCTCGGCAAGGTCCTTGGCGACTCGCACAACAGCGGCGCCGCCGTTGCAACCGATCTGGTACATCATCACACGTTTCACAGTGGTCTCTAGACCCATTAGTTTGGAGAATTGCAGATCAGCTCCAGGCATATGTATGCCGCAAGTGGTTCCGAACACCACATGCGTAATGTCGGATTTTGGACGTCCCCATTCCTTGATTGCTTTTACAGCCGCCTCCTGCGCCAGTTTCGGAACCTGGACAGCAGCCACCTCCTGACGATCCCGGAGAGAGTGCCCGGCGTCCGGAAAGCAAATGCTGGGATTGGCCTTAAGTACCTCCTCCGTCAGAAAAATGTTGCGTTTCCTGATCTCCGTCTTTTCACCTGTCCAATTAAATGGATCATTTGACGTACGAAAGATATCATATGATCAGCAGCAGCCCATCTTCACTCTTGGCAATCATGCATAACAGGTCGAAAGAATAACTACCAATACATAATTCGTGCAAAGTTCGCACCACACAGGTGGAGAACGTTGTTCAACTTGCTCTCCACGAATAAGCACGCCTTCTATAATGGTGGTTTCTAGTTAACAGCTACGTAGAGTCCAACATGCACCGATCGGCAAATCAAAGTCCAGACTCTAACCGGCCTCAGAAGACGTCGTCATGTGCAGTGTGCACTCGTACTGACGACACTAGGTACTAGAGATCAACATTACCAACAACAAGTCTAGAACCACAAATCCAATTATTGAAGAATCTAAGATGAACAGCTTGGACATCGAACGATATTATAACTGTAGCATAAAATTTTAGTTCAATTATGCAGAAAGTTGTTTCTTTGGTGGATCTCAACGTCCTTACTATAGTGGAAAGCAGATTATCATGGCAACGTTCCTTGCATAAGTATTGTGCGGCCAACGGGACTGACTGTCGTGAGCAGCTAGGAAAACAAAGAACTATGGCAGCTGATCATTGAGCATTCCCGCGTGTCCAGAAAAGCTGGCCAGTCAACAAGAAGGTACTAGCTACTAGTTCTCAAGCATATTGTCCACTCACAGATGCGCCTGAATTTGTCCTTGAGCGCTATCTTGGCGTCACAATTGCACACACGAAAGAGGAAGTCCGGATACTCGCTCTGCAGAAACTCCGTTGGCGGGACGGCGGTAGCTATGGCCAGAACAGTTGCCACTCCTTCCGCAGCCTGCCGGCCGCGCAGACAGCTAATCGTACGCTCCGCGACGGCTCCTCCCTGCACCACTACGTTCGCATCATCCTGACCGCCCAAAGTACCATCATCGCCATTGTGTAGTGAAGCAGCAGCACAGTTTCCGGCAGGTGGTGCCATTGATGGAATGCAATGGGTGGACTGGAGTGGAATTTACTCGAAAAACAATTGGCTTCTGATCTCATCATTGGATGGGGAAGCAAGGCTTTATATTTCAGTGATTTGGGGGAGGGGGCTTTGGGTAGAAAGTTGCAACCAATTTTTATTTTTATTTTTATGATTTTCAAATTTGAAAATGATTTTTGTTATATTTTTAGGGTACATTTTCACTGTATTTGTATGAAAAGTGCAGCAAGTACTGAAAATTCCTGCAACTATTTGAAGGAAAATTAAGTATGGGTGCATTTTGAGGGTACTTTTGTTGCGTTTCTTATGTCACTGTCCATGTCCACTTAATTTTGGTCAAATGATGTCAAAAGGATTCCTATAACTATTCACGTCTCAATTTCTCAACAAACTCTACAAGGACCCACCACACCAGGCAGCTTTGCAGGTGTACAGTTCAGAGCTCCCGTGCTGAGGTCCACATCAAAGTATTTTTGCACTTGTACATATGGGTTTTTTGACAGATGGTGACTCACATTTGTTGGTCTGTTGGTAATCTCCAGAGTAGTGGGAATCCAGGTAAAAGAGTGGGTCAGTGCAACATTGAAAATCTCAACTATTTGAGTGCAATACTGCAAATAATGGGTGTGGGAAATCATGGAAATGTTATTCATCTATTGCTATGTTTCTAGGGTACTGGTTCATCTTTGATTGGAAGGGGGGGAGTATGGGTGCATTTCTAGTGGGCCTTATTCATCTTTGAATGCATTTGCAAGTGCTGACTTATTTTTGAATGGAGTCCTTTATGTTTTTTTTTTTTTTTCATAAAGTCTTGTTTTTAATGCAGTCTTTTTTTTTTCTTTATGTTTTGAGCCTCAATATTAATGAGTCAAAAAGTAATATTACATAACCCTGGGCATATATTACACAAGAGGCAACCTTCACATTCAACTTACCATCAACCCAATCTCCTTGAATTTTATCTTTTATTTATGTTTCTATTTTTTAATCTATTTTTTTATGTTTATGTTGGAAACAAGATTTTTTTTACTCCATTTTAAGCAAAGTAATTTTTATTTTATTTTGTAGTGTCTTCACCTTGGAATCATCGGCTTTGAAACCTTTGGACACAAGTAGATGGCATGGCCAATCATGTTCTACATAGGGCACATCACACTAATACAAGAACATGTATTTTATGCTCCTAATATTGTGACTACACTGATGTGACTAAGTTTATTTGTTTGAAATGATTGAAGGGGTACTTTTGGTCCATTTTGCCTTTTCCAAAAAATAAGCATGTCTTGTTTGACTAAGTCAACTAATTTTTAAAATTAAAATTGGATGATGTAAGTTACGTTTATTTTTTGGATCAAGTCATGTTTATATGATGTAAATGCCTATTGTGGTGTGGTTAATTTTAATCACTCCATGGGTGACATGGTTTGCTACATATAAAACATGATTATCTGACTCATGCCACTTATGCATTAACATCAACTAGCACATATGCTAGTTTTTTGTCCAAAAATAGAAACCATGTCAATTTACAATTGTTATTTTTTATTCAGAACAAACTAAACACATCAAATAACACATAATATACTTTTATCAAAACAAACATGATGAATGTGCACATAACTAACAACTTAATCATGTCTCATACGATTAAGATGTTAATAAATATTATATGAAACAATTAATCTTGTTTGATTGTATAGTCATCTTGTCTAGGTGTTTTTTTTACTAAAAGACAACATAAAAACAACATTTGTAAGTGGCACTTTTCTTCAAGCATTTTGATTAAAAGGGATGGGCCAGGGGGTGGGGTACGCTGAGAGGGGGTCATGTTTTTGTTGGAAATGATACCAAAGGAAGACAATAAAGGATGCAAGGACATTGGACCTACTTTTGTGTGGTTAAAGTAATTATTCTAAAGGGAACTGCAAGAAAGATACACAGAGCAATCTGAAACCCATGAGTATCATGCCATCGACACGAATATAGCACACATGTATTCATGTTTCAACTAATCAGATGGAGGTGCTTCCAAGTTCAACTTTCCTTTCTGTTTTGGGTGCCATGAGTCATTTGATTGGCCCATCACACAAAGCAATAATTTTTTGGAGGCACCCAAAATAGAAGTTTTTATTTGAAGATGGAGGGCGTCCCCCTTTGGTTTGCCTATATTGGTGAGAAGGAGACAAATTTGACTGCAGCGAATGGGATAACAGTGTGGTGCTAGAGGTAACATCTTGTGAAACACATTGGCAACTTGTGGATTCATTTCAAAACTGATGAGAAAAACAACAAAAAAATGCTGAAAAATTCCAAACCCACCCTCCCCACAAACAGAAAAAAACCCTCAGCCCATTGGGTGTATGCTACATCACCTCATTGGTGGAGCAAAATTTCTGTTTGTACATTTATTTGTCACCGTTTTTTACCAAGGCTAGTGGAAGGAAAGGGGAGTATGGGTGTATATTGTGAGGAAGAGAATGCATTCATTTTGTATTATTAAGGGGGGAGATTCACTTCAGTTACCTCATCACATTATTTCAGGCCGCCTCCATCTCAAGACGGGCTGTTACTGCAGTGTATTATTCTTCTAGGCTAGGAGTTTTATTGGGTTTACCTCTTCTTTCTTTTTGAGTTGATTTGTTTCATGTGACTGGTGGAAGGTTGGGTTCTTAATGGTTCCATTTCCTCTTGTGGCCTGCCTTTGTTGGGCTGCTTGCTTGCCTGGACTTTGATCCTTGTCCCTTGTTCCCTTTTCTCTTCCTTGATTGGGTGCTTTCTTTCTATAAAGTTTGGCAGCGTTTCATCACAATTAATGCCTTTTGTGGGTTCATGATGTTTGTATAAACTTGTGTGTGGTTCATTAACCTGACCAACCTAAAGAGTCAAGACTAGGCTAATGCCCAAGGAGCAAAGCTTTCCCCTAATAAGGGCCCTTTGGCTTCGGCCACTTATTTTGGGAATGCGGGAGTTGAAGAAGTGACAAAAATGTTTTAAATTTGAAAAAAAACGAAATGCCTATTGGAGAAAGCATTTTCCCTTTTCAAAAGGCCATTACCCCTGCAGAGGAAAAGTTCTGCTTGGTAATGTACCCTGGTGATGAAATTTTCTGCCAGTGCTTTACAACTGGAAGAATGTTTCTAGTGTATGTCAAGAGCTCTGTACTCTGTACCCTCAGTAAAAATTTTGCCTCCACACATTTGGCACCTGGCACCTTGCACATTGAGTTTCTCATTTTCTCCTTCAGAAATGAATCACGCAGTGAGGGCTCTTTTAGGCTTACTGCTTTTTCAGTTTTCCTTGTACGATATGCTTCTTGCTACTGTTGGGGGCTTTGGAACATAATTTGTTCCCTTTGCCCCTTTTGGACCCCTTTTAGACTTCTGTGTTTTTGACTCAGACTTGGGTCCTCTGGCTTTGTTCTTCTTTTTCCCTTTTGCTTGGTGCTTTGTTTTTATTAAGTTTGTTAGGGTTCAATCACAATTGTTTAAAGTTCTATAAGATTTTTATGTCAGGTACGAACTTTGGACCATCGCACCTCATTCTCTGAACTGCCCCATCCTACATTCTTATCACACACTTTAAGTTTTCCCTTTTGTCTGGACAACAATATGATTCTTCATCAGAAAAATGGCCCACAATGAACCAGCACCCACTGATGCACCATGAAGGATGAATGATAAGTGGTCAAGAAACAGCTTTGTGTTGGGTTCCACTTCCCTAGCTAACCATGGTGGTTAGCTCAGTGGATAGGTTGATAGTAGACAGGTAATAAAAACAGCCCTTACCTATGTACAAACCATATACATTTATTTACTAGTTACTTATTTTCACACCTATCTACCTATATGTGAGAGCTATTTCTTACAGAATTGGTTACCAAGGTGAAACCAAATATTAACTCAGTTGAGGTTCATCCACAACTGAGTAATAACAGGCATCCAGTGGATGGTGTGCTTGTGGGTGCTGGTTCACTGTGGCCAGAAGTGTGTACAGTAATGCCCTCAAACTCAGAGCTCTTCCTCTGCAGGTGCAATGGCCTTTTGAAACCGAGCAGAAAACCAGGGCAAGCATCTTTTGTAACAGTTATAAAGAAAAGTTTCAACGTAGAAACATACCGAATCCATAATTTTTCATAATACATCAAAACAAGTAGCACTCATGCTGGCACCTTTACCTTTTCAGTGAGGCTTCTTTGCAACCATATGATGCCCAAACAATGTTAGATTTGAACTCGAAGGCCCTGATTTTATCTAATTTTGGGATATTTGTAATAATTAGAAGCAATTTAAAATGAATTTTGGGGTTTTCCCCATGGTACCAGTGAGGGTATCGAGTCTGTAGCCAAATCTGGCTAAACCATCTTTTGGATTGATCACCACTTCAGCTACATCACAAAATTGAAAAAATAAAATCATGAGCTAATAGTCTTTTTTTAAAGATAGATTCATGTATATAGGGGGCCTTTTATATGTGAGCCTGAAAGCTCAATACCATTAAAATAGAAAATCTTTGATTGGAGGAAAGCCATTTTAAGGTTCAAGTTCAATATACATATGGTTAAAGGACCAAGGGATTAAGAAAATGTAAATCACTGAAAAATATCATTAAAATACAATATGGATAATGTTTCATGGTCTAATGAACTTGTTGCCACACCTATTTGCCTAGGAATAATAGGTGGGCATGGCAACAAGTCCACTAGACATGAACTCAAAAAACCATGATTAGTTAGAATTGGTGGTTCAAACTTAGATTTTTTTACTAACTTTGTTTAGAGATAGGTTGAACATTTGTTGGGGCATGAGCCCAAAAAGTCATGATTGGTCTACAAACAATTTGTCATGATTTTTTCTTTTATTATTTTTTCTTTTTGAAAGTGGGCTTTTTTATTTTTTGAAGTTCATTAGCCTATGGGCCCAAAAGGTCATGATTCATTAGATTTTTTTTACAGAATTTTCTCAAAAATTTAATAATTTTTTTTTTGAAGTTGGGCACAAAATTTGTTAGCCAATGCTCAAATGGCCAGTCAAAAATAATTACAAAGGAAATTTTAAACATATCAAATAATCTATCATTAGATGCACAGTTTTGTTTTTTGCAATTTCAAGAGGTACGTGGACTGCAGATCATTTGCAAGATGACCCGGCCAAAATTTGATGCCACCTATTGTCTCTTCATATGAGGAAAAAAGTGAGGTGCCCCATCCTTCTATATTATTTATTGCAAAATTGCTGAACTTGATTGAGCTTAAAATTTTTCCAAGAATTGTCAAGGCATGTGACACATGATTATGTTCACAAAAGAATTTAAAGACTAGTTTGAGTTTGAAAATGCTCCTCCTAAGCTTCAAAGACCAATCTCGTCAACAAAAGGGGGAGGAAAAAGCAGGACCCAGTGTTTAGGGGGCTGGGGGAAGGTGGGGCTCTAAGATACATCCGAATCTGTTTTGAAGAAAAATCTGATGGTACAGGTTGTGCAACTTGGTGGAGCAACTTTTGATTTTGAAAGGGCCCATCTCAAGCTTCAAAGAGCCATGAAGTCAAGCAAAAAATCTGCCAGTCATTCAAAAGGTAATTGAAAGGGTTCTTTGAATTTGAAAAGGCTCCTCCTCAGGCTGCCACATCCTTGAGTAGAGCTCACCCTTCCAATGAGAGTTTTTTTTTGCTGTCTTGTTGTGAATTGTTCTAACGTTTGATAACCCTTTTGAGGGTAAAAGATGTGTGAAGAAAGTTTTTCACTTTTGGTCTTTAAGGTAGGTATGTACCACGTACACCTTCTTCACACATTTTGTGGCCTCCCCTTCCATATGACAAAGTTTTTTTTTCCAAGGTGTGTTGGGGGGCATAATGGAGGGTGAGGTGTTCTAGTCCTTTTTCAAATGAAGTGGGAACTTGACACATGTGTTCTAGTTTTTTTCAAATGAAGCACAAATGCAAAACATGCATGCAAATGGACTTAAGTTTTCAACATTGCCTTCTTCAAATGGAGTGATGTTACACCTCACAAGTGATGCATAGCTTCTACATCACCTTGGGTATGTTCCATATATCACAATAGGTACTAAGAGGCTAAAACATTGTACTACATGGATGGCATGGTATTTAGGAGTAAATTCACTGTTGTAAAAGACATGCAACATAAAATTAATATACTAACACATCAACTATTGAAAATATGCACCCATGTGGATAGTGATGAATACAACTCAAAACAATATTGGATACGAACATGAAGAGTGTCATTTGAATTTTTGATGACTAGTGATACTCAATCATTTGTGAATATTTTTTTAGCAAATAACTATATATTTCATGATATTGGAAATATATTAAAAACATAGTTTAGTAATAAGTAAATGGTGGGTGGAGACATAGTAAAAATAATTTAGTAATAAGAAAATGAATATTAAAGATTAGATTTCATATGCTATGATTATAAGTTCTCTTTGTGGTGGAAACTAGTAAGCCTAGCCACATCAACATGCCCCCCTATAATAAAAATTTCAAAAACATTTCAAAAATAGAAAAACATATTAAAAAATCATTCAATCACTTGAGCCCATATTATAATTTTTCTTTATGTATCAAAATTGAAAATAAATTGACTTTATTCTTCTTTTGTTCTCTAGGACTATCTGTCAAGAGATTAGACCCACCTACCCTAGAAGGTGACAAGGAGGGGATATTATAATTGTGGCATGAAATTTGACTCTTAAAAGGACATTTCAACAACTTCAAAAACATACCTTGCCTTAAGGTCAATTTTGTCATTAAATATCCTCAAAATAGTGAAATGAATTTTTGTGAAAAATATGAAGTTGACATGTTAAAAATCATCATAATTAGCATAGGCTATAGTCTAAATAATTTCATTAACTCAATGACAATATCATAATAGATTGTGAAAAATTCCATCATTTTAATCCTTAAAATGAATTAAATTTTTGAAGAGAAATATATATATATTTTTGTCAATGTCAAAACTAACCTTAGGCTACAATACGTCCTTGCCAAAAACTTAAAGCCATTCACATAAAAACATCTCCACCATTTGTTCGGCATTCACCCCTATACATATAAAGTGACAACACATTTGGTAGAATTGACACTTGATTTGATGACAAAACTTTCCTCCACCTCACCATTTATCATCAATTGAAGCTTGCATGTCATCTCTCCTTGAAAAAGGCATGAAAGCCTATTCCTCTCATGAATAACATCAACTTTTTTTTTATGCAAAATTTTTCATGGGATTTGGTGGACATTGTTTACAATGTGATTGGCCATTGTGTGAATTTACAAGCTATAACAATGGAATTGTGGCAACAAATTTGCATGATTTAATGCAAGCAAAATTTGAAACTAATGAAAATGAATAGTTGATCTTTGATACATTCTAGTTTCATTTTCAACGTAAAGGTAGAAACAAACATGGAGGCAATCAAGTTGGTCACCATGCAATGTTTGGTGAGAACGATAATTTGGCCACATGAGTGCATGTGGTGTGACTATTTTTGTGATGAGCCTATGTATGATAATTATTTGTTTTGACGACAATATTTTTTTTTGTGACAATATGCATATTGTTGTTGCACATGATCTTTAGCTCTAATAAAAACACAATTCTTGTGGTATCCTACATTTATCTTCAATGCAAAAATGCATTATTGCAATCAAGATGTTAGCTTACAATCTAGCTACTAATGCATGTGATGAATATTTCAAGATGAGAAAGTTGACAACAATGGAGGGAATTAAAGAGGTTTTGCAAAGCTATGAAGGAGTGTTTTGAAACTAAATTCTTTTAGCAGCCTAATAAGGCTCACCTTGACAAATAAATGTAAATCAATGTTGATTGGGGTTTCTTAAGGATGTTTATAAGTTTGGATTGCATACATTATGTGTGGAAAAACAACCCAATGTCAGGGTAATATCAATTCAATGACAATGATAAGAATAATAACATTTTCCTTGAAACCATTGTAGATCAAAGCTTATGACATACCCCCAAACTTTTGGAAAGACCCAAATGCAAATCGTAAAAACAAATAATTGAAAAATAAAAGAGTTGGGGCACACTTTCTAACTCGCATCACTTTTGGGGTAGGAGGGTGTGCTAGAACTTTAAAATGGGACTAGAATGAATTCAAAAGGAAAAATTCAATATGAAATTAACTTACATGATTAAACAAACAGAGTAGTTAGTGTAAATTGAACACAAGTGGTGCAATAAACTTAATAAGGACAACTTCAAATTCAAACTTTACACAATTCACAACCTTTGGGAAGAAGCACCACTCCCATCCCGATAGTGCATTCTATGACTTTCTATGGGGGCTACATCCAAATGGCATTCCCAAATGGGAGTTTCCAAATTAAAGCTCTTATTATCCTAAAACTTTGGTCGCTTATATTTTCTTCAAACTAAACTTATCTGAAACCTACGAAGGAAATATCTTATAATTCAAAAAAAAAAAAAGTCCAACGGCGCATGGCACTCCTTAATCAAAACTCATTTAACCCTTGCATTTTAAATATAAATGAACAATGTGAAAGCACTTTAAATATCGACACTTTAAAACCTTTTCAATGGTGTCTTCAGGCCTAAATTAATGTTTGTTTGCCTTTTCAATCAATGCTTTAAATATTTGAAACTCCCACCCGAATGCAACTCTCAAATGGGAATGGATTTGAAAGTCATTAAGGTTCACTATTTTGTACTTTCCCCCACTTGTGAATGTGTGTTTCATTCCCGAACACACTCTTTTGGCCTCATGTGTTCTTCCACTCCATATTTAATCATGAGTTCAATGTTAGGGTTACAACAAAAATAATAACATTATCTTTGAAACCATTGCAAATCAAAGCTTATGGTTTTGGCATGGACATTTTGGTTTGCCAAGAGGTAACAATGATTTGAATGTTTTTTATTGAAATCTTCTTATTATTGATTTCATGTAAGGTGTCAAGTCTAATGTGAAATTTGTGGTCAATGGGAATGAATACTTTCGATATTATTTGTTCATTAATGGTTTCTATATGTGTTGATCAATTTTTGTGTAGACAATTCAAGAACCTCAAAGGCAAAAAGAGGTCATTTTTCTACTGCATATGAATTTTGTAAGAAAGATCTTGCATGCGCATTTGAAGTGCTAAAATTTCATTTTTGCATTATTGCCAATCCTTGTTAACAATGGGATTGAGAAATCATCTCGAACATTTTGATGGAAAATGTGGTGATGGAAATTTTGGAGGATGAGAATTTAAAAGAACTAAAACCGTTAACTTCATAAAAACATTCATACTAGACATGATTTGAGTTTTGTTGATCTCAAGCAAGGCACCAAACACATAAAAAATAACGAATTGCATTATCAATTGAAGAATGACCTCATTGAACACTTGTGAACAATCAAAGGCAACAACCATACATGAATAAAATTCCTTACTGTTTTTTGAACTATTGTTTTCCATGAAGTTATTTTCTTTGTTTAAGCTCTAGGTTGTTAAGTTTGTAGAATCAAGAGCTTCAATAGGTTTTGTGTTAGTTGTTGTAAAAACAAATTTTGTGCTAACTATTGCAAGAGGTTGTGGAATTAACAAGCTAATTGCTACAAATGCAAGACAAGTTTCCAACTTTTGCAATTCCTCATGTTGATGCAACTAAAATATTCTTTCACCTCTAACAAAGCTAGTTGTATATCTAGCAAAGTGCATAGAGCCATGATGTTCATGCCTTCAAGAATCGCTATTTTTTTAAGAGTTGCGGATGCCATCTTTTGGGTTGTGAGTGCTTGAACATGCATTGCATTGTCATTGCTTCTATTCATTTGCTCTGTTTCTTTTGCCCTCTTTGCACCTTGTCAATGTTTTGCAAGTGTGCTAGTGTTGCTAGGAGCCACAAACTCCACAACAATATCAATTGAAGGTGTGCAAACTTCACACACTCATCCATCGATGTTGCTTGCAAGGTTCGGTTGTTTCAAAAGTGTCAATTTCTTCAAGTCATGGCACATATCTACCCACCTGGGTATGTCTTTGAGCGCTTACTAGAAACTAATGAAGGTGAAACTTTGATGCTTCAAGTCCTTCAACTTGTATACTTCTAATGCCTTTTGTAAGGTGTCCTCCTGAAAGCTCCTAGATTCATTCAAAGCAATAATAAAATTGCAGCACTTGCAAAACTTTGCAACATCATATTTTATGATTCCCCATTTTGTTTCCAAAGATCTTGTAAGTCGTTCAATGCCACAAATAGGCTTGTTTTTGTTGTAGTCTTCACACAACCTGTCCCAAAATGTGTTGCTTTTTTTTACCATTCCTTGTCTTTGGGTTTTGGCTGATGTGCAAGAAGCTCACACGAAGTTGACACTCCTTTTCAGCAACGAAGTTTTTTAGTTTCTTTGATTTGGAAGCTTGCAAATTGGGGTCCACTACTGCAGGTGTTGATGACACCATAGATATTCCCGCTATGCAAATGTGTAGTCAATAATTTGTTGTGAAGGTGGATTTGTGATTATGTATCATGCAACAATTTGCCGGATGAAAGAAAGATATTCACCAAGGCTGGCCTGATTTGTAAAGGTTGCTGTCAAGGGTGGGGTATGAGAAATAATTGTTAAGGCTAAGTGCATTTGTCCTGCAGGGCCTGAAAGCCCGGAAGAGCAGACCGAAACAGCCAGTTAGTACTATGCCTGCACCCAAATTGGGGTGATTTCTAGGGTTAAATTGATACACTGACTTTAGGGTTCACTGAGGTTGGGCATTTCCTGTGTAGGATAACCCCTGGGGAATGGGGCATTACCAAAATACCAAACCCCACCCCCCAAAACCAAGCCAAAGGCCTTTAAATATTATAACCTTGGGCTAAAATACTTGGGAAAAACTGTATTTCATCCTCAAACCATAGATATATTCTTCCACATTTTGGCTTATGGTTTGAGGATGTTGGCAAGTGGTCCAAGCATTTTTTTACCTTGCTAAAGCCCAAGCTCACTAGTGTTCTATCTTGGAACCACAATATATTCCTCAGATATTCTTGATTTAATATGTTTGACGTTATCACATATTAGATAAATGTATTACCTTAAGCCGAAACAAATATCCCAAGCTTTTGGATTGTTGTCTTACCCTTTTAATAATCTGTATTTGCTCCCTTTGCACAGGAACAATACGTGTTGTAAGGAGGCCAATGCATACACGACACAGATGTCACAGGTGACCAGTACAAGGTCTTTGTATTTGGGTTCACGGTTTCTTATATTTTGATTGTTAAATTTATGTGTGTTTGGTTGTGGAAGAAGAACCATTTGGTTGATTGAAGAAGGGAAATGGGACTTTTGTAAACTGGTGTATGTGCTAGATCTGCACATTTTTTAATTATGTGGGGTCATTGTATGTACATTGAATTAACTTTGCAGTATTGTATTGGCAGTGGGTACCCCACTTTCGGTGGCCGCAGTCTGGGACGATAAAGCCAGGTAGTTTGTTTGTTTGTAATAATGAGATCCACCCAACCAGGATGCTTCAGATCACGTTCGTGGTCTCTTTGGAAAGCTATTGAGGAGGAGGGGTGCATCGTCTCGGTTTCATGGTGTCTGGACTTGAGGTGCAAAAGTTCTTGAATATTGAATGATTACTTCATTAAAAATTAAATTAAATAGTAGCTGAAAATTTCGGAGAAATTGGAATGTGCCTTTGTGTTATTGGAAAGATCTCGATGAGCAGGATTTAATGGAATTTATTTGGTAAGATTTGGATTCAGAATGTGGGAGATATTGACTTTTAAGTGATTTCTGCCACTGAAAAATTTCAAATAAATTCTAAAAGACCGGGTTTTGGAAGGACAAAATCAGTTGAAAACGTGGCAAACACTTGGGCCAACAACAGCAGAGGCCACACTAGTTTTGATGAAATCGTCTTCACTCTTTGTTGAACAGTCGGAAGCCAGGAATCCTTATCACGTAGCCATAGCAACTGGGCCCATGCAAGTCCAGGCCATGTCAAGGATGTGCTTGTGAGAGTAATGGACTTCGAACTTCAAAGCGCATCTCTCAACCCCAAAGGTAGAAAAGAATAAATCTACCAAGAATAAAGCTACCAAGGATGTTCGTTGGTTGGTTGTCAAAAGTAAAGGTGCCTTTCTTGGGAGAAAGAGGGCAGCATAAGTTAAGAATATGTTTGATTCTGTAGGGTAAGGCCCTGTGTAAACGAGGGGGGCACTACTGGGAATGAGGGTCCACATGAAGCTGGAGCTGAGAGTGGGACTTGAATTGCCAAAACCGCTTTGTTCGATGTCTTTTCCAGCGTTAAGAACTAGTAGCATTTCACATTTGAAATGGACAGCTGTGATTGAAATTGAGAGGAGACGACGCACCTTGCTTGTAAAGTTCCTAAAATGAATAACCTTGGGTTCATCATTGGGTTAATTAAACCTCAACCCACTTACCTTGGGTCTTTGGCTTCTACCTCCGCCTTGGGTCCTCTCTCTTTGTTCTCCCTTCCCCCCTTTGGTTGGGTGCTTTGTTTTATAACCCTTGCCAGGGTTTCAACAATCAGCTTTCAACGCACCTCCTTTCACTTTTAACCCTTGCCAGGGTTTCAACAATGAGCTTTCAACGCACCTCCTTTCACTTTTAGGAAGCTTAGAAGTACGGTGCCTCCTCTAATTTTATGGAACCAGCTGTGTAAGGTAAGCTCCTCTGTGGCAGAGACTTTAATGATGATAAGGTGCCCTATATATACATAGGGAAATTTTCTAGAGGTTCTTCACCATGCTTGAAGTCCTAGGCAAAGCCAGCAGGTGAAAAAATAATTGGGGATACTTCGGGCACAAAAGTTTATCCTTTCTTCTAAAATTTTCATATTCTTGTCCATTTGGTTTCCTTTACATATTTTCAATGAAAAAAATGTCTCTTGCTCTTTGAGTCTTAATGCACTAGGTGGATTTTGGTAGTGTAGTTGGAAGGTGCCTTAGTAAAGCCCTCAACTATGGGCTTTCCTAGACTTAGACCCACCTCAACTCCAACTCATGCAGGCCCTTATTCCAGTAAAGATCACAGCTAGTGTTGTTTACCCTACACTAAACAACTGAGAATATTGAAAATGACATCGTCAAGAATCCCCAAAATCAAAATCATTGTTTGTAAACACACCAAGGAACTTAGATTTTATTATGTTAACTGTTTTTTCGCAAATTGAAGAAATTTGGCAATGGTCGTGGTGGTCACAAGAACTTCTCAGCTTGGTGTTACCAAAATTTTCATTGGTGCGTGTGGTCAATCAATCCTAACACCATGATAAAATCCAGAACTTGAATAGGTTAAATGCTTGATAATTTTTTAACTATCCAAACAACAAGAATATTACATTATTAAAATGCACATAGGTTGTCGTGGACCAAGGAACCTTGATTGGGCTATAACATTGAATTTGGCCATAAAAGAAAAGAAATTTGAACTAGTCAAAGTTTGAGATAAATGATAGACAAATAATATCTCCAAAAGAATATATTGAATAGCATGAGAGAAATATTAGGTATTAGGGTTGGTGACCATCATGTCCTCATTATAAAATTTAAATTAACACACATGAAATTGCTTAAAACTTGGGGTTATTATAACACCATGCAAGTATATAAATTATTTAACAAATACGCAAATATTCAAGTTGTTCAAAACAATAAAAATTGATCCAATAGGTTCACATATATTTTAAAAGTTGGTTTTTAAATGATAATATTTAAAAATTATGATCATTTAATATTTTCATTAGACAATAATGCATTATAAGAGTCTTTTTTAATTATACCTTATTAAATACAGGTCGATGCATGGTTGGGTGGACCAATTTGTTACAGAACCAAAGTTCCTATTTACTCAAAAAAGTGATCAAATTTTAGAAATTACAACTAGTTTACACTTATTTTTCCCATATTTTTTCCATGTCATTAATGGCACATCTAAAGTTTTTTATTTCTTTAAACATCTAAGCAAATAAATCATAATATTTTTCTTCCTCCAATACGATACGGACTTATGAAAAAATGCTCTTGATTAACCCATTCAAAAATCCATAAACATAGTTTTAAAACTCAATTCATTATTTATTTTGTTCATATTATATCTTACTAACTCTAAGTCCCTAACATACACCCCATTAGTCAATGGACCATAATATAGTCCACATAGAAATGGAAGTCAAAGGTGCAATCCATGAACTTTGAGTTTAAAAACTTATGGCTTTTACAATTTTTAAAAGTTTGTAAAATGATTTTGTGCATCATGTAGATATTCAAGTTAAGATTTTTAAACCAAGTCCATTTTAATAAATATTAAAACCTATAAAGTGACATGGGCATTGCAATGGCAACCACAATGCAGAATTGGGTGGTGTGACACCCAAATTGGTCCTCCCAACCATGCATCAACCCACACACATCTAACAACCCCCAAATATTGATTTCCAACATTGATGATACTAATATTGTACATGGTCATGCAAAAAAATAAAATTATTAATTTTGAAAAACAAATTTAATGAAATGATCAACAAGACATAAGTAAACAATTTCATGAAATGGGTTTTGAATCCTTGCAATCATTAATTAAATTTTTATAAGTTACAACCATAGTTTATACATTGTTTGATGCATTCATGGCATCAAGATTCATTTTAGCTTGACTAACATAAACAACATTTATAATAATTTGATTATTATTTGTTGTTTTTTTTCCAGTAAGAAACTAGAAAATAACTATTAAAATGTTTAGTCTTTATTCTAGATCTACTAATTTACATTCCTATTTACCTATTGAACAATTACCATTCTTCAATCAAATTTGATATTTTTTTCACCAACACCCACTATTGAACCCTTAACCTTCTAAAAAATTCATCATTTTCATCCTTTAAAATGTTATTTTTCACTCTTCCCATCCACATAAGAACATGTTATAAATCATGCAACCTCACAAAAACAAAGTCTCCTACATTAATGTCTCTAAAATGCATGTATGTTGTCTTTAGAAAAGACCTTTTGGCCCATAGCAAGGGATGATTGGATCTTTTGCATTAACAACATCAAATGTGTTCAACAAAGAAACCCTAACATGGTTGGACATTTAATTTTTTGAGACCAAAAGCCCTCCAAAAATTTGTACTTTGAGGAGGTAAAGGTTTTGAAAAATGCAATAAAACATCCTCCCATAAATCCACATAAGGAATCATGACATGTGCAGACATTTTATTTTTCACAATGCCATACCTCCAAAATTCCACATATACAAATGTTCAATATTAATGAATTTTTTTTTCTCAACAAAAGTTAATGCATCATTTCGCCAAATCGGATTGAAAGGAATCGGGCTTGGCATTTCATACCCATCAACTTGCCACAATTGAATCAAAAGCATAAAAAGAAATCTTGTCCTTTGCAACCAAGAAACCAATGATTAAATGTCTTAAATGACTAGTAGTTGATTATAGTAATAGGACATTACTTCAAATCCTACATGTAAAAAGTTATAATTATATATTAGTGGTGCATTTGAGTAATAGACAATGACGTGATAACAAGAAGGATAATGTCATTTTTTAAATATAAGTTTTCATCCATATGGCATCCACGATTGATGACAAAATGACATGGATGTTCAAAATATCACATGAAAATGTGAGTAGGATAAAATCATTTCAAATATAATAAAGAATGACTATGCAAATGACATGAAAAAAATGATGTGTCATTACATACATAATGTGATCATAAAATTACTTTACAATGATTCAAAAATGACTAATAATATAAGTTCACACATAAGGAATTACGACATGTAAGGAACTAATTTCAACTAATATTATAAATATAAGTAATATAAAAGATTAATTATATATATTTTGAATATATTTGATATATGATGCATTTTTAAATATTTTATATAAATAAATTATGTTTACCACATCTTACATTTCTATTTGATTTTTAAATTTAAAAAAAAATTAGGACATAAAAAAAACCATACAAATTGAGTAAAAATTTATGTATTATATGTATATAAATAAATGTTACAAAATTATATAAATATATATATGTGTGTAAATTGAATAAAATTTATAATTTAAGAAAATTATTCAATATCTAATAATTATTATTATATTAAATTATAGTTAAACTTTGTAAATTAAATGTATAAATTAACTTAATATGATTAATATAAAAACATTTATTGTGTGTGTGTGTGTATACATTATTGAAAGAAATTTATGAATAAGTTTTTCATTTTTTCATTTGAACAATTTATCAATAAAATATGAGTCATCAAATTTGAAATTGTGTGTATGTTTAAATGAAGTATGGTCTAAATAAAATAAACATTAAATTATTTACACAACAAGTGGGGTGGCTTGGTGATAAAAGGATTCAATTCCATTCTTGGGCTCCAAGCATCAAACTTCACAAATAACATTGTTGTGGTCAATGATGAAATATTGACCAAATATTCCATACTTAAATAAACTACCTAAGTTAGGTAGATTAGGTGGTTTACTTAACTAGTGAGACTAGTTTTAAATCTAACTTAAGTGGTGACACGTGTCAACAATTATAGGATGAAAAATATAATAATTGATATTATTATAATGTAAATAATAATTACACAATGATTAAATTATGACTAGAAAAATAATCATAAACTCAATCATATATTTGAAGATTTCTTTTAGCTAAGGCTATTTTTCAATCCAAGAAAGATATGTAGGGAAAACTTTTACTACACCACTAACAACCTTTACACCTCAACAAAATAAAAATAAAATATGCATATCTATATGCCTTATTGATGTTCCATGGCCATCCTTAAAATTATCAACCATCCAACATTTGAAATTTTGGATTTTTTCAATCAACTGAAAGATGAAAAGGTCCAATTTTGGGAAACTATAAAAGTTTTCATATTTAAGTTTACGAAGATATAATTGTAACACCTTCAACTTTTTGAACAAATATTCAAAGCATCCACCAATGTCCTCATGGGTGACGCACTCCTAAGTTCCTTGTTGGACCCACTTGAGGGACCAATTGTTTTGAGTTGCAGAAAGTTAAAACTTGGGAGTCGCTCCCGACTTCCAGCACTAAAGAGGGGTAGAGGGGCGTGCTAGAAATCCCGGGATTAGACTAGGAAGAGGGACAATTATGTTGTTACTCAATCCTGCATCCAAAACCAACCCCAAGTTGGTTAGAACTCATTATGCATCCATTTAGTGTTGGGACAAGCCACGGGCGACCTTGGACTCACTTGACTCACCATGGCCCGGACTCGGGGGAAGTCACCACCTTCCCCCATATAGTATTCTCTGCGTTACTCCATGGGAGCCACATCCGAATGGCACTTTTTCCTGGGATTCCCAAGGAGGAGTCCCGAAACTGTCCTAGGTTGGACTCCTGAGACTTTGGACACTCATATCTCCTAGCTCCAACCTCCGATCGGGTGAGGTCTAAACCGAAGTTGTAGCTCTCTTTGAGAGCTTTTCAATGCCCTATCGCACTCCATTTACGGACGTCGGGAAGAGGTTGATTCCCGACTTTTAGTGGTCGGGAGTCAAACTGCCAATTTGACTCCCGGCCCTTCTTTTGCCCATAACTTGGGCTGAAGATGTCCAAATGGCTCATGCGAAGCCATTTTGGACATCTACACTTCAAGAAATTTTCATTGATATAAAGAACACCCCAATGCAAGGTGTTTTGACCCCTGCGATTGAGCCCTGAGTTTTTAGGAATCTCGGAAGACTCCAAGTCCCCACTTTTGGGAGTGTGAGTTTCATCCTCACACTTTGCCCAAAGTGGGGTTGCGACATTCTCCCCCACTAAAAGAAAGGTCAATGTCCTCATTGACACTTAGAATTTTTTCTCACACATTTGCAATTGCTTTCTTTTGGATCTTTGGCCATTGTTTGCCAACTTTGTGGCTAGACCTTGTCTTAAGCTAACTTAGGCGTCCCCAAGCTCCCAACACTTTCTTGACAAGTCCAAGAGGGTCTCTCCATAACCCTCTTCCCATGCTTCGTCAAAAGAGGACTAAACTAGCCTAATTTGACGAAGCTCCTCATTTGGAAGGAACTTTTCATTCTTCCCCTCATGAGGAACTTAAGTCAAGTCTACTCTTGACCTAAGCTACTTGACATGACTCCTTTCCCGATCTTGCGCCTTGGTCACAACAACCAAGCCTTAACTAAAAGGTTTGTTTATCAAGGTACGAAAAGCAACATTTGGGTTTTTCAAAAACCCAACTCCCAAACTACACGATTAAAGTACGCGAACGGGGTCATGACTTCCCGCGTTGGCCGCCACTACCAACCAACCTTTTAGGATGCACTTCAAGACATGTGCATGTCCCTGCAAGCTCACCTTGCTTGCCTCCTTTTTCAGGGTCATGTTTCCTCAACCCCAAAATAGGAATCCGATTTTGATTTGAGCCTACGCAAGATAGTTCTATTTGTCCAATGCCATTTGACAACCCTACTTGCACTTATACAACAATTTTCATGATACAATCTCTTGGAAGTATTTTAGCCTTTATTTCATTACAACTTGATGTGGTACATTTTATGTGACACTATGCCCCACTAAAAGAAAGGTGATGTCTTCATCACGTTCTATGTCTCTTCTTTGCCGATCTCGTGTGGGATACTTCTATGGCTCTTTGGGCATGTTCCATATCGGATTCATTCACCTAAGATGCCTCTATTGAATGGCATCCTTTCCACTTAACTAAGTACTCCCGCTCTCGCCCTCTTAGTAGCCTTGACTTGAGCACGACTTCCACCTCAAATTCCGATTTTATTATGAACCAAGTTGGGTGGGGGCCTTGAGTTATACTCTCAATTGGGCCTTGAGGCGTCACGGGAGACCGGCTTCAAAAGAGACACGTGAAACGTGGGATGAACTCTAAGGTTTTTCGATAGTTCTAACTTGTAAGTGACGGAAAGTTTTTTTTCCAACACTTTGAATGGGCCGGCATATGGGCCTAAGAACTTATGACTTAAACCTTCAGGCAACCAGAAGTTCTTGATGTTCAACCACACTTCGTCTCCTTCTTGAAACTTCACCTCTCGTCGGGACTTGTCCGCAAAATCCTTGTACCTTTTATGCGCCTTTTCCAAGTTGGCCTTCGCCACCTCCCACAAGAGCCTCCTTTCTTCATCAAGTTGTGTGACCATTGGCACTTCCTCACTTGCATCACTTGAGGGTTGTCCTTGTTCTGCCCAAGTCATGGGCACAATTATTGACTTGCCCATCACCATTTGGAATGGGGTGGACCCGGTTGTGAAGTGTTCCGAGTTGTTCTAACAAAACTCGGTTAACTCCAAATGGTCCACCCAATCTTATTGATCCGCCGCCACATAATTCCTCAAAAATTGTTGGATCACCAAGTTCACCCTTTCGGTTTGTCCATCGGTTTGGGGGTAGATTGAAGTGCTCATCTTGAGTTCCGACCCCATCCGCTTCCACAAGGTTCGCCAAAACTTGCTTGTGAACTTTGGGTCTCAATCTGAAACTATGTCCTTTGGAAGGCCATGGAGCTTGAAAATGTGGGAGAAGAACAACCTCCCTGTCTCTTGGGCCGTGGCTTCATCTTTTATGGGAATGAAGTGCGCCATCTTGCTAAATCGATCCACCACAACCATGATGGCATCCAATCCCCTTGATGGGGGCAAGCTCACCAAGAAGTCCATGGACACACTTTCCCATGGCCCTTCGGGAATTGGCAAAGGTTGCAACAAACCCGCTTGCTTCTTGTTGAGGGTTCGGTTTTGTTGACAAGTTAAATAAGTCTTCACATACTTTTCCACACTATCCTTCAAGTTGGGCCAATAGTAGGATTTTTTTAAGAATGTTGTGGTGCGCTTTGCACCACCATGGCCCGCAAGCGGTCCATCATGACATTCCTTCAAAAGTGTGTCCTTTATCTTCCCTTCCGGCACATAGAGTCGATTTTGTTTGTATCACAACAATCCATTTCGCAAATGGAAGTGGGACTTTGTTCTATTTTGGATGTTTTGCCTCACCTCTTTGGCAAAGGCATCCTAGCGGCTTGCTAGTTGAACTTCCTTTTCTCCCACATACACCACTCTAAGTTGGTGTTTTCGGCTCAAGGCATTGGGGACTATGTTCTCCTTTCCCGGCTTGTGTCGGATGTCCACGTTGAACAAGGCCAATGTGTCTTGCCACCTTACTTGTTTTGATGACAACTTGGGTTGAGTGACAAAGTACTTCAAGGTCACATTGTCGGTCCACACCACCACATCCTTGGAGCCTATGTAATGGCCCCAAGTCTTGAGGCAATATATGACCGTTCACATTTCTTTTTCGTGAGTTGGCCACCTTCGCTCCGTCTCACTCAACTTCTTGCTTTCAAAGGCCACCGGTCTTCCTTCTTACACTAATATTCCTCCAATTGCAAAGTCGGAGGCGTCGGAATGAATCTCAAACTCTTTGTCAAAGTCGGGCAACTTCGACACCGACGCCTTCACCAAAATGCCCTTCAAGGTTCCAAAGCCTTCGTCGCATGCTTCTTCCCATTCATAAGTGACGGCGGACTTCATCAAGAGGTTTGTCAAGGGCGCTGCTATCTTTGTAAAGTTCTTGATGAACTTGCGATAATAAAAGGCCAATCCTAGGAAGGACCTCAAGGCCGGAACCGACTTAGGCGGTTCCCGATCCAAAATTGCCTTGACCTTGTGATCATCCATCTTCAAACCTTCTTGAGTTATCGTATGCCCAAGGAAGTCCACTTTCGTCACTCCAAATTCGCACTTTTCAAGCTTGGCATATAGTTTGTTTTTCCTTAGCCTTTGGAACACCTTGCGAAGGTGCTCCTCATGCTCGTCCAAGGAGCCACTATAGATCAAAATGTCGTCTATGTAAACGACCACAAAATCATCAAGCCATTTTCGGAAAATGTCATTCATGAGAGTGCAAAATGTGGCGGGTGCATTGGTGAGCCCAAAAGGCATCACCAAAAATTCGTATGAGCCATGCCTTGTGCGGCAAGCGGTCTTTTCTTCATCCCCTTCCACAATCCGAATTTGGTAATACCCCGAATGCAAGTCAATCTTGCTAAAAACCTTGGCTCCCGAGAAACGGTTAAATAGATCATCGATGCGAGGTAAAGGATACCGGTTTTTCACCATTGCCTTGTTGAGGGCTCTATAATCCACACACATCCTCAAAGTCCCATCCTTCTTGTGAACAAAAAGGACGGGTGTGTCGCAACCCTACTTTGGCCAAGTGTAGGGGTGAAGCTCAACACTTGGAAAAAGTGGGGATTTGGAGTCCTCCGGGACTCTTGAATGTTCAGAACTCGACAGCAGGACCCAAAACACCTTTCATTGGGGTGTCCCTAGTGTCATTGAAAAGGTTTTGAAGCGTAGATATCGAAAATGGCCTCGCATTGGCCATTTGAACATTTGTCGCCAAAGTTATGGGCAAAAGAAAGGCCGAGAGTCAAACTGGCAGTTTGACTCCCGACCAGAAAAAGTCAAAAATCGACCTCTTCTTGACCTCCGAATTGAAAGTGCAATACGTCGTTGAAAAGATCTTGACAAGGGCTACGAGTTTGGTTTAGACCTCGTTGTAATCAGACCTTGCAGTTGGGAGTTATGAGCTTCCAAAGTCCCGGGATTCCAACCAGGACGATTTCAGGATTCCAACTTGGGAGTCCCGAGAAAAAGAACCATTTGGATGTACTCTCGGCGGGGCGTCGCAGAGAATACTATATGGGGGAAGGTGGTGGCTTCCCTCAAGTCCGGGCCATGGTGTGTCTTGTGGTCCAAAGTGCCCGTGGCTTGTCCCAACACCCAAGGGTGTCCCGGAAATGTGAACTAACCATTTTGTGGTTTGTTTTGGTGCAGATTCAAGCTTGATCAACTAATATCTCTTCCTAGTCTACTCCTTGGGCTCCCAACTCGACCCTCTACCCCTTTCTAGAGTTGGAAGCCGGGAGTGCCTTCTGAGTCCCAACTTTTCGCAACTACACTTTGGTGAACCCTCAAGTGGGTTCACCCCGAGACTTGAGAGTGCGTCAGGGTGCTCCATATGGCGACTTGCTTGGTTTGATATACCCTTTTGCGAGGAGTTCTTCGAGTTGAACCTTAAACTTTTTCAACTCCTTATGGCTCATTCGATATGGGGCCTTGGCGGGAGGTGCCACTCCCGGCATCACTTCTATCGCATGATCAACCCATCTTCTCGGGGGCAAGTCTTTGGGCAAGTCTTCGGGCATCACATCCGGGAACTCTTCCAAAACTCGCCTTATGCACTTGGGGGAAGTCACCAACTTGGTGGCTTCCTCGGGCTCAAACTCATCCAACATCCGCATAACACACATCATGCTATGGCCTCCCACACATTCCTTTTTCCAAGTTTTTCCTAACACAAAGTGGATGGTTGGTCCACTTCCACAAGGCAGCTCGTGTGCCTTCACTCGCACAATCCCACTTTTAGATGGGATTCTAACTAGCCTATTGTGCCTTTCTATGAGCACATTGTTTTGGGTGATGAATTCCATTCCCAAAATGCAATCCATTCCACCTAAGATGGAAACCAACAAGTCCACCTTTCCTCTCCAATTTCCTAATTGAACAGGCAACTCCTTTGCTTATAATGTAGTGGGATGGGGAACCCCATCCGCGAAGTGCACCTCAATGGGTGCCTTGAGCTCCTCCAAGTGGAGCTCCATCCTTTCGGTGCTTTCTCGAGTTATGAAGTTGTGAGAAGCCCTTGTGTCCAAAAGACGTAAAACATCTCATTTAGCAATCTTCCCCTTTAAGAAAATAAGTCGATTGCATTTCGGTTAGGCTAGATTGGCGTTAAGAGCAAGTACCTTAGAGCTCCCACTCCTCGATTTGGACTTGGGGCAATCTTTGGAATAGTGCCCCACTTCGTTGCAATTGAAACATGCTCCTTTGGGCTTCACCCCAAAATCTCCCTTGGGTTGGCTCGCTTTGAAAGGAGCCCCCTTCTTCACAAAGTTCCCTTTAGGTTTGAACCCCGAGCCTTGGAATTGTTTGGGCTTATCCTTGGTTGGGCTTCCTTGCCCTCGGTTCCATTCCCCCTCATGCTTTGGCTTCTTGTGAAGGAACTTGTTGTCCTTCTTGAACCCGGATTTGTCACTCTACCCCACATTCGAGAAGTTCTCCACTTTCGTGATGGCTTCGGATAATGAGGCGGGCCAACTCTCCTCAAGCTTTCATTTAGCCCAAGTTGGAAGTCCCCTCACAAATCGGCACACACGATCCAGCTCATGCATGTGCTGAATCTCAAGCATGAGTTCCGAGTAAGCCCTCACATATTGCCTCAAATTTTCATTTGTGGCATTCACAAGGTCACGAAGCTTGCACCTCAAGATGTAGTCGGAATTCCTTGGAACAAATTCTGACTCTAGGCGTTCCTTAAAGAACTCCCATGTGTAGCCATGGCTTTTCCCTTCTCTTGTCTCACTGTCCTCCACCATGTGGCGGCATAGCCTTTCAAGTAGGATTGGGCAAGCTCCAGGGCCGAATGCCTTCCAACCTTGGCGGCATGCAAATAATCCTCCATCTCCACAAACCAAGCATCCACAACCTTTCAGTCACATGCACCATCAAAGTTCCCGAGCTTGGTCGGTTGAAACCTTTCACCCTTGGAGGTCCCCGTTTTGAGGGTCGCCACCAACTCACCAAAGTCGGGCCTATTCATCTTGAAGAGGATTTTCAATTGTTCCGGGGTGAATAGGACTGAGCTCCTTTGTTCCTCTTCACTTTCGGGCTCATCTTGGTCCTCTCGGGCTCTCGGATCCTCCTCCCTAATTGACTCCGGCGGGACTACTCGGTCTTCGACAGGTTCCTCCAACATGGAGTCTTGTGCTTGCTTACGATTCTTCTTAGGTGCCATCTCAAACTCCCAAGAAGTAAATCGAGCTTCACCTTGAGCTCTGATACCAAGTGATGCATTCCTAAGTTCCTTGTTGGACCCACTTAAGGGTCCAAGTGTATTGAGTTGCGGAAAGTTGAAACTTGGGAGTCGCTCCCAACTTCTAGCACTAAAAAGGGGTAGAGGGGCATGCTAGAAGTCCCGGGATTAAACTAGGAAGAGGGACAATTATGTTGTTACTCGGTCCTACATCATGTGAGGCCATTTTGGACATCTACACTTCAAGACCTTTCCATTGATATAAAGAACACCCCAATGTGAGGTGTTTTGACCCTTGCAATCAAGCTCTGAGTTTTTGGGAGTCCCGGAGGACTCCAAGTCCCCACTTTTGGGAGTGTGAATTTCATCTTCACACTTTGCCCAAAGTGGGGTTGCGACAATGGGCATTTCCAATGCAAGAGCCTAGCTAAACCTCTTCAAAGACTTCCCGCATATAATTAACAAGGAGAAAATGCCAACAAATATTAATTCTTATTGTCCTTCAAACATTATTGTCATTGGAAACAACAATTTCCTATGTAAATGTTTTGCATCATCAACTTGTTTTGGTTTGAAAAAGAAAATTCACAACAAAAACTCCTTTACATGAAATGGCAAAGAATGAATTATGGGGAAGGTGCTCAAATGAAATTCCCAACTCAAAATCTAGTCTTTTTTCCAAAGTTTTAAAGAGTTGAAACAAGGACCCATTCATGAAAATTGGGATCATTAAGCCAAATTCATTAGAATATTAAATGTAGATTTTGTTTTTATGATCATGAGAAACCATTTTAATTAAAGTGATTAACAATAAGCCAAACCCACAAACCATTTCATCTCGCTATTAAAGTCGTAGGAGGGGTCATTTTTTAGTCATCCATTTTGTTGTGGATTAACATAAGGGTATCAATTCTTTAAAATGGAACAAAGTAGTTTTGTATTTCAATAGTTAATTTATTCTAAATTTCTCAAATTTGGCTTAAAAATGGAATTTACAAAAAAAATTAAAAAGCCCTTAAGGAAAAAGGGGGGGGGGGGGGGGGGGGGGGCGGGGAGGATGGGGGGACATGAAAATCAAGTCAATTAAAATCGATCCTCCACTTAATTAAATTAATGAAGTCAGTGGGGAAAGACCCCCGTACCATAATACAAATATTCACATATTTGAATTAAGAAATTGTAGGTTGTATTTCCCATGAAATATGTTATTGAAACAATAAATCTATTGGCCATGTCCATTTAATATAGTCCACTATGAAAGGTCAAAACATTTAAGCATGCAATGGCCATTTCATAGGTCTAAAAAAGGGACTAGCTAATGTTCCAAAGCATTTAATGTCACAGTTTGAAATTTGGTCACTAAAAAAAAAAATTTGTGAAAAGGACATGGTTGTGTTTAATTTAAATTTTCAACATGTGTCTTATTTTGAAAAGGTGATATCCAAAAGTTTGGTCATTGATCAATTTGTATCAAGCTACATAAACCCTTTGAATTTTTTTCACTAAATGAAGCATTTTTCACTACTTGTTAGGAATCAAGACCCACTAGTGAAACACACCAACATGCCAAAGTTTTGTTGTTGCATAATAGTATTACTCCAATGGAATACTCAATACAAGTAGAGGTAATGATAATGGAGTCAACGAAAACATGGGAATATGTTGTTAACTTACTAAAGGGATATTTTTGGAACATGTGTTGGGCTCCATAATGTTAGCATTAATTTTCACTCTTTTTGTGACAACAATGAAAAATTTGTTAGAACAAAAAAATGCAATGCTCAATGGGGTCCCTAAAAAGGAAAAGACTCTTATCAATATTTGAAAGGTTCTAAACTTAATATGAGATCATGGATTGAGTCACTTTGGCTAGTTGTGCATCAACACCCACAAGACATGGTGGTCATATCCTTGTGTTTTTTTTAAGGAATAATTACAAAACAAAAAGGTTTGGAAGTTGATTATGTGGAACACATTATTAAAACAAATCAAACTCAAGTTGAGTGCACATGTAATGCTAGTGTTCCACCCTTTCATTTGAAAGCCCCAAAGACAATATAGTTTATCAATGGTCAAATGGGAAATATTTGTGATTTGGGTAAAATTCAATATTTCTATAATATTTTGAAAAATAAGAATACATGTGCATTTTGGTCGACTCAATCACACCAATACCTTGATTTTCCATCACCTACATTTTTACACATGTTCACAAGTCACAATGCAAATCTAAGGCCAAAAAGTTCAATCTTGGTGCTATTTGCAATTGTTAATAATTGTCATGTGAAATTTGTCATCTTAATGATAAGAATACATGAACCCAAACTTTTCTATTGTTCTTTACCATTAATTTTTTGATTAGGCAATAAAGGAGCTTTGAAATGATACTATTATATTATGTTGAGCATGTGAATACAAAACTAGATGTGTCCTATAACCATTTCTTAAGGATAGAATTGAATTGTCTTTGTTAGACAAAGTAGATGGAAGTATTTGATAGATAGATAATCATGTTGTCATTATTAGATAAACTAGACAAAGGAAGTTTTAATGATTAATAGGGTAGACATAAGTAGAATATGATTGTGTAGGATTAAGATTGATGTGGCCTAATTCAAACATGTTTTTTATATATGGTGGGAATTTGAAGAGATCCTAAGAGAAGCATTATGAAGAAGGAGGATTATTATTATTATTATGGAGGAAAAATTAAGATCTGAAAGGAAAGTAGTTTATAAATGGAAAAGCTCAACTAAGGATATTAGAGAAGAATTTTGATGAATAAAAATAATGTTACTACAATATTTTTTTGTTTCCATATCTTTTGTTTTCCATTGAATATGAAAGTTCGATTTTGTTTTAAATTATTGTGCAAAAGTTATAATTATACAAATATGTGCTATGTATGGGTTTTTGGTTGAGTTTTGTTTCTCATTTATGTAGTTTGTTATAAAACAGATTATGTATATGCAAAAGAACATGTTAAAAAATAGATTCCAGAATAAAAGACAATGTAAGAATATTATTGTTTAACACCTCTTCAATGATATCATGAAACATTTACCTTATGTTAATGGACTATGTTGAAAAATGCACATCAAACATGTTTCAACTCTTGCATGTTAAACAATTGATGCGCCATGCAAAAATATGTTTGACATTTAAATCCTCCTATAGTTTAGGCTACTTAGACATTTTTCTTTGTGGTTTCAAACATAACAACCTAGCCTTTATAATTCTAATAATTCTAACTTTTTAAGGATCAATAAATCATTTACTTGCTTCATTTTCAAATTTGTGAAAATTCATTTAGTTGATTATTGCATAATCACATTGAAATTGATGTTAATGAATATAGTTTAACAGAGTAATTTTGATGCAACTATAATGAAATCCCAGGTGATCTATATAGGATCTCCAACCTTGTTGCTTGAATTACCACATATGGCATATGAAATTTAGATTAAATCATGTCCAACAACAAGTAAACTTCCCAACCCACAAAATATATATTGTTTTACCACCCATTGAAGTCTATAAGAAATTAGTGAAACAACTTTGTGAAAATTGACCCTTTGTCATAATGCTACCTTCCTTGAAATGCCTTTCTTTTGCATGGAACATTGATTGAAGTTCAGGCTTCTTTTTTAATGTTATTATTGGGTTTTCAAGTTTGTGTCTTTTGGCCCTTGGGTTTTTATGTGTCGTGTCAACAATATGATCAATCATCTCAATAATAAGATTTTTTTTTGTCTAGAGTTTAAACAATGTTGGTATTGGGGAGTTTGGCGATGGCCCTTACAATCACATTTTTGGATTTTAATCAACTCATTGACACTAAACAATCAAAGTCCATTGGGATCAATCATGAACGGGATTGTCAATAGTTGTTCATAGCTTGCTACCTCACAAGTCTTACACAAGTCACAAATTGTTCAAATTCTTGAATGATGATTCTATAAATAATTCATGTGTACATTCTATAGATTCACAATAACACATTTTGGGTTTTGCAATTAACCTTTATGATTATGTATTAATCAGAAAGGACATTTGTGACTAGCGACTATTGAGTTGCTAAACCCATGTCATTTCACCCATTTAGTTGCAAAGGACATAATTACAAAACACAATTGTTTTATAAACTAAGATTGTTTTATTTTCTTATAAATTTAAAATTCCATGTCATCATTGACCTTGGTATGACATGTAAAGTGCATGCCATGTCAACCTAATCATTTTACTCAACTAAAAGTTACAAAAGACACTTTGATAAATGAATGACATGTGTCAAAAATGTATAATTACATGTTTAATTATGAGTCATCACACATGAGCAAAAGTTAACCTAGCCTAGCCTAGCCTAGCTATCTTAAGCTACCTAACATAAGTTAAGTGGCCTTTGTTAAAAACAAATTTTGACCTCCTACCTAGGTAACTTAAGTTAAGTGGCCTAAGTATCATAAGTTGCAAGAACAAGAATTTGAACCCCTCACCTCCACTTTGGGGTGCAAGTCCTCATCCATTGCACCACCCCATTTTTTTATACTAAATTTATTAAACACAAAATCATAAAAATTAATTTTTTAACTTTAAAATAAATTAGGCCACCCTAGGTTGACATATGTCAACCTACCTATTACTTAATAACCTAACTTAGGTTAACCTAAACCTCCCTAAGTTGATTAAGATGAGTAAGGTCAACTTAAACTATTTTTAAGCCTAGCCTAGGTTAACATAAGTCTTGCTATGCCAAAAGTAGATTAATTTAGTCTAGCCTAGTTAAGACTACTTAGGTTCTAGGTTAGACTTAGATTAAGTTAAGGTAGGCTTAGTTCTTAGTTAGACCCAAACTAAACTAGGTTTTAAACCTAGGCTAATCTAAAGTAGACCTAGATTAAATTAGGCTAATTTAGGCTAGACATAGACTAAGTTAGTTCAAACATGGCTAAACATAACTACCTTAAATAATTTGGCTAAAAACAATCATCTAGGCTAAACATAGCTAAATTAATATATAAATTAAACTAAACACAACTATTTAACCTAAACATGGCTAATATGGCCCTAAACAATAGGACAAAATTATTTAAATTAAACATGGTTGAACACATTTGAACATAATTACTTATGCCAAACAAGGTTTAAAATTATTAATGTATAATTACATTTATATAATTTATATTTAAAATAATAATTTAGGCTAAACATGGTTAAACTAACATAATGAAATTAAATAATTTTTTTAATGTTAAACATAGTTAAACAATGATAAATTAAGCTAAATTTGAATACTTAATTATATTTGGCTAAATTGTAATAAAATTATAAACTATATTAGATGATTTATATTAAACTTAGCTAATAAAATGATTGGTCCTATGTGATGAGAATTATTTTTAATCATTTTTGTTACTTGCATGAATCATAAGGTTGATTATTAATTGTTGAAGACAATCTCAATTATTTTCGTAATTGTGTTGCATAAAACAAGTTGTAAAAATACATGTTTTGCCATTATGAACACTTTTAACAACATTATTGAAATTAATGTCATGGGTCATTAGGTTGACAATTAGTTGTTAAAAACATTTTTATTCATTTCCTTAATCACGTTGTACATTATATAATTGCATATGACAAGTTGTAAAAGGGTGCAAATAGGAGACATGAACCACACCCACTTACTTTTTGACTACTTTTGTGACTGTTTTTGGGGAAATATTCTTAAATATTCTTGGAATATTTTTGAAAAGGTCTTTTAAAAATTCTTTTAAAATTTAAAAAAAAAATCTTCATACTATTTTATTAAGGTTCATGTTAAAATTTTGGCAAAAAATGTCATTTTCAAAAAAATTGAAATCCATTTACAAAATCTTTTATTGCTTAAAAACAACCATTACAATGTTTAATGAATGTTTTTGTTTATTTTTTATTCATTGGATTAATTTCAAATTAATTCACATGTTCCCATGATATATTAAAAATACAACTATATAAATAAAATCTACAATTTCAACATCAAATTAAATTACAACTTTAAAACATGAAAAAATAAAACAAGGGTTACATTTGCTATGGTACATGTTATTGTGACTACACCCAAAAAACATGTTTTTGCATTATAAACATTTTTGACCAATCCAAAAATGTAATTCTATTGAAATTAATGTCATGAATCATAAGGCTAATTATTAATGTTAAAAACATTTTTAGTCATTTCTTTAATCATGAACTAGATATTGTAGTTGCATAGGACAAATCATTAAAGACATGTTTTGGGATTATGAACATTTTTTACTGATCAACAAATGTAATCTTATTGAAAATAATGTCACAAGACATGAGATTGACTATTAGTTGTAACATTTTGTTGACACATGGCATGCCACATCATCATCATTAAAAATTGAGTTGTTATTAGTTAGTATTAGTCGCAAAAATAAATGGTATTTTTGAATTTTGAATTTTAAATCACTCAAATATTAATGTAAATTCATAAATAATAATATATTCCCAAAAA
Organism: Sphagnum tenellum; assembly: GCA_963921925.1. Classification (NCBI taxonomy): domain Eukaryota; kingdom Viridiplantae; phylum Streptophyta; class Sphagnopsida; order Sphagnales; family Sphagnaceae; genus Sphagnum; species Sphagnum tenellum. Next base: position 15,890,871 of record OY998152.1, read on the forward strand.
TTGAACAAATTATCATATTGACTATAGTCACAAAAGTATGATTCCACATGGCATCTTGATGTCCTTTGCAACTACATAGTAGTTTTGTGACCAAGTAGTTATAAACATAATAAAAAAAGACAATAATCATTTTTTAAACCGGTCACAAAACTCAAAATGTGTTGTTTTGATTGTTGGCATTGCAAGATCTATAGATTGTTCTCAAAACTCTTAGATGCTTTTGGAATCAATCAATCTTGATTTTTATGTGGGATTGATAGTTGCAATTAGATTCCCATAATTATTCATAAGTCATGTTGACAAAAAATGGCATTGCATTTAAGTTGATTTGGTAATTCAATTTGTGATTTCATTTTTCATTTTCATTTTTTGTTTGTGATGTTTTACATGTGAGCATTCATAAACATGAAAATTCCATCAACACTTACAAAACGTTCATCAACAGCTTTTGGTAGTGTTGATTTCTTTTCTTTTCACAATTTTGTGGCACCAAGATTTTGTGATGTTTGCATAATAAAAGGTTGTTACTTACAACCAAGATCAAGCACCACACCATGTAATGCGGACAAATTGAGATTTAATTATCTTCAAAACCCTTAATTTCTTTCACATTGCCCTTAGTTTTTATCACATTGTGTATGCCTTAAGTTATTTTCACATTACATGTGCCTTTAGCTCTTTTCACATTGTGTATGCTTGGAGTTCTTTTCACATTGTGTATGTGTTTATGTGACCATTGAAGGGCCAATAAATTTTATTTCAAAATCATGTCCATTTTCTTTGAGACTTTTCTATTTGATTATCTTAATGTTTATTCATTCTTGGTCCCTAACCTCTTGAGATCATGCAAAAACTTCAACTCCTCAAGAACTTTGTGTAAATTTATATTCAGGGAAAAAATCCCTTGATCTGATGTTGTTTCTTCTAGTGCATCTATCATGATGAATATTGTTTCTATTGTTGATTCTTCTAGTGAATGTAGTTCCCATGGATGTTCCTTTTACTATGTAATTTGATAAGATAATGTTGGACCTTATTGTGGTAGAAAAAAAACATTGAGATTCTTTAAATGAAAAAAAAAAAAAAAAAAAAAGTTGAAAAGGCGTTTCTAGGATACATTGGTAGTAAAACTACCATATGCAAAATTTGTCCTTGGGTTTGATGGCAAAACCACTCGAGTTTGATGTAAGATTTGCATTTGGATTGAGGGCAAATATAAGTTTATTGTTCCCAAACTAAATTATCTATGGAATCATGTAGGTCATTACAAGACTTTGGTAGCGATGCCATCGGTGAAGAAAGGAAAACATTATTTCTTGAAAAATAACATTCATGTTGCCAATAAGAAGTTGTATTTTGCCAAAGGTCCTAAAATAGTGTTACAACAAGTCATTCATGGTGCAATAGAGATTGACATGAAAAAAACCTTGTCCAATTTGCTTTGATTTTTCATTTGCTTAATCATGGTCACCCCATGACAAAATATAGAACCTTGCAAAATTTGTTCATGCAATTGAATGTTCTTAACAATCCCATGCATCATTGACTTGATGGGGCAAGTTGGGAAATGGTGTTAGGTTGTATGTGTAAGCAACTTTTGAAAATAATTGAAAGTGTTGTGGCTAAAAGTAGGTTTGTTACTTTAAGTGTATACAAAGTGACTAATATTGATAATCAATATGGATATCAATCCATGTATATGTGATGTAGGCATGGAGAAGAGTGCATGTTCTCACTTTTTAGCATGTTATTGAAGGTGGTAATGTGAACAACTTGACCCTTATCACTACCTAATCCTTTAAATGCAACAAGGAAAGTTAACTAGAAAGAAGCAGGGGAGAGGCTCATTTGTTTTGGAGCAAATGGAACTTCTTTATATAGGGTTGCTACACTATAATGACATCAAAACAAAGGGAAAACATGTTCCTTACAAGATGGGGCAATATTGTATGGCCTGTAGGACAAACCTTGTTGTGCAACCTTTGTCTAATTTGTTAATGGTGGCTAAGTTGGAAGATTTACGCCAATCATTATATTCTTATTTTTCAAGTTCCCCTAAGTGACATTTTGCAATAAGCTTGGTAAAATTGTGAAAACAATGAGACTTTAAGACCTTGAAAAATGTCAAAATTCAATGGATATCAATATTGGAGCCTTTGAAGCAATTCATGGCATAATACAAGGCTTTCATTGTGAAAATGTCACAAGGCAACCCTTCAATTGCCCAAGCAAGGTAGAATCTTGACCTTCTTTGTGATATTCACATATTTGTTACAATTGTTAGAAAATTTGCTCAAGGAAATGATGTCTTCATTTGTGATTTTGTGGTAGCTATCAAAATGTGTCAAGTTGATCTTTTCATGATGTATTTTAATCCTATGAATGGTTTCCAATGTTAGTATAAATGTCTTTTGTGATGTTGTGGCATCATCCAAATTGCGTTAACAACCTCAACATGAATGTAGAAAACCTTACATTTCACATGGTTGGTCATTCATATTAGGCTCACATTTTCAATGGAATTGTTGAGGATAATTAGTTAATGTGCAATGATGTTTTCTTGGCATCCATTACATAAATGAAAGCCCAATGTTCTAATATTACTTTAACATGATTATCAAATAATTGGATAGGTAGTTTGTAGATTTTGAATTGATGAATGTCCTTGGCACAATTTTGGATGCAACTTGATGTTGATTTTTCTTTCTCCTTACATATTAATGCCATCAAAAGACATTATTGTGAATTGAACCCTCATTGGACTAGGTTGTGAACCTTTGAATGTTAATCAAAGGTGAATTACATAAAAGTTTGTTGGAAAAACAATATCATTTGAAAAGTAACTATAATTGTGTTGGAGGCTTTGTTTGGAAAAAACCATTTTATGTGTTTATCAAAATGTTAGATGAAATGAAAAAAAATCTACCCCTAAAATAGTACAAAATGTACCCCAGAAAAAGTACATTTTCTTGCCCAAAATGTATTACTATAGTGTGTTTTCACTTTCATAATAATACTACAAGAATCACGTATCCATTGAACAATCTATTATATAATTACAACATGGTGTGTGTGTGTGTGTGTGTGTGTGTGTGTCTGTTCGTCTTTTACTTATCTTTTCATTTATTTCACACGTTTTGGGGACGGTTAGAACATACCTTTTCGTTTCAGGTCTCAAGAAATGAGGGGTCTGTCTGTTTAGGGACATGGGGCAAAGGCAGGGCAAGGCAGGGCAGGGTGGGGAGGGCAGGGGCAGGGGCAGGGTGGGCAGGGCAAGGCAGGGCGGGGCAGGGGCAGGGGAAGGCAGGGGCAGGGCAGGGCAGGGCAGGGCAAGGGAGGGCAGGGGCAGACAATAGAGCTTAACAGAGCGTTCAGGGTGGCTGGAGTGGCGTAGCCACGGGTTACCCACTACTCGTTTGAAGGAAATGGAACTTAAGACAAGGACTAAAATGATGTGAAAGGAATTTGAATGGATTAAACTTCAAGGAATTCCTGGAATGGTTTTTTCTGTTTTAGGAACAAACACCACTATTAGGAAGCTCAAGGTTAGTTCCTAGTTCAAGGTACTAATTCCTTTCAACTTCCATCTCAGAACAATACTACATGACACATTTCCTTTAAACACAAGAATTGGTGACATTGACTTCCTAAAACTCAGGACAAGGAATAAACACATGGAACAAGGATGACACTGATTTCTTGGAATTCAGGACAATGAATACAACATAGGAAATGAATCTTATGTTGAATCCCATAAGTAAGGAAATATGTTTCCTTTTCTGGACATGTATTCCTCCATCAAGAACTCAATTTAATGGTTCCTTGATCTTCCTTTTAAATTGGATCTCAATATAATAATATAATACTACAATTCTTTTGAAGGGTACTCATTGGATCGCAACAACTAAGGTACTAAAACTTTCAAATGACATGATCCTGACTTGGAAAATAAATAAAAAATCTAAATTAAATGAACCATTACACCCATGGAAAGGGAAGTTGAAATTTCCAACATCAAATTGCCTTCAAGATTATCACATGAATAAAATTAACAAATGTTCAAATCTTTACATTACAAACTTAATTATCCAAGGCAACAAATTTAGCAAAAAATGTAATGATGTCAATTCAAAGGAACCTTAAGGCAATGAATCTTTACCAAACACTTCTATATATAAAGCTCTTTCAAATAGCGAAGGTGAATTTGTGTTCTTTTGAACTTCATTGAAGAAACCAAATGACTTTTGCCAATCAATTGCAAATTCCTCCTTACATCTTTGTGCCTTACACTTTGGTGAAGAGGTGCATTATATAATTAAATAGCAAGGATGGTAGTAATGATCGCATGAAGCCATGCAAATGTTGTTGCCATGAAAATTTTGTTACATACAAGACAATCTTGAACATAAATTACAGTATTTCTTACAAAATCTAAAGGCCTAATTATGGGAGTTGGAACATATTAACACATAAAATAACCAAATTTCAATTTAAACCAATACCCTACAAGCAATGTGTGCAGCTTCTTAAGCACAATTTGATCTTGGATATGTTTATTGTATGCACTCTGACAAAAAGTTAAAAACTTATCCTCACATACTTGACAATCTAATTCTATTGAAATTAATTTTAACTCTACTTGCATGAAATTACCCTCTTCAATGTGAAGTTATTGATGCAAACCAAAAACTTCTTAAGCTTATTACTTTTTCTTTTCTATCTCAGTAGGTTATATTGTAGACACACCACTTGAAGAGATAGCAATGAAACTATTAGAATCTTCCATAAATTGTTGCACCACATTAAGCGCCTCCTTGGCCTTTTCAAACTTTGCCTTAGTGTGGGCATAAATTGCTTGCCAATCCTCAAGCATGAGTTTTGTGCTCCAATGTTCAACCTCTTTCTAAGACTTATTGTTAGTAATCTTTTGCAAGCTTTGATTCATTTTTTTAAAAAGGTTTGTTTTGTGACCAACAAGCCATGCACATTGTTAATGACACAATGACTGGCAAAGGGTTATGGTGTGGCATGTAGAGCTACACTCTTGGTGGATGTAGTAGCTTTTTTTGATGTTGAGCCATCCACCTTCAACTTTGACGATGGCCGCATTGTGGGTAAACAACTAGGTGCCAAACTCAATGGCAACCATGGAACTTTCAACAAATTGGAAACTTTGGAAGTAATGTGACCACCACCATTGTTACAACTTGGAGTGCCAAAAGGAAGGGCAACACCATTGCTTAAACTCATAATAACTGTAGATTGGCTTAGCAAACCTAAATTTGGGCTCAAAAGAGGCCCAACAAGACCACTTATTTGTTGTGAATGCAGGAATGTTCTTGAAATTACACCAAATTGTCTTATCTAGACTTTAGCCTTCCTTGAATGTCTTTCAAGTGACCCTTGTCTTTTGTGTGTTGAATATGCATAGGCAACCTAGTTCACATAAATATACTTGCTTTCATCCACTATTGCATGTGTGCAAACTCCAACTACAATGTGTCATGCAAGACATGGTCTTTTCAAAACACGTGTGTAAAGGCTTTTGGTGTTTTCTTGTGTCTCCAAATGTTTGTTTGTGCTTTGTATTTCCAACCATTCATATCAAACCGAGGTCCAAATGTAGAACTAATTTCATCAATAGACACATATTTGTCTAACAAATATTTCAAATCTCGCCTTGTCCCTACAACCTTCGAACATTGATGAAGTACTTTAAATTTAGGTCTCTAGCCTTAACCTGCAAGAATGAAACACGAACCTAGAAAATTTGAGAAATCCCAAATTTGAATAAGGAAGTTGGTAAATCCATAGAATAAAAACCATGTATTTCTTTACCTCTATCATACTTGCAAGCTATTGTAAATATTGAGCTTTCAAATGTGAGTTCTAATTGTGGTATATACGAACGTCAAAATGTTGGATCATAATTGTAAGAAGGAATAAATTAGTAAAAAACAAATAAACTAGACTGAAACATGGATAGAAGATGTTTTATCTGTGAAATTTTGTTGTTTAGTGTGTGGGAAACATCTAAGTGTTCATTTTCAAAACTTGCAGCAATTCCAATGCAACTTCGAACTTGAGAAAGAAAGAATACAATGAAGCAAAAACAACCTAGATGGCACACAATGAAACTTGAAACCCAAGGAATAAAAAAGGTGATGGGTCCTGTAACCAATAAAAAAACAAGGATTTTATTTAATTGTTTTTTCCTTTAATTGAAAAGGGACCAACTGTCTTGAGATTTTTGGGTGAGTGGTTCTTAGTGGTACCACCCAAGGATGCTTTTGGCATCTGCAATTTGGTTGAAAGAAATAAACCTTATTATTGTGCCTACTTGATTTTACTCACCAAAAATTTATTTCAAGTTTTTGAGTCAAGGTTTATTTAGATTAAGTTACTGAGGTTGGAAGAATGTTCACACCAAGTGTTTGTGTCAAGTGTGAGTTCATTTTTTTGGAACTAAGAGGTCTGAACCATTTCCTAAATATGGAAGTTCCAAGTCACATGTTTCTATTTTGGGCTCTAAATTATAGTTTGTTTGTGGTGTAATTTGTTTTTCTTTTGTCTGGTTTGAAAATAGTGACATCGTTTACTACCCTAAAAATGTCAACATCTTTTGACCTATGGGCTAGTAAATGAACTTGCTACTAATAATAATCATGGGTGTATGTTTTATAGGTGTTATGGTGAATGCCTTGGAGTCTTGGCAAAACACAATGGTGTTAAAGTGAACTAAGTTCATTTTGCAACTCAATCCCAAGGGTGGGGAGGTAAAGTGCATAAGGAAAAACTTGGAGCTATTGTGGTCCCCACAAAAAGGATGTCAATGAATTAGAAAGGTCAAAACTTGGCATCATTAATTATAACACCAAAAGTACTTACTAATGTTGTTGGATTAGTTGCCAATGTCAAAACTCCATCAATTTGTAATGGCAACCATGTGTAATGGATCTTTGGTAACCAAGTTGAAAAGGTTGCCATGTTATAAGCAAATTAGGATGAAAGGAAGAAATTTATATTAACACCGAAAAATAGTGCATACAAGTTGTAGTTTGCACTTGTCAAAATTGTAGGAGTTTCTAAGTGATGGGAGTAGTATGAAAGAGGCATTTGACAAAGTTGACTATGCGTTCAATGATGTTTAAGGCATAGTGAAAACAAGACATGACATAACATATGGTTTCATGGGTTTTGTGTAGGAGATTTAAGAAGAACTACATGTAGCTTGCACAAACAACATGGTGACAAGAATTTAATTTGTTTTCTATGAATTTAAAATAGTAGATATTGAGCTAGCTAATACCCTATAGGAAACTTGTTAGAATTAATGCAATTTTTGAGTGTTACAACTATGTTGTGAATTGTCTTATCTTATTCTAGAGTAGGAATTATTGTGTACAATATTGAGGAGGACAATCAAGTTCATGTGTATGTGCTTTTGTTTTTGGAAATTTCATGTTTTCAAAACTTTGGTGATTTTTTCCAATTTAGTTGAATTTAATTTCTCAAAGTTAGTTACAAAAATCATGTGGACTTCAACTTTTGTTGATGAAGATGGAACATGTCATCTCAACTTTCATTTAAATTGTCCACAATGTTGAACTATTTGTGAAGTGTTTTGAAAATTCAAATATCTAAAATTATAGATACATATAATCTACAATTTATTATTCTATAATAAGTTGTAAATTTGTGTGGAAAGCCCATTCAAGTGTATTATGTCGGTTTTATGATAATGGCCTTGGAAAATATTTTTTAATTGTGTGCAACATAGATTGATTAATTCTTCAAAAATTGTGTAAGGGATAATGAATATCATAATCTTCACCAATTTTCAAACCACCAAACAATTAATCCATAAAACCCTAATGTGCAAAGTGCATATAACATATATATATATATGGAATGTTCAATATAGACAGCCAACACCCAAATAAGTTACCATTAATCCAATAAAAATTGTGAATGATAGTGAACTATGCTAAATTTAAACCAGCACATCTAGATCAAATATGCAAATTAGAATTACATATGTCATTTCCATGGTTACATAGCTTTAGTTTTCATAGGTGTTTGTACCTTATTTGGAGTTGCATTTTTGTTACCACTAGGTTTGGAACCTTTGCTTTTAGTTCCATTAGGTGTTGTGCGTCTTTCTTTAATGGCTACCAAGTTCAACTAGGGCCTTTTATTTCAAGTTCCAATGGTGTTGGGTGCCCTTGTTGAACTTAGATATCTGTAACACTTTAGATCACTTTAATTTGAATGATTATTGAAGCAATTGGCAATGGAGATGAACGAATTGGGGTATCAAAATCTACCACAACAAGTTTAACATCAACTATCGAAGTAGTTTGGGTCAATGGTTGACACTAATTGGAGGTAGATGGAGAACGTTCTACAACAATTGAACATTGACGTGCACATGGTAACACATTATTAGGTACAATTAGAATTGGGATTGGGGAATGGCATACGAAAGAAGGTGGATTAGATGGTTCAACTTCAAGAAAAACAATAGTTTCCATGGAAACCAAGGGAGGGGGATGAGAAGTAGATGTTGGATCAACACAATTAATCTTTAGGGACTAATTTGGTGATCATCTTGTGTGTACATTTGCACATTTGGAAAGCCAGCAACTATGTCTTTTCCCTCATCTTTATCTAAGGTGGCTTTTAAAACTAGCAATTTATTTTCTATAAATGACCTCCAACACATAAGTAGATATTGAGCTTTTCAACTTTTTGGGCTTTAAAAGGAAGGTCATAACAAGATCTTTAGTTCCCTTTTTGTTTAAATTTACAAGAGCACCTACATTGTCACTTGCATGTGATGGCAAAATGTGGGATCCCATTTCATCTTGCAAATGCGTAAGAATGAAACCTTTGGACATATCTAATGATGTAGTTGATGAGCCAACTTTTGTTTTCTACAATGAATTTTTTTTGTCTTGATTAACTATCATGCAATAATCAAACATAGATGTACATTTTGTTAGCTAGAAATAAATTTTTTTGTTGTTAATGAAAAATTGAAATTGAAAATAAGGACTCATAGTTTGAAATTAATAGCAACATCCAAACTTTCAAGGGACTACATATTTTGGATAAGGACCCACCCTAATAAGGAGAGATATATTTATCATCGCACACAATTACAAGGACCCATTAACTATAATCAAAAGTGATATCCTTGCCATAAAAGGAATGGATACAATTAAAAAAGCACACCTTGAACAATCAAGAAGGATATCCTTACCACAAAAGAACTGTATACAACTATAAGGACACACCTTGAACAATCAAGAGTGATCCTTACCACAAAAGGATTGCATATAGTTATGGCAGGACTTAAATATTACAAAGTCAAGATTAATATACAAGACAACAAAATATTCATGTTGATTACAAGGATTAATACGACTAAGTAGGAATGATACTTATGGTAACAAAGGATTAAACATGCCATAAGGATTCATCTTCAAGAATTTGGGTTGATTTCCATAGTTCAACAAAAGACCATGTAATTAGTATAAACATTAGTTCAAGGAATTAAATCCTTTTACAAGGGTCCTTATTTCATGTTGACCTATTACAACAAGAGTATTAGAACACAAATTAGGATTGAATTACTTAGTCAATGGATCAAAATGGAAACTCTTTCAATTGAAACATTTTTTGGACAATGTATCCAATCATATATTAAAGACAAACCCCTCATGAATCAAAATTGTGCTTACATGGTTAAAAATGAAGACACATTTTGAATGCTGAAAACAATGACACTAAAATGTTTACCTTATTGTGTAAAGAGATCAATATTTTCAACAAGCATTTTATCAACTATAGAGTAATAATGATAAATATAGAAAAAAGATGTGAAAAAACTTGATAAATAACATAAATTTAGTGATTCATTATAATCATATTGAAATTTTGTGTAAAGAAATTTGTGATGTCACCCCAAAATCATTCTTAGGACACTACTTTGAATGACCATTATGTTTGATGATTCATTTATTTTGGTGAATTTGTTTTTTCATTAGATACTCACATTCTTTGTGATTGAAATGGTTGTGATTGCTTGTGATTTGGATGATTTAAACATGTCCTTAAATTGCCTAGAACATGTTTCAAGAATGATGTCCCATTACATAGTTTTATTGAAAAGGAATCAATAGGAATAACAACATTTGTTCAAATTGATTCATATTTTAACCACAAATAAAATAAGGTATGTTCTACATGATGGCATAAAATTTTGGTAATATCAAAAAATTAGATTTTTTGGAATTGATACTAGAATCTTGAATTTTCTTCATTAAAAATGCTACATTAATAAGGACAATTATATTAATTATATTAATAAATATTCTACATTCCAAAGGTTGGGGGGGTGGGGGAAGTATAGGAGATGTGGATTTTTTTTTTTAAGGACATTTTTTTAATGTTTTTACTAAGATTTTGGCATTCCAAATGAAAGTCTATAATTTGGAAATGTCATGAAATTGTGTGTTCCTTTATGGTTTATGCTTCAACATGACATCTAGAAATTTGTTTAATTTCCTTTTTTTAAAATTTGCAACACTTTTTGGTTGAATGATTAAACATACATGGCATCCTTTCATTATTTCACATCCCAAAACATATTTTGGCCTCAAGATTCAAGACTCCAAACAGAAGATAGGACTATGTGCTTTTGGTTCCTATTGTGGTACCCCAACCGTGATTGTGGCCAATTCCAAGTGCAACCTTGTGGTGCAACTTGTCAAATTTTTTTTTTGATAATCCAATTCTTGGTTGAAGCTTTCTAGTTTGGCAACATTCATTTGAATAAAAAAATTCAAATTAATAGATTAGTTGTGACTCTAAACACAACAAAATAAAGTCATAGATCCAAGTAAGAACTTGAACTTTGGAAGCTAAAACCTTGAAATGTTGAACTTTGAAGGTTCATAAAGGTCAAAACGCAATCAAATGAGCCATAAATGTTACTTTACATTAGTTTGCATGTATTTTTCCCCAAAATAACTTTGAATTTTTAATTTTTTTTGCAACTTGCTATGAAAAATGATTAAAATTACCCCAATATATCAATTTATTATTATTTTTTAATAAATAGGAGTTTGTAAAAATGTAAAAATCCCTTGTAGATTCTATGTTTCATCTTGAAAAATGATGATAATTTGAAATCATACTAGAAAATGTTAATTTTAAAAGTTGAATTTAATGTAATATAAACTACAACTTTTTTTAATACATTATGTACATTATACCCCATTTATATGTGGTAAAAAACTTTTGAAGTTTTGGAATTCTAAGTTTTGCAATGTACATACTTTGAATTTTTAAAGTTTCAGAATTCCACATTTTTGAAATTGTGAATTTTTTTTATTGTGTCCAATACGTTATTATCATCTTATATTTTTACCAACAACTATTATATAAGTCCTTTGTTTAAATGTTTTTTTCATGATATAATTTTCACTTTCAAAAGTCCCTAACTAAACCAGAATTTAAAATTGGATCAAATGGATTCTTGATTTGAGCTTCTTAACATTCATGTGTGTTAAAAAAATTTAATGTGTCATGATTACCATGGTTTAAATGGCAAAAAAAATGATGAAAAAAACTTAAATTTTTTATGATGGAATTTGATATCTAATGGCCTTTTTGATTCCTTTGACTATGTTTAGACCCAAAAGTGAGCTCCAAAAAAAAGTTGTGAGAAACCAATTGTAATTTGTAATTGTTAGCACAATGCAAACTCAAAGACAACATGCAACATTTGGTTTTTGGAGATTATTTCAACATTTATTGTTTGAAGTTGATGGATGCACAACAACTTGCAACATTCACACCATTTAAGTTTCAACATCATCATTTTAAAGTGAAGATTTTAGACCTTCAAAATTGATTTGTTTATATAAACTAAAGAAAGGAGTATGAAAAAATTGTGGGATGATAAACTCTATGGTTAGACTACATAGAGTTTTGCTATGTCTTTCCTAGACTTTCAAATGTCATTTGTGCAAGTAAGATTCATGTGCATGAGGTGTAATCATGAACATGAACTCAATGCATGTCATTATTGAAGGCTGCAAATGCTATATGTTTTTGCTTGGGCATTGCGCATAGTTTGAATGATTTGTGAAGGAGCTTCATTTTGAGTGCAAATCCATGTTTACCATGATGTTCAATAATATCCACATAACGTAGTCTGAGGAATTTCTTAGTAAAAGCACCCTATATCCATGAAATATCCCTGCTGGTATAAAGAAGGGATCTTACACCTATTATTTAGGTGTCAGAGGGATCTTATGCCTACTTATAGATATAACTAGGTATAATGTCCATCCCACTCCTAAATAGTAAACATAAGGTTCATCCCAATTCTATTGCCTCATGATTAACATAGGTTTAGGTTTATGATGAATCTCACCTTGTGCATTAGATTGGGTAAAGCCCTTAGGTGCCAGGACATTCCCAATATATGGAGCCAGACTCAGCTACCACCTTGTCCCTTGCTTTGAGAATGCCCCCCACTTTTGGTGCTTTAGCATACGTGTAAAGACCAGGTAGTGTATTTTTAGGACGATTACTTACCTGAATTTTGCACCGACATACCTTCCGAAATCCATAAGGTACCTTCTGGATTTTGGAAGGAAGAGGTCTTTCTTTCATCTTTCTTTTCATCTTTTAGTATCGTTTTCTTTCCTCTTTAACAAAAAAAAAGTCCTCTTTGTGCCTTCTCATTATTCAAATGTACCTCCTCTAAAGATCCAATTTCGGTGCCTAAAGTTTAGGTTAATGACATAAAAAAAATAAAAAAAATAGGCCAAACTAAATAAAAAAGTGTGTGCAAAATTACATCACCATTATTTTTATTTTATAATCTACATATTTTGAATAATAGCCAGATTTGGCTATGTACTAAAGGACAAAATGCAAGTTTTTCTACATATTCTTACAAGAAATCATCATTTTGGGCTACTAAAATGTGATTTGTCTCATCGTGTCTTTGTAATCATTCATTTATAAATTCCATTTATAATCAATATTTCATTTTATAGATTTATAAGTTTTGACTATTGGTCAGATTTGGCTATATACTAAAGGATCAATCCAAAAAAATTCTCCATATTCCTACAAGAAATCTCCATTTTGGCTACTAAACTGGGAATTTTCTCATTGTGCATTAGTCATCGTTCAAACCTACTCCTCGTTAGATCCGCTTGTCGTTTAGCAAAAAGACATGAGGCCCAAAAAAAGAAAAAGGGTAAATAAAAGCGGAAAGATGGAAAAATGTTGAAAGAAAAATCTACCCGGATCTTTACGCAGGTGACGGTTACGCTGGTAGTACCTTCCAGATTTTCAAGCCTATCGAGCTCCCCTTGAGCTATCGGCCAGGGTCGGGGCCTCAAATCCGGAAGGTACTACCAACGAAACCTTCTCCGCAGACCATCGTAGTTGTGGCCATAAGATTCTTCCGTCCATCTTCACCTCCTTTCGATGTCTTGTGTGTAAGGACCAAGAACAAGGCTGTTTTGGGAATGAGGACCTTGCACAGGGCAGGAGCCAAATGATGGACTCAAATATAAAGAACCAGTATTATATTGCTTTCAGAAATGGACAATTGCGGTTCATTTGAGAGAAGATGAAGTACCTTGCACACGTAAGGTTCTAAAAATGAGGAACCTTATGCATCCTCTATTGAAGCAGAACTTTTATCGAAGATAAGGAGCTCTCCACACGTGCTAGTAAAATTCTACTGGTTCTTCGTGTGTCGGGTACACCCCAAGGCCACTCATCGCTTTACCGGAATAAGGGCCTGCACTCAGCTCCACTTCGCGCAGGCCCAATGCTAGTAAAGCCAACGGCCTCAGGCTTTACGAAGTGTAAAGACCTGTGAAGCCATGCATGAACTTGAATGTTGGGAAGCTCCTACCTTTGGGCCTTTCCTGGAGTAAAAAATTATCCAAAATTCCTCTCATGTAGTAAAATTCTTCCTGGTGTGTAAGATGCCATCTGATTATAACAGGAAATTTTTACCAGATCTATAAGATAAATTGCAAGATGTTGTGGGTAGTTTTAGAGTATGCCTTACAATCATGTTGATCCCCATTAAGTTTCGTCCCAACAACCACATCAAGCTTTGGGATTCACAGCAAGAATGCTTGAATAGATCCTTGGAGACAATCATACATTCAGGTCTGGTCACCCAATGAACGGCCTAGATCAAATCCAGTCGCCCTTACAAGGTGAAGAGCGAATCCCGTCACCCACGAGCTATCCATTTGCTGATATACATAATGTGTGTGTATTCTAACTAATTTCTGAGACAATTCCTTTCTTTTTGTTGTCGCAACATTGAAAGCAATAAGTGTCTGTGACACAGAAGCTGATCCATAGAAACTTGGGTCTCTCTCTCTTCACTCTCTTTCTCTCTCCTATTTTATTTTTCCATTTGTGCCCATCACAGCCAATCTCCATTGAAATGCTGACTGATTGATTGCATGTGGTGCATGCATGTAACAAGCTGCCCGGTTCATAGTGGGTGGGTTATCCACGATCATTGCTCAATCAGCTACCTACGTGTCTCATATTTCTTGGGATTTTTTAAACTACGAGTCTGTGAGAAAATATTTGGTTTGTAGCATTTGGCTTTTAACATGTCAATTTTTGGGGGGCTAGTACAAACATGAGGCCATAGGCGAGTGCAAATCCAATGCTGGTAATGTCCTCCTCCCAGGTCTTCATCAGTCACAAAGAAAGGGGCAAATGGACCACATCAACGAGACACATGTAAAATTAGTGGCTGAGATAAACATGTATGGCTTTGGGAGCAGATCTTGGAAATAGTGAAAACTTTACAAAGCTTAAGAACCCTCCTTGAAATGAAATACATACCTTCCTATTGTCAAGGTAAATTACACCAGATCCATGTGCCTCTGATTTACACTAAACTACTTTTTGAAGCACTTTGCTTGCCTTTTTAATCCTCCCACCAACAAAACTTTTTTATTTTTTTTCCTTGTCAAATCAAAGAGCTAGATGGTTTCAAAATAATTCACTGATGTCATTTTTATTGTGTTGCCATGATTAGAAATGAAGGGAAACATCACCAATACACAAATTTACATTACCCTTTACATTTATTCAATGTAGGCCAAGATTTGGGCAAAAATAAATTTTACAAGTAATTGTTATCAACCCAAAATATTGTAGTACTTAGGCCAGTTCGACAAGCTCTTGTCAAATATTTAATTAATTTTCAGAAATTTAATCCAAAAATTTTAATTATTTTTATTTTCAATAAAAAAATGTAACAATTGTAAAATATTTCAACAATAATAATCTCTAAGCCAAAGCAATAAAAGGATATATCCCTACCTGTTTAGGTATGTCCTTCTCTACGTAGGTATGTCTCTGAGCCAATGCAAAAAAAAGAGCTTCATGAACATTTTATGAGCAACCAGCAAATTTCATGAACATTCGACAGATGGCAGCTAAGATTTTTCGAACTTTTGACCTAGTTATGTACCATTTTCTTTAAATTTCAAAAATAAAATAAAATAATAAATTATTGTCAAATTGACCCAAGTACTACAGTATCTGGATGGTGTTGAGGCAATGTAGTTAATGTGATTTGCTAGCTTGAAGCCACTATATTAAAATGAATATCTAAAAACAGCTTTTAATGCAAAAGGTAAAACTCACCTCAAACATGATAGTCTTGCCAACATATTTTTCAATCCTACATTGTATTTTTTTTGTTTTTACCATATTCACATCTTCAATTATTTCTCTTAGAGTAGAATGTATAGATTTTGGAGTTGAAGATGGTTTTTTGGACACTTAAAGTCTACATGATATTTTGGGAATTTTCTCAATATTGTTTCACATTTAGTCATTATTTTAATGTTGATACAAAGCTGTAAACATGATATTTCCATGAACCTAAGTGGCTTGTGTCATTGAACAGATATTGTAAATTAGTTCTACAAAGTCTGTATGCTTTTGAACAATAAAATGGGGTCAAATTAACAATTGAACATTGTTTTGCCAGGTATATATGCATTTTGGAGGGGTTAAATACAGGATAAAATAAAATAAAATTGTAGAAACCAAAATGAGAAGATCTCTTTTTGCAAGGTATATATGCATTTTGGAGGAGTTAAATACAGGAAAAAAAAAAATTAACTTGTAGAAACCAAAGAGGAAGAATTTGATAGTGCATTGAGTTTTATGGGATTTTTAATGAAATTTTTTATTTTAGAAGTTTTGTTGTGTGAAATTCAAGTTCATCGAAACACTGTTTTTGAAAAAAATTATTGAATTTTCAATGACAAAAAATTACTCAAAATTCTACAACTCCCCACACCATAGGTCTGAAAATTACAAATCCAACTCAATGGACCCATATTCATTGACAGCTTTCCAATGATACCTAGAGTGCACCCCCCCATTTCTGTAAAAAATCCATTGATGTTATTAATTGAAGCCATATAGGGTAGACAGGTGTAGGGTGCAATAGTGGTCTCATCCTACCAAAATCGATTCCGGCCCAGAATTGACCTAGAATCTGCCCCCATATTCAAATGTTATCACATATTCAAATAACATAATAACAATTTCTTGAAGCTGGTGGTCTCGATTTGTGTAGATTCTACATTTTTCTAAAGAAAGATGGTCATGTTGTGTTCTTGTCTGATAGGAATTTGGGACAATTGTGCACCATCTCATCCATCAAACCCTAATTTTTTCTTCTACTGACCAATTGTGTGTTCCTTTGCAAGTGCCTAGAGTAGTAAACAATTTTTTATTGGCAAGCATCTCTTGCTAGTAAAAAGCTTTCCCCCTTCTCTCTCCCTTTTTACATGGTTTTCTGCAAATGAATTTGCAGAATTTGCATTACATTTGGTGTAACAAAATGTGTCCTTGATTGTTGAGTGCTTTCATTTGATTTTGAGTGAATTCACCGGTCCCACTGAATACAATATAGTGAGGATCCAATGAATCAATTGGTTCACTGAACAGCAACTACTGATTTGCACCCACATTCTGTAATCATGATTGCATTTCGATGTTTATCCAGACTGTGTTTCAATGTCTGTAATGACCTCGAAAAAATGTCGCAATGCATTTGGAAGGTGCCTTACCAGGTGGAATTTCCCACCCTAGCATGGAGCAGGAGATTTCATGTAAGATGATAGCACACATTTTTACGTAAGGCAAAGTCAACTGTTGATGTCCTTGGATGTTATGAAGGGGAAGGCACTGCTGTGTCTGTGCCTTCCACTATATATCATGCTGCATACCTTTCATCTCATGAACGTATGTGGTTTTGAATTCTTCTACCACAATGTCTTGTGGAGTGATGAAAATAATATTATGAATCGTTGTCCAACTCTTTGTGCAGAGAAAAACTGAAACTGGTCTTCTTTTTTAGGTCAAGCCTTCAAAGACATGCCAGAATGCCCTAGAAGTTCAAATTTGTCTGCTCTACACTTTAATATTATTTTCTGCACTGCATAGGAAAGAAGATGTTCATATGTCGGTGCAATTTGTATTCTGTTGGTTTTTTCTGACAGATGGTGAATCTCCAAACGCACTTGTGGTTGCCCAGTGTGAAGTTTTGAAGGCATGAACTAAAGCAGCACAACACATCTCACACATAGAGGCCCTATCCCAACTCTAGGATGCATGTCATAGCTGAACTTTGGGAGCTGGTTGGTCTACATGAAAGAGGTAGTTGTTTGGGTGGTAGCCAATGATTACTTGTTCCTCCTTAGGCTTATGTGAAGCTCAAGTCAGAAGAGAAGAGTCCCAATTTAATGATGTTGAGATTTCATTCAGCAGCTTTATATCTGCACTTGTGGATATTGATTGCACCCGATTGTTGAATGGATGCAAATTTTAATGAATTTCTTTCTCTGGATCCATGTTTTTCTTTTCCCTTTTTTATCTTTTTGCTCGGCAATTCCCTTGTGTACATTAATTAGCACCTGCTAGAGTTGCTCCCTCAACAGTTTGAGGAACCAAAATTTGTCTCTCTTCTAGGGCTCAATCTTCACAGGATGAGGAGACCCAAAATGGGTGTGAAGGGCTCCTCTGAGAGCTGCTTGACTGCTCCATCAAGCTTCAGATCATGCAAACAGTTTCTTTAGCATCATGGTTAAGGCAGCTCAGAATGCAATTCACCTTTGATTCCTTCATGAGTTGGTGGCCTTATAGAAATCATGAGCCTAAATTTGCAAACAATTGCCCTTCATGTAATTGATTTGGAACCTTCTTTTTTGTTGCAGTAGCTTTTGAAACTAACAAAGTGTCTTGCCTTTGCTTTTGTTGTGAGGAAGGTCAAATGCACTCATCATATTTATGTCACAATTGGGCATTCTAGTGTCAAGGTTAGTTACAATTTTCCATGGGAGAAGTTGTGCATTCCTTGGTAGTAAACCTCCAACTCCTTGGGTATTAACAGCCACCATGACATGAGTTCACTTGCTTGGAAGAGAATAGGCTTGTGAAAGTTCCAGATATACAGACCAACTTATGAGGGATGTGAACTGCAAACTGGTGATTTGTTCACAGTTTTGAATGAGATTGGAAGAAGATTCCAACCTTTGTTGGCTCCGATGTTTTTCTTCAGGTATGTCTTTCATTTCTAGACTTTCAATTTGTGTTGTTGAAGTGCGCACTTCTGTAATCTGCTAATTTAGTGTAGACATTTGTTCTTCTCATAGAGCAGCTCTCATACAACATGGTCACAAGATCTCTTACACATAAAAATTTGAAGATCGTTACTATATATGCTTCTTGGTCTTGACAATTTGTTTAGTTCCTGGTTATTTGTAATTTCCATGAATTCATGGTATCTGGATAAAGAGTCAATTGATGGGTGCACATACCATAAACAAGTGTGGTATGCCTTTCATGTTAATTTGAATATTTTAGATACTGCTGAATTTGGAGACTCATTTCCACAAATTCTCTATTCTCAAAGTTGTTGGGTCATAACAAACTTCAATCTCTACTCTTTTTCTCTTTGGTGCATTGCAATCCCTTCTCTTTTCTATCCCACATCATGGCTGATTCACTTGCCTGAAGATAATTTACTTGTTGCAGATTGTTAGTAGGTAGGTAGTAAACCATGCAACTGAGCTTATCACCATGGTTAGCTAGGGAATTGGAACCCAAAAGAAACCTTTTTGTTGCCCACTTATGTCCATCCATCCTTCATGGTGCACTGGTGGGTACTGGTGCACTCTGGCCAAAGGACATTCCCACAATTATGTGGGGCTAGACTCGGCTACCTCCTTTTCCTAGGCCCCTGATTTTGGGCACAGCCCCACCCTAGGGCTTCACCCTACAGATAAGGTTTTTTTCATCAAAAGAAAGCAGGAATTATAACAATTTATTGAGCTTAATTGTTGGGTGTCAAGTGATGGGTATGTAGGTGGAGCTGCTATTTAGTATTTTGCTAGATGCCAATAGGCAAGCATTAAGTTTTTTGATGGAAAAATTTGAACAGGTCGTGTGACAATTGTGTTAGAGCTTAGTTGTGAGATGTTGACTATTGGGTAGAAGGGGTTGCTGGGTAGTTTTCTACTGAAGAAAATGTCAGCAGACTAGAGTAGAGTGTGGCTGATTTGCTTACAAGATTTTGCTTCTTGTGAGGGACAAAGTGTCTACTAGGATACTATACCATCTGTGGGGAAAGAAGAATTGGTGATAAGGAATTCAAAGTCATCAAACAGCAAGTAGCCTCTGAAATTTGGTGTTACCCACCTGAAATTTCTGTTCTCTTTACTTGTTCTTATGCAAGAATCCTCTGGGAGAGATTTCCTGGCCAGCATGGATAGATAAAGGTGCATGAGGAAGGAAAAAACTTTTTTAAAAAAATAGCAACTGGTATCCATTGTTCTCAGCTGATATTTTAGAGTATGCACATATTTAGTCATGAGATTCTGCTTGCAGTGGCCCTGTAACGATAGGCCCAGAGATACGAAGAGTGAACACCTTAGAGCAGCTCCCTCCAGTGCTCAGTATGTGGCCCGGGAAAATCAAAATGGATGAAGAAAAATCAAAACAGGCCGTTTTGGCACAACAAAGTGGTTTTGGTCCAGCATTTTCCACAGCATAAAATGATCACCAGGTTTTGATGACAAGTGCCTACCAGTTGCCTATGTTAGTACTTTTTTTTAAGTTAGGGGCATCTTGCCCCAAGTTGAAAATGTGTGCACGTGAGTAAAAATTATGAAATTGTTAGTAAAAATATTTTTCATTTAGTAGTAAATGTTGTTGGCAGCAATGATAATTTTTGTTATATTTTGCAATGTATTGACATCACAATGTATAATGAATCATGTCATCATTGTGCTATCATCATGAATCCCATGATACATATGTATTCTATAAATAAAAGTGGAATTTTTTTCAAAATCATAGTTACTAATGTATCAAAAAATATCAATACACTACTCATCAGTGAGCAATATATTCGTATTTTTGAAATTGACACTTAACATACATTTCATGCCACTTTTCAAGTGTAATTGTTATATGCCACGTCTTTCTTGATACAATAAGGACTAGTTGATACACTAAGGATTTTTTGAATTGAAAGTTACCATGCATGTTTAAACATAGCAAGGGTGGGAAAGATTTTTCAAATCCCACGGACAAGAGCTTACCATGTTATTATGTCTAAGGTTATTGTAAGATGGTTGTTAATGTATCAAAAAAATATTAATACACTACTCACACATTGTGTGACCAATGCATTCCATCTATGACTATTTTTTCACACATGACAAATTGATGGCTACACATAAAAAATTGACATGCAGTCTACGTTTCTTACCACTTTTCAATTGTAGCCAATTGTCATTTGTCATGTGTTTTTTAAAAAATCCATTAAGGATTTGTTGACACACTAGAAAAAATTCAATTGAATTTTTCATACATGCCTAGTCATAATAAAGGTGGGAATGTTTTTCAAAATCCATGGACAAAAGGCTGCCACATTTCTATGTTTATGGATATTATAAGATAGTTGTTAATGCATAAAAAAAATAGCAATATATTATTCACACATTTGTGGACACTATATTCCATATATCACCATTTGTTTTTCACACATGACAAATGGATGGTTGCATACCAAAAATTGACATATAGTCTATGTTTCCCACCACTTTTCCACACATGACAAATATATGGCATTTGGCAACTAGTTTACAATTCCCACCATTTTTCTATTAGAACCAATTGTTATTTGCCATGTGTTTTTTGATACACAAAAATTTATTGACACACTAAAGACTTTTTAATACATTAAAAATATATTTGAAAGTTGGCATGCACATGTGTGTAAACATAATAAGGCAAATGCTTTTTCAAAATACATGGACAAAAAGTTCTCATGTTTCCAAGTTTATGGGTATTATTTAATCCAAAAAAAAAATGTTAATGGCACATGATGTGAACAATACATTTAGTGTATTATCATTATTCTGCACTTGATAAATAATGACCACATACAAAAACTTGACACAGTTTATGTTTCCCATCACTTTTTGGTTGTAACCAATTGTTATTTGTCACTTGCATTTTTGAAATTTGAAATTGTTGAACAAAACATCAAATTGATATGTAATCACTAAATTTTTCAAAAAAATTCATCATCATGGAATCTTATTTCAAAATCAATCCTAATTTAATCTCCTTTTAGGCAAATATTCCAAAATTTTCTATGCATGATCATTTCATTTTCCCACAATTAAATGTGTGAACCATTAATTAAACAATGGGTATTGCCCAAATTTCCTTTGATACATTCATGTGTTGATGCAC
Organism: Sphagnum tenellum; assembly: GCA_963921925.1. Taxonomy (NCBI): domain Eukaryota; kingdom Viridiplantae; phylum Streptophyta; class Sphagnopsida; order Sphagnales; family Sphagnaceae; genus Sphagnum; species Sphagnum tenellum. Next base: position 15,912,735 of record OY998152.1, read on the forward strand.
TAATGCATAAATACAACACCATATTAATACATTAATACATAAATGCATCAATATATTGATATATTGATGTATTACATCCAAAACACAAATATTTTATTATGATACTTTTGATATATGACACTTCAAAGTGTATGATGTAGATAATTGCTTGTGAAAGTACCACAAATCCATGATTTATTTGAAAGTTTTGCCAATTTGAAGAATGTATTATATAGTAAAATATCTCATTATACATTATAATATTGAACTAATTAGTTCTAAAAGTTGCGCCTCAGTCTGTCACCTTGATTGTTAAAATTTTCATTAATGATTTCATGAAATGAATTTCAATATATTAACAGATGGAAAAATTAATTCCACATGTACACTAATATATGTCACTATTGGATGGGAAAGTTAAGTTACATCAAGTAGTACATTGCCAAACTCATTAACAGTATTCAAATTTACACAAAGCAAAGTTTAGTCCCCAAACAATTCAAATGTATTTAAAGGAAGGATAATCACATCCATTTTAAATTGGGCACATTCACCATTAAATTGCCCCATACAAATAGTCACAACTTTGTTTATCCTTCATTTCATGCTCTTCAATGAACTTTTGAATTTTTTATTTTTTGATAATCTAAAGGATTAAATGTGCCACTCTAACATTCATTCAATATCTACACCCACAAATTCAATACAAGATGAGTAAGTTTGTAAAGTTAAAACATTACACTTAAATGACGATACACTATAATTTGATGTGCATCATACTACATTATCTAAATTGATACATTGATACATTACAACTTGATACATTAAAATACTAAAGAAAAATAACTGAAAATCATATTTTTAATTCATCAAATGTATTGCATAATGCATTGCTTAGATGTTTTATTGCACAAATACTAATACACTATAAATTAATACACTTACATTTTAATATTGACAACCCAAATTGACTTTTCAACCTACATGGTAACCTTTAAAAAATTTGGAAAAAAAATCACAAACTTAATAATTTGAAGAATAAAAGGTTCAGATATATAATATCAAATGTTGTAAATCATGAATGGTTAATTTAGGAGTTGGTACGAAATGATCAAATATCTTTTGAATGTAACACAACTATAATTTTTGTATAGTTTTGTTATATTTTCATTTGATCCAAACACACAAAATTTCATGAAAGCAAAATGCAGTTTATGAATGTTTACTCATGTGTCAAAGTTATTTTCATTTTCTTTTCTTGAAATGGTTTGTTTCTTTTGACTTCATTACACTTTTACATTCTAGGGTATAACATTACTAACTTCATAATTCTTGAGGAATATTTTTTGAATTTTGATACTAAATAAAAGGGTTAAAAAAATTTTATAATATGTACAAGCAATTACACATTAGACCTAATATAACAAAATACATTTTATAAGCTTTGCAAGTGTACCAAAGGTTTTTAAGCATAATGGATTCAAAATAAATTCACACAATGAAAATAGTCAAAATATATGTGACACATTGAACATACAAAGTTTTTCCACATCAATATAATGGATTGCAGTATATCAAACTTTCAATACATAAATCTAGTTGCATTGATACAATAAAAAATTGAAACAAAGAAAATCGTTAATATAAGGAAATAAAAAACTCTCAAAATTGTCAATGCATTTGTGAACATGTAGCAAATAATGAAATTCACAAATTAAAAATAATGTATAGGTGGGGAGCAACAAAAATCTTACAATAAATTTTGTTATCACAAAGTTTTCTTTGTTTTGAATACCAAAAAAAAAATCTTTGATTTGATTGTCATAAGAAATCACACAACTTGTTGCTACCTTTTACTTAGCTATTAGTTCCAATAACATGAATTGATTCAAATTGTGAAAAATGCAAAAATCATCTAGAAGTTTAGAGTTCCTATCAATGAACATGCAAATGCACTTTTAAACAAACATAACAAAACTGAACTTTACTTGTGATACATTGTATCATAGCCTTCTTTTTTTCCTCTTTCATCATGGGTGTAAACTTAAACTCAAATTGGTTGCCATGTGCACAATATGGACTTGAACTTAAATTGGGTGTTATCTAAACTTAAACCTGGGCAATTGGTGGCCATGTGCATAGAACATAGATTATCCAAATGGTTAGTCACAATGGAAATTTCACAATGACAAACAAATTTTCTATGTTGTTTAACTCACTAACTTCCAAGGAGGAAAAAAATGCAATATTTTACATTCAAGTTGCACTTTTTAAAAATTAGTTACTTAGGTTAATAACTTTGAAATAATGGATGATCTAAATACTTAGCAATGAAATTTTCTTAAGAGAATCAATAATAAATATGAAAATAATCTACTAACAACATCACTCACATTCACAAGTTATCATTGTTTAATTTTCAAAAATAACTTGAGTATTGGAATTGCTCCTCCTCGAAATTGTTGTAGAGAAAAAAAATGGCATAAAGAAAGAGGGAAAGAAAAAGAGAAGGGGTATTCAAGAGTTTTTTCTTGACCCTCTTATCTACAAAACACTAGCTCCTTTTTTTTCCTTGTTTTTTGACTTTCCAATAGATAAAAAATTACATAAACACCCACCAATAGATAATGTAATTGTTCATATTAAAACACTTAGTTTGCAAACAAAATCCCTCACCCAAATCCTAAAGATTAAAAAAATTGCAACAATGGAATTAGTTTGCAAAAAAAGTGAAAAAGAAAAAGAAACTAAAAAATGTAAACCATAGCCACCTTTAAACGTTAAGCAATGCATCATGGTCATGACATGGGGCACTTATGCTTCACAATTTTTCCATAGCTACCTAGATGACAATAAAATATAGTCATGGTTGTATAGGGATACACAAATGTTTGATACACTAGCAGGATACAAAGTTACCCCATGAATTTCCCCACTAGGGAAATTGTTCTTCGCATCCATATTCACATGTTTGAGATTTTTGAATAGGGCAGACCCATGTTGTAAACACCTGCCATCAAAACGTGACGATCATTTTATGTGTGGGGCACTTTTCCACATGATGTTGAAGCTACATAGCAAAGCCACGATTTGCTAGATAGTTTGATTAATCTAGGTGGGTTGCTGTTATTAGTCTCCCACCTGTTCGTAGTCTAAGTGTTAGTTTTATGGGTGGGGTTGGAAAAAAATAAATAATTAATCTTGGATGCAAGAATTATTTTTTACAAGGTTAGATACTGAACACAAGTGACATCCATCCCCTCTTTTGTTATTTAGAATGAGGTCAATGTTGTGGGTCGGAGTGACCCAACCCCCATTATTACAGCAGTTTCGTTTGGGATGAACTCAAGTTCATCCCAATTATTGGATTTGCTACGTGCATTGAGGTTGGGTCAAATTTTTATCCCTCACTTACTTCAAGGCTACCCATAAAAAAAATCTATTCTATTGCCCAAGCATTTCAAACCCCAACTACCTACCTCTACCCCACCAAAAATCTTAAACCTTGTCGTCACTCAAGAGCAAAAGCGATGCTACAAAAGACAGTGCTATAAAAGCAATGTTGAAGTGCTACTATAAAAAACAATGTTGCAAAGGTGATGTTGAAACAATGCTACAAAGCGGTGTTGAAGCAGTGTTGCAAAAGATGTTGCTAAGGTGGTGTTGTAGAAAATGTTCTTCCAAAAAATAACTAGTGCATTTGTGGTAAGTAAATATACATCAAACTTTTCTTTTTTTTTCTTCTTTTTCACTCTTGTTTTTTTTTTCAGATGTAATAGAACAACGAACCTATTTGGCTCATTGTCATCTTCTACACCTAAGAAAAAAACTAAGAAATGACGATGAACCTCCTTGCTCACCATCATCTACTACACCTAAGAAAATGCAAAAACGAACGATGAATTAGGAAGCTCCCAGCTCGTTGTCATCTCCTAGGTTTTTCCTTAAGTGTGAGCTCATTAGTTGCATCACTACTTAATGCATCTCATGGGTTTTTGTGATCTCATTGACTGCTTCACCACATGATGCAATTCTTGGGTTTTTGTGATCTCATTGACTGCATCGCCACCTAATGCGTCTCCAATGTTTTTATGATCTCACTTACTACATCACCACCTGATGCATCTCTTGGGTTTTTGTGATCTCATTGGTAGCATCACCACCTGATGTTTCATTACTATAACTTTTTGTACGTGGGGATGTCAACACCCCTTGACAAATGCAAAAGTAAGGAAGAAAGGGGTAGTGAGGTATACAACATTTGGATAGGCTCTTGGCCAAAAGGAACCACACCAATGATGTTGGCTAGAGTTTTTTGTGTGTGTTGGAAATTCATTTTATATAATTTGTAAATGGGCACAATACAAATGACAACAAACCTCCCTAGCTCGTTGTCATTTCTTTGTTTTCTTTCTTAAGTGTAGCAGATGATGGTGAGCTTGTTTGGCTTGTTGTCATCTATTTGTTTTTTTTATCAAGTGTAGCAGAGGATAGCGAACCTCCCTGGCTCATCGTCATTTTATTTATTTATTCTTAAGTGTAGCAAATGATGGCAAGCTTCCTTGGCTCGTTGTCATCTATTTGTTTTTTTAATCAAGTGTAGTAGATGATAGCAAGTTGAGAGGCTTGTCGTCATATCTTAGTTAGTTTCTCAGGTGTAGAAGATGATGATGAGCCTCCTGGCTCGTTGTCATCTTTTGGTTTTTTTCCTCAAATGGAAAAGATGACCATGAGCTGGGAGGCTCCCGACTCGTTGTCATCTCATGGGTTTTTTCTCAAGTGTGAGCTCACTAGCTACATCACCACTTAATGCATCATTATTATACCCCTTCCTATACGTGGGGATGTCACCACCCCCTGACAAATGCAAAGGTAAGGAAGAAAGGGGTTGTGTGGTATACAACATTTGGACAAGCTCTTGGCCAAAAGGAACCACACCAATGATGCTAGTTAGAGTTTATTGTGTGTGTTGGAAATTCATTTTTTCCAATTTGTAAATGGGCACAATACATTTGACAAATTTTCAAATTTTCAGAGATTTTGAGAATACTTGAACTAGTGACTTTGTAAATGGGTGCATACAATACAGTAAACAATTCACTCTTGTTTTTTAGGAGGCCTTGAGCTTTATTCAAAAATACTAACATGTGGTGAGGCCATGTTGCTTCATGTGTTCTCATTGTAATTATTGTTTTGTGGTGAGGCCACATTTCCGTGAATTTTTGCATTGCTTGCACAAGTTCACAATGTTCTGCTTAAACTATTCCTATCTTGTTTTTTTACCTTAACTTGCAAAATGTATGTGCCCATTATGTTCTAGTGATCTTTGAAAATTTTGGCTTATTTTCATATGATTTGTTGTGGAAATTCTTGAGAATTTTAGGAGGATAGGTGTTATATGTGGCACATCTTTTGGTGGCTTTCAGTAAAAACACAAACTTCATTAACTAATGCAAGACTAGAAGGGCAAAGAGAGTCTCTAGGTAGTGTTCCGCTCCGAATTTGATTCTTTCATATAGGAAAAACTCCTCTATTTTATTTTGAAGAGGGGTGGTGGTCCATATTGGCTTGTCGTCATCTCTTGATTTTTTTCTTCAAGTGCAAAAAACGATGATGAGTCGAGATCTGGGCTCATTGCCATCTTCTGCTAGTTTTTTTAAATTGTTGTACACAAAGGCACCATGTGTCATGCCCAAGATTTAATGTAATTATTAATAAATTTTCAATTATAAAAATAAATTTTCAATAAATTCATGTAAATAATTAGTCACCATAGCTAAATAATTATAATATAAATAAATTTAATAATATAACTTTATTTTTTAAATATTAATTCAATTAAATTATAATGAAAAATATAGTTACAATAATTAAATTTTATAATTAGACTATATTAATTAAGTTTAATCAAAAATAAAACTTTTAAAGTTGGAAAAAATAAGTTACTATCCCTTTTTATATGTTGTTTGCAATTGTTTATTTAAGGGAGTTTGAAGTTTTTGGGTAGTGGTGGTAATCCCTATTGTTGGGGAGATTCAAGCTTTTGTTTTTCTTTTTTAGATTGATTGTTGTTTAAGGATTTGATTGTTTTTGTTGTAGGATGGCACCTCCTCGGAAGAAACTTAAACGCCAAGGAAAGGTGATTGTTGATAATCAACAAGTGAATGTTGTAGCAAATGAAAAGGAAATTGAAATGGAAAAAAAAAATTCATCTATATTCCTACTTTTGAAAGTAAACCTTAATCCCATTCCTATTTTTGAAAGTAAATTTGTTGTGATGGATGATAAATTTCACATGATAAGGTTTAAAAGAGTGCAATGCAACACATTACAAATAAAAATTCCCAATCCAAACCTTAAACCCATCTTCATTTTCTATTTGCAAACGAGGATGGGTATTTTTTTGCCCAAAATTTTCCAAGCAATATCTTCATTGTTTAAAGGTTTTAATTGCTAGCTTATTTGCAATGCCCTTTTTGTATTTAATGTTTATTTGCTAGTTTGTAATAGCTTCATATTTTTAGAGTTCTCTTGTGAGTTTGTTTGCAATATTTTCATTATTTTTAAGGATTATTTTCTGTTTGATTTTGAATGTTGTTCTTGTAAGGGTTTCGATGGCTTCACATGAAAGTGATCAAGTAGAAATACCACCAAATCATGCAATGGAAGATGCAGATTGGGTGCATGAAGGGTCAAGGTGGAAGTGCAAGATCAATGGATGCACCAACACTCATGCAACTAAATGGCTACTTCGTCAACATTTTTGAACAACAAACATGGGCTTCGCATGGAGGTAGGAAAATTTGGCCGTCCTTCTATTCGTGTTGCGGAACCAAGGCAACAAAATCACCATGTGAACGCTCAAATTTTGAGCAACCCACACATAAGGAAAAGGTGGAATGAAAAGAAGGCTCTCGATAGAGTGAAAAAAAAAAGCAGAATTAGAATAGGATGAACTCCAAGCCCAAGCGTAACCAATGGAACAAGTTAAACAACCTTTATTGGTATGTTTAGCCTCCGAGATATTGTTGGGCATCATTGGGATTCCAGCATGGGGGGTATGGTTCATCCCATAAAGTGCAAGGGCATGCTTTGAAAAGCACGAAAACCTTGTTGAAATAATTCGGGCAAGTAAAGTTGTTTTTGCAAAGCCTTTGAAACTTGCATGGGGTGTTTGAAGTTAGACATTGGAGTCCAATAAACGCAACCGAGTCAAAGAAATGGATGCAATATCCAAGTATCACAATTATGAAATCATTCATGGGCAACATATTTCCATACTTTAAAAAAAAAAAAAAACATTGGAATGTAAATTTTTTTTTGTTTCCTTGTGTTAGGCTTCAGGGCACAACAAGGGAGACTTTTGTTGCAAATGCAATTTGACTTGCACTTGAACATCGTCAACTATTTATTCATCACTATGCAGCCAAAGCGGTAGAAGCTATAACAAAGTATCACACCAATATGGGCATTCATTCTAGTTCATCCTCTTTGGAGGAATAATTATAGATATAGCTTTAGTGCACGTATGCACCATTTTGTATCAAACCATTATAGATTAACTTAGCGTGATATATTTTTATCACCATCCTTTTTGTAGTGTGGTTATTTGAACATTTTTGTATCAATCCATTTGTTTTAGTTTTGACCTCTAATTTTGGGATTTGTAGATTTTGGGTTAATCTCATGCCATGTTGCACACAATACCCCCATCCATTATGAATGGATTACATTTACTATAAACTAAATGAACAATACCTTTATCTAATAGGGTTAGCACATTTTGTGGCCATGCTTGAGCATTTAAGCAATACCTTCATTATCCTTATCATGAAATATTCGCACAACAACTTTAACAAAAAATGTAATACAATATTTTTATATAATTACATTGCCTATTTTCATGAAAGGACACCTTGGTGCATAAATCGGTTTGCCTATGCATGTATTTTTTTATCTTCTCTTGTTTATGGTTGGGTTTTCCATAAAGCATTTCAAATTGCAATACCCACATATTAACCAATTCATGTTCATGTTCGATTACCTTAATCTAAACTTTTGCCTAATACATGTTTCAAATAAATATGGGGGACATTAAGTTTAGGGAAATCAAGCCCAACTCCTTGTCATTAATTGTTTTAAAATAACCTTTTTCTTAACATTTATATTATTTTCATGGAATATTTTTAAAGTGAATTTATGTATTCACATATACACATATCTAACGAGGTTTCTATTTTTCTTTTCTTTTTCATTAAGGGAAAGGAGAATGAAGGTGACTCCATGACAAAAGTATGAATGATAAAAAAAACTTTCCCACTAGTTGCCCCTCCCCCCCCCCCCCCCCCCCCCAAATTAGGTGTAAAACATAAGTTGATATTTTGTACACAATTTAGGGTTATGCAAAAATAATTCCAAAATTAAGTTTAACATTTAGTTCTAAAAAAGTTGTTAAATTCCACCATTAAAGTTATGCGACCAATTCTTTTTGTGTTTATTTAATTTAAGGTCAATGTAAGGATTTTTATTACATATAATGGTTTTAACTCAACATTTTAAGGTTCATTATATAGGTTTGCTTAATTTTTCAAATTCAAACCTATGCATGCATTAGGTTGTAATGTCTACATGATGAGGGTTAAAATTTTCAATTTGTAATATTGTACCCTATCACCCTAAGTAAATCTATGTTATGTAACCTATCTTGATTTCATAATGCAAAAACCTATTCCCTCATCATCTAAGGTTATGTAAGATCATCTTGTTTACCAAATGCAATACCTACATTTAGTGCATAAAAACAATAGGACGTATCCAAAATATCAAATTATCAATACCTTCATCTTTAGGTGTAAACATTGACTATGGGCATGTCTTAATTTTTCCAAACTTCAATTTGTAATACCTACATTGTTTGTAGTGAGTGTTAAGTGATCATTAAAGTAATTTTTCCTTTATTACTATAATGTAATATTACCAATTTACCATAATAAGCTTATCATTACACCTACATAAATTTATATTGTGACTTCACCAAAACCCCCCTTTTGGTTAATAAAAATTTATTATGCAAGTATTGCAAAAACTTAGTCCTTCATAATCTAAGTATACTTAAGGGGATCTTGTTCACCAAACGCAATACCTACATTTAATGGACCTTAATGAAAAAAGTAGGACAATACCCACATTAAGTGGCCAAATCCCCCTTTGGAAAGAGTAGGGAATTCACAATACCTTCATTTAACATAATTAATACCCACGAAAAATATGAAAGTATCTGCAATACTTGTGTTAGTGCTTGTTGACCTTTAACTATGATATACCTTAAACCTTGCAATACATGCATGCAATACCAATTAAATGCCACAAGAAACAAAAGGGGTAAACATTACCCGCATATTGACCTAGTGATTATTGCACAATTGATTTGCAATACCCACCTCTATATAATATTTGAGTGAAATATTTTTGTTTAGGAGTTTTAGAAGACATGTTTTATGTAGCCTTAATAATGTAACTTTAACTTTCAAGCCCTATATGTTCATTGATACAAAAATCAACACATTAACACATAAATAATCTATTATTTGACACAATTGTAATTTGATGCACATTTTAATAATGGAAATTAAAAATTGGGGATAAGTACAAACAAATTTGTGTTTTTTTTACTCATGAGCCCTCTTCTTACAAATATTTCCATGTTCTAACATCGTCTCATGCCAATCCTTCATTTGATGCATTAAATTACCAAATCCATCATTGACGCAATGAAATACCATGTTAGGATGCATGACTGCATTCACCTTGGAAAGGCGAATACCTTGTACATCTATTACAATAACACGCAACAATGATGTGGTGTGGTCTATGAGTTGAACCCCACCTTCTTTGACTTCATTGATGATTTGTTGCATCATGTCACCCATTCGAACAAACATTTTTTTTGTGGAGGTGGATGAATTTGAAAGTTAGTTGTGATTTTTTTCTTTTTCCACATTGTGGGAGGTATCATCTGCTCTCATAAGCTCACACATATCAACAGCCCATGGTTTTTCAGAATGATCTTCATTGGCCTCTTCATCATCAAATTCATTGTCATAAATGTGCAAATAGGTAGGGTCCACAAACCTGGCAACAAAACCTCCACGATCAAATCCATACCATGTCCCACAATATTAAATGATATATTTTTTAGTGAGATCAGCACATGTAAGAAAAATGACAACTTGATGTTTACACAAGTTTCCATGCAATGCCCATTCACATGTGCAATAAACATAACTGGTGAAAGGAAGTGGGACCTTATATGTCATATTCGGATGTTGTTGGTTTCGTACCATCCATGCATGGCTAGTTTCATTTGAATCATCTATCCCATGGGTGACATTGGTGTGAGGGATCAATGTGGCCTTCTCAACGCTTGTTTTCACAATGCGTTCCACAATCTTATTCTTATGAACCCGCATTTGTTCATTTCAATTGTGTGAATGTAGTGTCTTGTAATTGTTGTCATTAATCTCCACATCAACCAATCAATTCGTCAACCTCAAAGCCCTTTTGTTTCCAAAGAAAACCAACGGTTCAATGCCCCATGGCAAAATTTATTTGATGCTTTTGTGTCTTGGTTTGAATGTGGCACTTGTCAAAGCCCCACCATCCACAAATCTATAACAACATACAATGTGGATCCATAAATTGTCGTGCAAGTATTGCATTTCCTTTTACCATATATAGTATGGATTAGGGTCATAATGTGGGTATTGCATTTTTCCCCCACATACAATGTGCATCTTTAAAAAGTCATGTAGGGATTGCATTTAGGGTTCCCACATATAATGGATTAAGGTCATAATGTGGGTATTACATTTTGCCCCCACATACAATGTGCATCTTTAAAAAGTCATGTAGGGATTGCATTTAGGGTTCCCACATATAATGGATTAAGGTCATAATGTGGGTATTGCATTTTGCCCCCACATATAATGTGCATCTTTAAAAAATCATGTAGGGATTGCATTTAAGGTTCCCACATATAATGTGGATTAGGGTCATAATGTGGGTATTGCACTTTGCCCCCACATACAATGTGCATCTTTAAAAAGTCATGTAAGGATTGCATTTAGGGCTCCCACATATAATGTGGATTAGGGTCATAATGTGGGTATTGCACTTTGCCCCCACATACAATGTGCATCTTTAAAAAGTCACGTAGGGATTACATTTAGGGTTCCCACATATAATGTGGATTAGGGTCATAATGTGAATATTGCATTTTGCCCCCACATATAGTGTGCATCTTTAAATTATCATGTAGGGATTACATTTAGGGCTCCCATATATAATGTGAATTAGGGTCATAATGTGGGTATTGCACTTTGCCCTCACATATAGTGTGCATCTTAAAATTTTCATGCAAGTATTACATTTAGTGCCCACATGGGATTACTAAGTCCACCATTGGTGTTTTTACCTTAATTCAAAGAGTGAATATTTTGGGATATGCACAACATGTTGCAGCAACAATAATGACTTGAGAGATAATCACGTACCAACTTGGAAATAATAGGTCCAAAAATATTGAGTCCATGAATCATCGGGTAAATGTTGGGTGAATCTTTCAATGATCTTGTTTCTCCCACAAGTCATGAAGGCTTCAATGCTTTCACTTAGTTCAATGGGCATGTATATGATGGTGTGAGGGTCATCCAATATTGCATGTCGCACTTCATTATCTTTGATTTTTTCCCTTGAATGTAAGCATTGAACCTTTAAAACGTGCCACGTGCAAAGGTAAATGGGCATTTGATTATCGCCCCACACAATCTTAACCATGTATAAAATACCAATTTATTATCATTTCAACTAATAACATTATTTTAAATGGAAAATGTGGGATGAAATTTTGAAATGGCTACATGTACATAAAAGCTCAAAAAAAGGTAGAATGAAAATAAAATTCATCGCAATGCTCGTAGTTCTTATGGAACATCATCAACAATGAAACATGAAAGTTTCCATTTAGGGTTTCCTTAGAAGCTTTGTTTTCAAAAAAGTTAACCATTCCACCAAATCATCACGTGTTTGGCGACTTGTAATGATCCATGCAACCGACACTCCAATGTGATGTGCATCAAACACCATCAATGTGAACAAATGAAATTTCACATCATTGGGGCGCTAGCTGAAGACTTGGAATGGTGGATGACCCCCTTGGCAAGGTTTTCAGTAAGGTAATCACGCAGGGCTTGAAGTTCTGGTTCCGATAGGCCATAGATAGGACCAAAGGGTGGTGAGTGTCCTTCCTCTAGATCAATTGGGCAGTCGTATGGACAATGTTCGGGGAGCTTATCAGCCTTATTCTTTTCAAAGACATCAGCAAAGTCCTTGTACTTCTCGGGAAGTTTGACAAGTTTTGGTTTTGATTGGGGGTTTTTGTTGTTAGCTGGGTTGACATGGATGGCGAAGACTTGAAGATTCTTGATAGCCTGATAGAAAGGTACTGCTCCATCAAAGAAGATCCGGACAGGGTTGGTTTTCTGGGCAGGATTCTCAATAGGATTCTTGACAGGACAAGGTTTGGTTCTGGCCATCGAAGGGCTCTTGACTGCAGGACTTGACAGAACAGACTTGACAAGACTGGAATTGGTTCTGACCCTCTTTGGGTTCTTGACCACATGGTTCTTGGCAGGACTTGACAGGGTGTTTTCCTGGGCTTGGGGTTCTTGAGAGGTGCACCGTTGTGTGCTGACGGTGAGGGTTCTGGATCACCAATTGATGATAAGGTTATGCACTTCTAGCCAAGGCAGACCAAAGGTGATGGGATGGTGAGGGGTTGAGATGATGTTGAGAACAATCTTTTCCGCGTGCTTGCCGATACGGAGCTCCAGAGGGGTTGTTTTGTGTGTGATTGCACCGGAAGCGATGGTTCTCCTATCAATAACCTCCACCGGAACAGGGGTTGACTTCTTGACCACAAGAATGTTGTGTTGGGCGACAAATGTTTGGTTGATGAAAGAAGAGGTGGCGCCAGAGTCCACCAATGTTGACACTTGTGGTATTTCTTCTGGAATACGAATGATGTCCACATGCTGAGTGAACCTGGGACTGGGACCAACGGCTGAATAGGAGCCTTTGCAAAGGTGGTGTTGGGTGAGATCTAGTCACACGGCTCCTACTGTGACTAGATGTTCTTGTTTTCCAATACTTAGGGAGTTTCCACAGCTTGCACTTGAAGTTTGACAAGCTTTTGAGGGCACTGGCGAGCTATGTGCCCTGGGTTGCCACAGTATAAGCACAGGTTGTTTGTCCATTGGCAAAGTTTCTCGGCCTCTATCAAAGGTTTGAACTTGGCTGCGTCGATCTGCATCGGGGCAGGTTCGAAAGAGGCAAGTCGGGCAACCGTTGTTGTTTGGGGAACTAAGGGGAGCGTAGTAAGGCGATTGTTCCAAAGCTGGGCATTGGAAGTGACTTTCTTTTCTTGGCGACGTTCGAAGAGATGATTGTCACACCGAATTACTTGGGTGATGACTTACCTGAAGGAAGAAGGGTCTGCAAGTGTCAACAAAAGATCTTGAACATCGTCACGAAGCCCACAACAAAATTGATCAATCAACGCAGCTTCTCCCCAATTGACGTTGCAGGCAAGCTGCTTGAATTCTGAGACGTAGACGGTGGCCGAACGTGTCCCTTATTGGAGCCGACGCAACTTGTTGGCTGAAGTCGTGGCCTTGTCACTGTCCCCAAACACTACTTCAAATTCCATCGTAAAGGCGTCGAAATCTTGTAAGACAGGGGATGATGTTTTTAGGATGGGAGCAAACCATGTTGCAGCTGTCCCAGTGAGTGGGGTTCCAACGAATCCTACACGAGTGGTGTCATCTAAATAGCGACGAGGGTGTAGCTGAATGTTTAGGCGTACCTAGCTGACAAAGCCTCGAATTTGGGGCGTGTTCCGTTGGACTTTTCTGGTAGGCTGATCTTGGGCTTTGGGGCGACCATTGCAAGGGCAGCGGGTACTGGGGCAGGAGGTTGTGACTGATCCTACATGCAGTTCACTGAGTCTCTGAACGTGACATTTTCTTGTTGAAGGTGCTGAAGGGCGGCAAGGATTTGATTGAGGTCGATGTTTGATTCCAAGTTGTCCATGGTGGTAGTTATCGATGATAACAATGAGGTTGAAGGTTGTAGGAAGGCTTGAGGTCCAGCAAAAGTCTTGTTATGGTGCTACTACACTCGGCTCTGACATGATTTCTGCCTTTGGTTTTGATGCAAACGGTGGCAGTTCTGAACTAAAGCAACAAAAATCTCAGGAGAATGGGTATGATCCCATCTGGAATTCGGATGCGGCGGCGCTCAAAATTGCAGCAAGCTAAAAGGAGAACGCAACTTCTGCAAATGTCGATCTTCAAATTCCTGCGAAAATTGATGGAGGAGTAGTAGCAAGTCTGATCTTCCAACGCCCGCAAAAATTACCATAGTTGGCAATTCCAACTCTGCAGAAGCTAAAAAAGAAGAAGATGTGACTGAACTTGGCGCTGGCACTGATGGATTTCTATGGTAGGCTGGTGGAGATGCATCTGGCAAGCCACAAAAATAAGCAAAAACAAGTCAGACGTTGATCACCCGGCTGTAGGAGATCGTGAAGAACAACAACAATATGCACATAAGAAAGAAGGCATGATGGCAAGGATGATGGAAAAACTGCCAGGACATCTGCACCACCATCGTAACAACAACAACAAAACTATTATAGATCCTATTGCTGCTAGTGATGACAACGGCAACGAGGCTATTGATTCCAAACAGAAGAAGGAGCAGACCAAACTGTTATGGACCGGATTAGTGCGAGGCAAGGCAAGGAAACCTGGCTACAACCAAGCGGGGAAATACAAGACAAGACAAGACAAAATAGGACAATACTGGAGGACTAAGAGCTCTATTGATCCATCAACTAGTGTTGGTCTGTTGGAGGGCTATCCCCCAGACCATCTCCTTTTATAACCCTGAACCATCCTATCTTGAGATACCGATACATGGCTGCATTATCGAGATGTGGCTGAGACGTGGCTGCACTGTTAAGACATGGCTGCACTACTGCACTACTGCAACCCTAAAACATGGCAGCCCTGCTGCATTGCCAAGACGTGGTTGCACTGCTGCACTGCTGCAACGCTAAGACATGGCAGCACTGCTGAAATTAATCTATGTACCCTACTTTTGTGTTGTCGGATCCAGGCCATGACAAAAAAATTATATATAAACCTGAACAATTTTAATGGTAAATGTCATAGAAATTAATAACTATATCAACATATACAAATGCCATACAAAGTAATCTCTTAGGATTGAATGATGAATTAAAATTGAAACATAATGAAAAGAAACAATTAAATGAATGAAATAAGAGTTTATTCTCTTACCTTTAGTGTGGTCACTTCAACTTCAGACTTTCTTCATTCACCTTCAAAAGAGATATAATGCATTTTGTTGCAAGTATTTGTATTTGAAAATTTGGCCAAATTTCCCCCAAAAATCTAACCTAGGATTGATTTTGATTAGTATTAAATTTTTTGCAAATATTCATAAATGTTTGATGTATTTTTAAATCTATATTTATCAAGCCTATTCTTTAATTGAATTAAATATATCTTGCATTAAATGGTCCAAAGTGGAAGTAGAGGACTGCCACCAAAAAAATTCGCAATTATAATACCCACATTTTACATTATTATTTTTACAATTGAAGTCCATAATTTGCAAGTGCATAGGTAGGTATAATGACATGTGGGTAAGTAGGTTTTGTCAATAAGTAGGTTTAACCAGGAAATAATAAGTTTAACCAATAAGAAATATAGGTTTAACCAAGAGAATGAAGTTTAACCAAAAAATATGAGTTTAACCAAGAAGAAATATAGATTTAACCGACAGATAGAGGTTTAGCCAATAAGAAATATAGGTTTAGGCAAAAAATAGAAGTTACCTAGTAAGATATATAGGTTTAGCCAAGATATAGAAGTTTAGTCAAGAAAAAATATAAGTTTACCAAGAAATAAAAGTTAGCCAATAAAATATATAAGTTTAGCCAAGAGATAGAAGTTTAACCAATAAAATATATAGGTTTTGCCAAGAGATAGAAGTTTAGCCAAGAAAACTATAAATTTAGCCAAGAGGAGATAAGAGTTTTGCCAATTTAAGTAAAGGATTAATTGTTAGTTAGTAGGCAGGGCTAATATTTAGGTCAGTATAGTATCTAGGTGGGTGGGTAGTATGGAGGTCAGGGTTGGGAAAAAATTGGCAATGAAAAAAAAAATGATCAAAGGTCAGCAGCCAAAAAAGATTGACTGTGGTAGAATGTTGGTTAATGTAAGGTAAAGAGGTGAATGAAAAAGAGGCGAATCATCTAGCCCATCCTATGGACAGAACGGTCAACTGGTGCAGTCATGGGGGCTGGTTCACTCTGGCCAATGTTGTGAGCATGAGATGCAGATTGTACTAGTAATTGGCTTGAAATCAGAGGTCATTTACAAACCAAAATGTTGTGATTTCGATTTATGAAATTTGGTTGTGCCTGTGGTCGGATGATTATTGAGTTCATGGCGCAGTAAATGTGTTGAGGAAGAAGAATGAGTGTTTTTTAAAATAATTTAATTGAAGCAGCAGTTGACATCAAATTACTCATGGAAGTGAGCCTGTATCTCTAAGCTCCAGTACATGATGCCAGGAGGAAACAGAACATTGTTTAATACCAGGTTCAGCAATTTCTCCTGGCGCCAGGTAAAGATTTGGTTGGTTGTATGATCTGTGCAGCAGATGCTTGAATCCATGCAGTGGCATCAGCCTGGCTGATGAAAATGAGATTTCCTTGAATTGTGACAGGCAGTTGCAGGCCTGACACAGTGGCCAAACTGGAAGGATACAACCATAGAAGGGTGTCATAATCGAGAGAGGAGTCAACAACATGGTAAAGTGCCACTTTGTTAACCAGGGACTCATTGGAGAAAATGGCATCAAATACTGAGAAGTATGAATTATGGTAAGCTCCATTGTTGGGAAGGAAAATTGTGACCACTCCTGCCGGATGTTGCCCTAGAAGAGCTGCCACATCCACTGACTCTACAAGGCCAAGAGTTTGTGAGTAAACTGACTGAATGGGGAAGAATCGCATTCATGGCTTGCTGAAATTCTCCAGCCACCAAAGATGTATCTGTACATGATCGTGACAAATTTATCAGCATGTTACGAAATTGTGATCAATACAGTGCAAGATTTTCAAACTCTTATATTGTTCAGCTGCAACATATATCTAAGTAAAGAGCATCCCTAGTGGTGCTCAGTATGTAAACCTGCAAAAATATTTCTCACATATTTATTTACTTTTTTGCAACCCCACCCATTAAACTATAACAGGGACTGCAAGTTGGTGGGAGACTGCTAATTGCAAACCACCAGGACCAATCATTATGATTGGTCAATCAGAAACAGAGAGCATAAGTCAGATCATATTTATTACACTCTTCTGTGGTGGGTGCATGGCTTTGCTGTGGCTTTTACCAACCTCAGCAAACTGTGCAAACATGCTGGGTGGATACAATTTTGCTGAGCAAATCAGGCATGTTTTGAGTTTTCTTCATCCAGTTTTAATGTGCAGGTTCACATACCCGGCACCACTGGGGATACTCTAAGTACATGCTGGACATTGTTTTGTCATCCGGACCAGGCTGAAGCATAGGTAAAGCAACAGGCCTCTTGGACA
Organism: Sphagnum tenellum; assembly: GCA_963921925.1. Classification (NCBI taxonomy): domain Eukaryota; kingdom Viridiplantae; phylum Streptophyta; class Sphagnopsida; order Sphagnales; family Sphagnaceae; genus Sphagnum; species Sphagnum tenellum. The sequence continues at coordinate 15,930,469 of OY998152.1, forward strand.
GCAGCATCATTTTGCAACCACTCAAGGAGAGTAGGTGCAACTGCTAGCAATAGGAATCCGGGTTTTGTAGCATACAAGTTGATGATGTATTCCCAAGCTCCCATGGTTGGATGTTCCGTATCCCAAAACACCACCTTTCCTCTATGCTTGCACAGTGTGTAGAGAGGGCTTTCCTGTAGCTGGATCCGTATCTGCACAACTGCTATTGCCCAATCCTTGGCAACAAGTAAGCAGCCCATCTGACAAACCTGCAGTTCATGATCCATATCATATGGCAGCAGCATGTAATTAGCTCAACGTCAAACAAGCCAGCTTTACAAATACAGACTGAACCCTAAACCCTAAACCCTGAGACCAGTTTCTTTCTAGCATCATCTCCCTGCTGAGAAGAACTCCCACATGTAGAATGTCCAACAATTCCCAGTGGTTCTATCCAGTGAAGTTAATGTCCATTGTATTGTGTAGAAGCTCAAGCAACACTCAAGATTTCTCAATACAATTCAAGCATGAACCTACAGACAGATTTGAGTTGGACAAACTGGGCTCAGGAACACCATTTCTGACGTACCAGCAGCTTTTGCTTGTTTTGTAAATCTAACCAAATGCAAGATACTGATCCAAGATGATAAAGTGAGCGACAGGATTTCTGGTGTTGATCTTCTCAACGGCACTTAACAGAAGTCCATTGTGAATTTGGGCAGAAGGGTCTACAGAAGTGTCACAGATATTGTAGTTGTATTTCTGTGTGTAGTGAGGAGTAAAGTTGGGAGGGACTAGGTTGTATACCATCACATCTTGGAGACCCAGATCATACAATCTCTGTGAGTTGTAAGTGATTCGTGCCACCACTCTCTTTATATACACCAAGTGCTCCTCCTGCAGCAAACAAAAATTGCAATAGAATCTAAAGAGCTGATCAAAGAAGCAATGAAACTTGAAGAAGAAATGATGTGATGATGAGTACATGAAAGACATGACACTCTCAAGCATCCCCAGCGGTGCTCAGAATTTGACCCTGCAAAAATATTTTTCACATCCAAGTTTATTTCTTTTTTTTTTCCCCCTCCAAACCCATCTATATAACTAAAACTCGAACTGCAAATAGGTGGGAGATTACTAATAGCAAACCACTTGGACCAATCGTTATGATTGGTCGACCAGAATCAAGGAGCAGCAGTCAGAACATATTTATTACACTCTTCTTTGGCAAGTGTTAGGATTTGCTGTGCATTTTACGAGCGTCAGCAAACTCTGCAGAAATGCTGGATCAAAACCATTTTGCTGAGCCAAACCCAGCATGTTTTGACTTTTCTTTGTCCAATTTTTATGAGCAAGGTGACATACTGAGCTCACCACAGCTGGGGATGCTTTTAGTTTGCAGCTGGGTCTAATAGTCGGCAACAATTGTTTCTATTGTTTGTTTGTCCAATGGAAACCAGGCTGAGAGTCTTGATTGTTGCTTGACTAGTGCTTGCTTACATATTTAAGCAAACTTTTTGATGCTAGACATGTCATCTGTATGAATCAGAAACTGAAGGAAAAGGATTTGGATCGTACAGGAGATGTTGGCATTGAAGACAGTGTAGTTATTGCCATCCACTGCCACAAGAGAGATGGAGTTTGCCAGAGCTATTTTGGAGTAAGGATCTGTGCTGAGGAAGAGCTAGAGACTGTCAACTTTGCCGCCCCAACAGGAACTGCACAGAGCATGTTAAATGAACTTTACTCTGTGCACTGTCAATTGAGGTCATGTTAAGTAAAGATATGGCAGAGGGGTAGGAATCCCTAGCAACTTCGTTGCAAAAAAAAGAAACTCAAGGTCAAAAACACATGATCACAAGTTCATGTACAGCTGCATCTGCTGCAATCAATAACAAAGTGCAATTCATGCGGGTATTAGTAAGAGAAGGAGAAACAGTTAGATTTGATTGATCTGCAGCGTCATGTGCAGCTGCACATGCTGTGCAATGATTAACAACAACAAAGCAATCAAGAAACTAGAAAGAGAAGGAAAAAACCTGTGATGAAAAAAGCAGGAGCAGGATGCAGATCATGCTTGACTCAGGCCAGGAACGCATACATCTTCTTCTACCCTTATAATAAGGTTGTTCATTCTAGAATCTCATCATCAGAGCAATTATACTAGAAGAGTCTGTAACATACCTCCTGCTGATACAGGAAGCAGTGAGGCAGAAATTATATGGACACATGCCGGTATCAAAGAGGTGATCAGCTGCTGCTGCTGCTGCTGCTTCCAGCATGGAATTAGATATTCAAGCTTGCAGGCCATAGCTGCAAACTTCAAGAGCTAGCGCTGTGTCTCCACAAACTTAAACAAAAATTTACAAGCGGCTACATAAAGATTTCATGTGGGTTTGGATTTGTATAAGTAGTAGTTGATCTCTAGCTAATTCCAGATTTAGCAAAATATATGGCAGCAGCTACTTTTAGCTGTGATCCTATGAAGAGCATCCCCACCAGTGCTTAGTATGTGACCCTGCAAAAATATTTCTCACGTCCAAGTTTAGTTATTTACTTTTTGCAACCCCACTCTTAAAACTGAAGGTGGGACTCCAAATTGGTAGAAAAAATGAAAGACAGGGTGAACTCAGTTTACCACAAAAATTGATGGGTTTTTTTTTGGTTACATCACCTTGAATGGTATTGTATTTTGTTAAGGTGTTTTATTTTCTGAATCTCACCCTGTTTATGATCAAACTCAGTGTTCTAGTGTTGTGTTTTTTTAACTTTAAAAATAACTCTACTATATGTCTCTAATGATCAAACATTTTTATAAATTTATATTAATTAGTTGTGGGTGCATGTTTTGATGTTTTTTTTTTTTTTTTGCAGTGGGTCATTCGGTTGTCCTATCACCAAGAATCTATGAAATCCTCTCTCTTCAAGTAAAAATCACATTTTTTATATTTACATTATTTAACATGGTCATGTAAAATGATATAAGTGTATTTATTTGACAATTACATTTTTTTTATGGTTACATAAAATCATAGAAATGCATTTTATTTCCACTTACATGGAGTGTAAATGAATTTGATTATGAGATTTACTCTTACACAGAGTGTAAGACGTCCCAAACCATTTACACACACAAGACTGGTTCAAACCTAGTGGTGTGGTGGTGAAACTCCTACTAGCCCTCCCCCAACTTGGGGCTACCAACAGCATGTCAGGTCCAGTCTGCTGTATTTTCAATTGAAATACGTTGAATATTTATCATCCTTAGAGCAACTCCACCGGAACTGTACAGCATATTCTGGATGAGTAAAAGTTAAGACACAATTGCCCGTTTGGCTGTGCGAAATGGGTTTCAAATGACCCAGCATTTGTTCCTAGCCCAGCATTTTTGGCCACTGCTGCAACTTAGGATAGAATCTGGATTTTTTGTAATAGAATGATTGTTCGAAATTTGGCAACTAAGAAACTCAAAAAACACTAAAACCCCTGAGATTCAGTGGTGGTCTGGTATATAATCACGTTACAGATTGCAATGATGGGGAAGGGCTTCTTCAAAATAAGCAAGGTTTGTTCAAAATGGGGGAAGGTTTTGGAAAACAAAATGTTTGACCACTATTTTGCAGAGGAACAATTACTCCCTATAACAGGGCCTCCATTAATACTTTAGAAAAATGGCCAGGTCTTTACAAACACAAATAGCACACTTAGAATCATAGAACCCTCACTTTCTTTGATCTTGTTTCAGTGCTGAAATCAATGCTGCTTCTTCATTCCAGACACTATCTGCAGGAATTTGCTTCCAGAATTTTAGATGTTTGATGAGTCTTTGGGCACTCTAATTTTTCAAAATATGTTTTCAACAGAAATTATTTTATTTATAGATTTCAATTGAATTTAGGAATTTGGATCCAATCCGATTCAATTCAACTTCCATGCAATGTCATTCAAATGAAACTTGATTTTCACAAAATCAACTCATTTTTTTCATTGTTAATTGTCACTGATTGTATGGGGCCCAAGTTTGATTGTAATTGAGTTTTTGGTGATGAACATACTCAACATTCAATAACTCTTATATTGTCGGTCCAAGCATGATGAAACCACCTTGTTGCACCCCTACTCATCACAGATATCTAGTTATACCATGAACCCCACTAACGACCTTGGGGTCGGGGAAATCTAAATGTGACAAAACAAACAAACAAACAAGCTACCGTCCTTGATATATGATGAATCTATGGTTGGACTAGGGATATTTATGGCGAGAACATTTTGATCACCATAAGAATGTTATACAATTTTTAATAAAAAAGTATTTCAGATTTTCCACTAACCTTCCAAACCTTTAAAATCCCAATCCATTTTGATTGTTGGAGTAGCACAATGTCAAAGGTCCAAGTTTCCAATTGCAACATGTTTTTCATTAAAATAAAATACTAATTGACAAATGATACCATCATTCATATTAAAATATCAAATTTAAGTGCACTTGGATCCTCATTCATATTCAGTGTTGTTTTGTATAATACCAACAAATATATTCTTCAATTTTCTTGGCATATTATGTAAAATGGATTGCACCTCCTACATTATCCATGATATGTTTTGTTATCCTAAACACCTTAACAAAAAAATTTAACAAATTTTCCTTCCAATGAAGGAATTTGAAGGCATTTGTATGAGTCCTTTTCAAGGAAACATGACCATTTCAAAGTATGCAATATGCACATATAAACACCTATTTATAAAAGTTGAGTTAAGAAAACATGAGTAATACTCCCTTCTATGAACAAAATTTAATAATGCATCCATTTGTTTGTATGTGAGGCTTGTTAGTAAAATTTGTCAAAGGGTGCTTACTTACACACTATTATGGATAAACAAGGTCATGTCGTTAAACCAAGATCAATTTACCCCAGACCTTGGAAGAACTCTAAAATAAAACAACCTTGAGTTGTGAAGAAATCAAATGAGTGATCAACCAATATTTGTAGTTTTAAAACCATATGAAGGTCACTTCATTAAAAGGGTTTTTTTCAACAAAGTAAAAAAATAACTATGTCATAGGCAAGTGGTTCATTGTAAATAACATCTTCAATTAACATTGTTTGTTCCAGAATAATTATCAATATTGTCACCTCCGTCTTAACAAGCGATAATGAACAAATGTAGTTTTATAAATAAGTGATGTTTAAGGGCCAATATGTTGATGAACTTGGTCACTCAATTTCATTTGACAAGCACAAACATCTCACTATAACCCCAAAATGTTATACATTCAATTCAAGAGGTTTCAATTAGTAGAGACGAGAGGTTTATCCAATATTATGTGAAGGAACAAATCACACATGTGAAACATTTAAACTACAATTTTTGTTCTAATTGTGGATTACAATTTTCTAGGTGGTAACTAGAGACCTACAAATATATATATTTAAAAATATATTATAAAGATGGTGGGATATAACACTTGCCTACATATTTAGTGTTTAGTCTAAGAACAAACCACTAGCAAATCAAAACTAAATAGTTTTAAATTTTGTAAAATAATCCTTCAAGAGCTAACACGATTTTGTCATTATGACTTTTAGAAACTTTGAAACCTAATAATTGCCACAAGTTAGAAATTTACATACTTCCAAAGTATACTTCAATTTTACATTTTCAATTTTAATTCTTAAGGTTCATATTTTCCCAAATGATGATTATTTGTTTCATCATAGTGCACAAAACATCCAAACAAGGGCATATGAACAATTAGTAGAAAAAATATTCTATTAATTTTAAGTCATCACTGTGGATATAAATAAGGATTTTTTTCAAGTTCTTCAAGTAAGTGCAGTAGCAAGCATCTCCAACATTAATTAACATTGAATGGCAATTGTCCTAGGTGGGCTATAGCATTTTTGCAAAGTGCTATTAGAAGTGGCAATTTAGGAAATGCCTAGATCTAGATGTGGTTAGTTTAATTATTTTTATTTCTAAAAATGGTGAAAATTTTCCCTAAATTTCACCCAAAACAATTCATAAATTAAATTTGTTTTTGCCTAGTCAAAACAATTTGCCCAATTGAAACATTGGATGTAAATCATCAGTGAATGTCCTTCAAATTCTTTGAAAATTAATTGAATTATCCACCATCATGCACATTTCATCTACATAGGATAAAGTTAACTCATTGACACCATTATCACCAATATTAGTTGAAATTCACCATCAATTTTTTTTATTAAAATGGATATATATAAAATGTTTACTAAGGTTGTGTAGCCAACAACCTTCATGGAAAGCTCTACAAATGTCTATACAACCCAAACCTCCAAATGAAAATAAATACTTGTAATGCAACTCACTATCCTTAGTTTAATCAACATTTTAAATCAAGTGCAATTTTGTAGCACAAATTTCACCTTTGTGTTTTTGTTTCAAATTCCAACTTTTCCATGTCTAAAAACTTATTTGTTTACACACTTCACATGTTTTGCATTCTTGTTGATGTCCCTATTTTTGTGTGCCATTTGGATTCATGTTGTATATAATCATTCTTTTTCATCAATTTTTGCACACTTGATAGTCTCTATGCTTTTGACATGCAAGTTTTGTACCTCCTTACATTATTATTTCATCCATTATATCCTTCATTTATTTGACATACTAGTTCATTTGGTCATACTTTTACCATTTAGTTGTAAACTAAAAAATATACTTCACCTTTTCACATTATATATGAAATGGAAACATTTGTGCAAAATTCCTTATTATGAGCTATTAAAAATTAAGTTTCAAAAGATCATTCAAAGTCACCACAAAACAAAATCTGATCAATTTAATCCCCAACCACTCTTAAAGTGACCATGAATCCCAACCACTTGAATTATAGATGTTCCTTGGACTAAATGCGTCTTTTAAAAATGTTAAAATATGGGATGAGCCAAAAGGTTGCATGGAAAATTCAGAATGTGCCATGTAATAACAACATTTTACATGTGAATAACATGCATGTAAATTGTCCGTTGGAATTGATAGCATATTTGATGCCTTATTGTAATTTGACCATTTCAACAAATGGCAATGAAAATGGACCATGATAATTCTCTTTGGTTAGCATTACTTGTTGTTCACATAACTTGTACATTTCTCCTTGTTGCTAATAAAAAGGTTAATTAACATGTATAGATATTTTCTTCATTCTTCAGTTTGCCTAAACACCAGCATTAGCAAATTGTTTCAAGTATACAAACAAAAAAGAGTGGTTGCAAAAGATACAAATTAAAAACTAAAATGGAACAAGTGTGCAAGTTTGTCAACAAAATCAACAAAAGTTGTGGTTTTGATAGGCATGGCCTGGAGATTCTTTTGTGTCATGATTTTTTCAACAGATCTTCGAGACAAAATCACTTCAACTATTTAATTAAGTGTCATCACAAACAAAAAATAAATTGCTTATGATTGAATTCTATGTCCAATTTTTTTTAATATTGGATTTGAATATGATGTTCCAGAACCATTCCTTATAACTAACCAAAGGAGAGGATGCAACCACTCAACCTCCTAGTAGCAAGGCTATGATTTAAATGAGAAGCCCATTAACCGCTTTTTTCTACACTATTTTTTAAATCAAAAGTTTGGTTTGCTGGTCACCATAAATTGCCTTTTGAGTGTAAACTATGAGACCTTGGGAACATTTTTCATCAACAAATAAATGAACAAATCAAAGTGAGTCAATTTGAATATATACAAGAAGTTGTTCAAAAGACAAGCAACACACAAAGCCAAATGAACAGGTCCATTACACGAACAAAAGGATTAACAACATATATGATGAGGACCATGAAATTGAATTTGAACTTGATTAGTACTAAGCTAAATTCCTAGATAGAATAACACACAAAACATGGGCAAGCACTAAATAGGAGCAACAAATTAAATGCAACATTAGGCTTGACCTTCTACAAGACAAGAACAGAACTGGAGAGTATTTCCTCAATTTTTTTGACCACTTCTTATGAATGTGGCAATCCATAAGCCTTAAATGGCATATGGAGCGGAAGACTGTCTAGTTCAGGAGATTGACTAAAGAAAGATCATTAACAAGACATATGCTCTGGTACAATTGCATTGAGCGAATTCTCATACTTTGTGAACTTAGGAAGCACAGATTTTAACCCGTCAACACACATTAGTAGCTGATCATACTTATTGGATCGAACCCATTGCAGCAATTATGAGTTGCAACACTCATGTCTAGATCGTCATGAGTTTCACATTAGAACGAATAATTTCTAGTTCTATTCAATTGCTATATGGGAGTGAAGAATTTGGAGGACAAAAATATTGGCATGGATGTATCAAGATGCAAAAGATAAAGTTACGGTACTCTATGATCCCAACAATTATGTCACAGTGTTGTTCTTGCATTGCTTGTAAACAGAAAGCAAAAATAATTTGTTGGAGAATTTGATTGAAGCTTCAGAAATAATGCTGGCCAGATTGTTGCAGAATTTGATTGAAGCTTCAGAAATCATGCCGACCAGATTGTTGCAGAATTTGATAGAAGCTTCAGAAATCACACCATGCAGATTGTTGGAGAATTATATATGATTGAAGCTTCAGAAACCACTGACCAGATTGTTGGAAAATTCGATTGAAGCTTCAGAAATCACACCAACCAGATTGTTGGAGAATTTGATTGAAGCTTCAGAAATCAGACCAACCAGATTGTTGGAAAATTTGATTGAAGCTTCAGAAATTATGCTGACCAGACTGTTGGAGAATGTGGTTGAAGATTCTGAAATCAAACCAATAAGATTGTTGTTCTGGAAGAAAATTTCAGTTGCATATAAGCTGCCAGTCAAGAATGGGATCTTAACAGGCTCTTGTTGTGTCTTCAAGGGGTATCATCATCCAGAAGAGATTCCAGTTGTGCATTGTTTTCCTCTACAATTTTCCAAGAGTAGAACTCAATAAAAACTGCATAACAGCAACTTACATGATCTGAGCTGCAGACTAGTCACATTGCCGATTGACTCCAAGTCCCACTCCAGTGACAATATTGTTGTCATAGCACAACCTGGAAGTAAAAACATCAGCAAAAATGCAGTTAGGTTTTTCTCATGCATGTGAAAACACAACTCAATTTTGCAAGAGACTTCTCCTGACAAAATACAGAGTTATAATGTTTCTCCATCCACAATAAAGACAACCCAACTTACACAATGAACAGGCTGAACACCATTGGAGCTCCGAGCTTGATCTGAAGCCTTCCAGGGTGTCCATCATCATCATCACATGGAGTAAATCAGGTGCTTAAAGAAAACACAGTTGGAACCAACAAGCCATATATTTCAAGTGCTAAACTAGTGAGGACAGCATCCCCACTTCCATCCCCATTTTCCCATCTCTGTAAGGTGGTGCCCAAACCATGCATTCCTGATTATTATCTACACCTGCAGGTGTCACGGGTGTGAATCAGTGAATCTGCAAACAAGTTGCAGGTGTGCTTTCTTATTATGAGATTGATGGCGCCACAACATTAAAGATCCCTTGCCTACAAAGCTCAGCCATGACACCAGCTGCAGATGGTGGTTTCAATCCGAGTGGCAAAGGAGTGCATGGATTTGCAAGAGCTTCACTGATCACAGCATCGAGAATTTCTTTTGGAGGTGGAAAATCACAAGGTTTACTACAAGCTGCAGCTCCTGCAGCAGCACTGATATCAGCAGCAGAATCAGGATGCTCACTTGTCTGGTACATTGCCCCCGGTGTCATGGTAGACTCATCTATGAAAAAAGTCTCACTTGTGATGCCTGCTGGTGTCATCATCATTTGTGCTATGCCAGGAGAAGCAGAAGGTGGAGATGAAGATGCGTATGGTGGCGCTCTCAAAACTGGGGAGGGAACACCAGGGGGGAGTGAGGAGGAATAAGTCCAAGAACAAATGCTTGCAGGAGCTGCTGCTGCTTGCTGCTGCTGCCAGAATGTACCGTCAGGTTGTTGCCAGAATGGGAGTGTGTTCACAGCGGCTGCTGCTGCTGGTTGTTGCTGCTGCCACATATGGGATGGCGAGTGATCCACAGTTGGATGACCCCAAACAACCAAGGGAGCTCCAATGTGATGATGTCCATGTGCTTGGGGGAGATGAGGATGATGATGATGATGGGGTTGAAAAGGAGGTAGCCCAGTGACAGGTGCAAAAGGATGACCACCTGATGAGCCACAGCCAGTTTGCATCAACATGGGTGCCAACCAAGCATTACCTTCCCGCTGGCTTCGAGCCCAAGTAAGAGGCCGTCGGTGTTGCCAAGAAGCTGCTTCCACATCCCTGGCAATCATGTGTCGTCTATGAGACCTGTACTTCTGCAAATGGCTTGCAATGTTATGTCGAGTTAGACATTGTACACCCATGAGCTCCAGGATCCTTGACGGGATGGCTTTCTCCACTCCCAGTTGCTCCACTGCTTGCACAAATCTTCGGTGCAGCTCTGGTGTCCAATCCACCTTTGTCTTGCGCCGACCTGAAGAAGAAGAAGCTGCACAAGAAGAAGATTTGTTACTTCCCTTAAGATTACTGCATTGGCTTGAGCTTGCCTGGTCCTCCTTTTTGTCCACAGGCCCGACTGATTCCCTGTCACTGCTCTCATCCCCCAAAAGTTTCGCAGCCTCAGCCAACAACAAAGCTTCTTCCTCCCCAATCTCCTCAGTCTCAACACCATCTTCTTCTGTCTCTTGGCCATCATATCCCACCAAGTTGTTCAGTGGTGACTCAATATCCAAACACAAGCAGCGGCTGTTGTTGGTGTCAGCTGGAAGATCCACCACAGTGCAAGTGTCCATATCAATCTCTAGCTCCCTGGTAGAATCTTCTCCATCAAACCTCATGAAATCATCATCCTCAAAGTGAAAACCCTCCAGACTGTTGTCACAGTCCAGCAGCTTCGTGCATGATTGCTCCAAGAACTCCAAGTTGAAATCCTCAATGTCATCATCATCATTATCAGCATTCAACAAGTTTGATTCATTGCATTGTGATGTCGACAAATTCATAGAAATCAAAGAATCCAGAATCTCCACCTTCTCATACTCCACCACCACCTTCACATGAGGAGGAGTTGTTGTTGGCATTCCTCCTGCCCTTGTTGGCATTCTCAGACTGCTGCTGCTCTCCCAAGATTCAGCTGAATCTCAAAACACTGTGTGTGTCTCTCTGTGTGTCTCTCTCTCCGGGCTGAATCTTGCCAGCTTGAAATCAGCTGCTGCTTTCTCATCTCAAGTGGCTGCTGCAACCCAAAAGTTGAGAATCCTTCTCCATCTTCTGCAATCTGCACAAACGAATTCCAAAACCCACATACATACCTCTAAGCACTTGCAAATCCTGGGCTCCTAATCTGCAAACCTTGGGCTCTTTATCTCCAGAATTTCGTGCCTGTTGATGAAATAAGCTGCTAATCTCTAGAATTTCAACAAACCCATTGCAGTCAAGATGGTCTAGTATGGTCTTTCCAATCGTTCTTGGGCTTCACGGCAGTCTGGCATTGTGGCCCAACAAAAGATTCACCATAAGAAACAAGCACAAAAATCTCTGGAATCTGACAAACACACACACACACACACACACACACACACACACATACACTCTGTCTCTCCATCTCTCTGTCGCTTCTCCCCCACATACAAAGCAGCAGATATGCAAACATTGCTACGAGAGGGATTTCTCAACAAAAAGAGTTCTAGAATTTGATCCTTCTATTGGGGCGATGGGTATCACAACCCAAAACCGAAAAAAAACACCAAAAAAAAAAGCAGATGAATTCCCTCATTTGTTTGCGAATGCGGTACCCAAAGACAAGACAGTCCGAGAAGATGGGCCAATTTAACTGGAGAAACTGCTGCAGATTCAAAACACAGTCTTGGAACTGGAGTAGTAAGTCTAGTGTGAAGGGGAAAGAAAAAGAGAAAGAGCTTGCAAACACATTTTTTCTTCACATCCGAGCAGGACTTTTGTCTCACCTGTGGAATTTGCTTCTTTCAGCTGAGTCGGCAGGAACTGTACTTAGCTGAAGCTCCCGGGAGGAGTCCGGTGTGACATGAGAACTTGAACCCAAACCACCACCACCAGCAGCTTGAATCCAGCATACATTTTGTGCTCACAAGCTCGTTCCGCTTGCGGATTGCGCCATGGATTGAAAGCCCAGTTCTTTGTTGTTTCCAGTTCTAATCTTTTACTGGAATTCGCAACTCGCTGCACTCCCAAATCCCGCAAACCACAGACCACAAAACACACAAGCGGCGCACAGAGCGAGGGAGCGAGCGAGCGAGCGAGCGAGAAAGCGAGAGAGGCGCGCGCGCGCGCACGCGCGCAGAGGAGGATCGCGCAGCACAGAGGGAGAGCGAACCCCATCCCCCCGCCCCCCTTCCAAGCGGAGTTCATCCATAATATTCATTCATCCCAATTCTTCATTCATCCATATAATCTTTTTCATTCAAAAAGCCCGGCGAGGTGAATGAAAAGTCACCGAAGTGTCAAGAATTCGTTTCTGCTTTCATCCACGTATCTTTTCGTTATTGGCTCCGTTGATAACGCATACAATCCATTCCTATCCAATCATCGCCATGGGAACGTCTCTCATCCCCACTAGTCCCGTGGTTTTTCATCCTACATTTCAGGCGTGGGGACGTTGAAAAATAACCAGCACTTTTTCATCCACGTAGAAGCGTTTCCTTTGCAAATTATTTGCTTAATTTCTTTTGGTCGCAATAAAAAGAAGGTACAATCCATTCCTATCCAATCAATTCATCGTCATGGGAACGACTCTCATTTGCCATCCGTCCGTGATTTCATCTCCATTTTCGAATGAATAATTCATCCAATTTTCTATTTTCCATCCACCTACAAGCACTTCCTTACAAACCAATTCCTTAATTTTGTTCTCTCTTTTCATCCAGTTGGTGAACCAGTTTATGTAGCTCTCTCTCTCTCTCTCCCCCCCTTCAAAAAAAAAAAAAAAAAAACCTCTTTTGTTTTGTTTTGTTTGGGGGGGGGGGGTCCCAGTCCCAGTAGCTATTAATAATAAAGGACTATCCACTGGGTTATATGGTCCTGTTTCCGAGAGCCATCCTGTAGGCCTGCCATAGGCTACTCTATCCGGATATTTTTGTTATCCGCCAATCACGTTACTGAACCATAGGATTTTCAGGAGTGGGAGGCGGGGGAGGGAGGCCACTCCTCTATTTCCAGTTAAAATTTCACTCCCCCACCCCCACCAAGTGGAAAAAAAACTTTTTTTTTTTTTGGGTTGGGGGGGCGGGGGGCGGTGTCTTTTCTTCACTTTTTTTTTGGGTGGGAGGAAAATATGTGCAAAGTTTTTGGATAAGAAGAGAATCAGTTTTGAACAAATCTTTTGATGTCCCTTGAATTTTGTTCCACTAAGGTAATCCCAGAAAACGGAACAACTTTCAATGGGGGGGGGATCACAGATGGAAGGGAGCAAGTAAGGAGGGATTGTTGGCTTTTTTTATTAATGAAATTATTTAGTTTAATTTAGGGAGTGTTTCTAATGCATTATTCATTTGATAACCGGATCGACACACATAGTTGGTATGTTGAAAATAATAATAATAATTAGTTGGAGTTATGTACCTATGTGCAATTCACACAAAACACTTATCAATTGGTGTAGTGTGGTAGATGTACACCGAAATGTCCTTTAAAATTTGCAATGCCTTATTTTTTTAAAGAAAATAACATGAAGTTGGTTTTTAATAAACGGGGAAGTGTTTTAAGAATCACCACTTTCTTTTTTTTAAAAAAAAATTGTTTAGTGCACCAATTACATTTGATTGCATGGATTTTTCACCCTATATTGCTACTACTTCCATTTTGAGAGATGGTACCCTTTTAGTCATACCATTTGGGGGACGAAGAGAGAGAGAGAGAGAGAAGAATTCGTGGCGAACCCTCTAGAAGGTTTCAACCCCATGGTCTTTCAGCCAAATTTTCCTAAGAATGATTGCCACTTTGGCTACATCACAAACTTGACCCAAAAAGGAATGTAGGCTTTTGGGTTTTAGGTCCTAGCTTTAAACTTGAATATGCAAGGGCATCATCATCTCTCATAAGAACACTAAAATGAGCTTTTCACAAGTATGTTGTGATGTTCATTATGTTGTTTTTGGGAACGTGTTGGGGAACAACTTGAGATCCCATGAAGTGAAAGTTAAGCAAGGGAACACTAATGGGAACAAACCTTTTGAATTTTTTTGGTGGGAACAAAAGCTGACAGAAAACCCCAATTATCACTTGAAATTTCTTTGTCTTGCTGATTGTGCAAGCGCACCACCGATGACAACACCCATCAACAAATTGTATACACAACAAGTTGTGTAGTACTAGGGACAAAGCTTTTGCCTACTTTTTTGTGCAAAATCCAATTCATGAGTGAACTCTTGTAGCTGATTGTGCAAGTGAGGACATTCTGAGATGATTTTTTTGGATTGGTGAGAAATTTCACCACTTGGTGGTGATTAGGGTTTTCGTTTTGTTTAGAAAAAGCAGTGGCTCTAGGTAGGAGATTTCTGTAGCCAGATTTTTAAAAAGTTCAGGAAAATTGCCAGACATTTATATCATGTTCCAATAGAGTAGCCCAACAATGTAGAAGGATGTTCAGAAATGTTTTTTACTTTCTTGATTTTATGTATAGCCAAATCTGGCTAAACATTTTTTCAGATGATTGCCACCAATTTTTTTTTAATTTGACAATTTTCTCGTTTCTAGCAAAAAGAAATCTTATTTTCGGGAAAATTTCGCCAAATTTTTCATATCACAAAAATTAGAATTATCGCCAATCACCACCTTAGCTACATCACTTATTAATAAAATTGGTGCCATTAGCCTTTTTCATTAAAAAAAAATTGAAGTATTTTTTAAGGTTTCAATAGTCAGAAGTGAAGAAAAAGAAAAAACAATAAAAATTGTCCTATTACAAAACACTAGTGTGAACCCGATGCATAATGCACCCTGTCGATCCCCCCACCCGGTCCTTCGCATTTCCCACTCCGATTCACTTCCACCTATTAAGACCCCTAGAACCCCACCCCACCCCCTCCCCCCTTCACAAAAAAAAATTAAAATCATGACCCTCCTACACCCTTAGCCCAAAAAAAGTGCACGCAAATCGTCTCACCCACCCTCCAAATCCCAAAAATACCTCCCCC
The DNA here is from genome assembly GCA_963921925.1 of Sphagnum tenellum. NCBI lineage: Eukaryota > Viridiplantae > Streptophyta > Sphagnopsida > Sphagnales > Sphagnaceae > Sphagnum > Sphagnum tenellum. Next base: position 15,945,658 of record OY998152.1, read on the forward strand.
AAATACGACGACAGTTGCTGCGCGAAAACGAAAATAAAAATAAAAATAAAAAGTAAGAACTCGAGGTCTTGAATAGTTTTTGGGCCCTCGAGTTCAATGGGACAGTGATCTGAGTTTCAAGACCTCATCAGACAGACTTACTGAATTAATATATAAGATTTGATTTTCAGTAAGTTAGCCAGAAATATAGAATAGCAATTAATTAAAGAGTTGTGCTTCATACCTGGTTTAAAGCCAGATTTGGCTAAATCTTCCTAGGGATGATTGCCACTTTGGCTGCATGAAAACATTCCTAAGGAAAAACCACTGGGTGCCATTCTCGTCAAATTGCATTTACAAATTATTATATACTAGAATTTATGCCAAGCAAGATTATAATAATAATAATAACAATAATGTGTCAGAGGAATTTTGTGAGACAGAAGAAGTTACAAAGTCAGGACTGACAAATCTAACGTAGTAATTGTCAGCTCTGTCCTCCCGCAATGTCTCGAACCGTTCCCAATTTCTTGCTTGCTGACAATGAAGAGAAAGAGTAATAATGTGACAAGATCTACGTGCACAATTGCACATACATAATTTATAATGTTGGGGGGGGGCATTGGGAGTGTTCTCCTTGCAACCACTGTTGGTACCAGGACGCTGCCTGTGCAGTAGATGAACACTAGTTGTGAACTCTTTGCATAATAGGCAACGGGAACTCTAACAATCTGATCTTGCAAATACATGTAATCTTCCTGACGCTGCTATCACCGACAAACCCAGGATTCTGGCACAAACACTACTTAAAAGTCTCATTAGAAAAGCAAAGTTGGATTTTTCAACTTCGGATGGAGATCCAAGAAATTCTCATAACCAATTCACTTTAAATTCACTATAATGATTCTTCCATATTGCATCACAGCTTATCCCATATCATTTCTGCAAAGTTCAACCCTTGCCACCAATATCTTTGGGGCAAAGGGCATTATTTCGATGCATCTAATTGGAGAGTAGGCCAAGCAACCAACTGATCACTGAGGCACACCACCCCAAAATAAAACTGAACTTTGGGTGCGTCACTAATTGATACTGATCACAGTAGCAGATAATAGCCAACACATTCATTAGCCTCTTTCCTCACTTCTTGATTTGTTTAGACAAAAGTGGCCTCAACTACACTAAGAAAAGCACCACATGCTGGAAAAATCCAACATAGTGAGACGTACATTTAGAAAAAGAAAATGTTCTGAACTAGATTGTGAGTGATCTATTTCAGGAAGAGATTAATTCAAGTACAACAGGTCATTCATTCTCTTCACCTCTTTTGATAATTGGAAGTGATCTCCTGTACAATAAGCTATCATGTTTTGGCAACCCCCAACATTATATGTGCACATACTTGTTATTGCGGCTATACAAAAGTACTGCCTGCTTCTTCTTTTCCTTGGTTGCCCTTGGCATGATCCCTCTTTCTTGAGAAAAAGATGGATGATGCCTAGGCACAATTTGGACCATGTTATGCACCTTTTGTGCTTGTTACGCACATTACATGTTTCTAGCCTTTTACAAGCCCAAAGTGTGCATATCAGGACCTAAAGTGTATTAGCAGTACCAAGATGTCTGGGCACCACTAGACACATCTATGATGTGCAAATGGCAGTTAGGGGAAAAAAAGAAGTAGGCAATACTTTTGTGCACATATAATGTTGGGAATTGTATGGGAATTTCCCAACTTCCCGCACTATAAACAGAAGCATAAGTAGTTTAGAAAAAATACAAGGTAAAGACATAACTATCACCATTGTTTTCTTGTAACAAATCAACAATAATAACAAAAGTACTGAAGGGCAATTCAAAGGGGGATCAAAAGATGTTATTAACCAAAATAAGTGGAAAACAAAGGGAACCATGCAATTGTTCTAGTCTACAAATTTTCACTTACAACCCAAACACATAGGTAGTAGCCTGAGGACCCATTTTGACAACTTGCCATAAGAATGAATTGCCCTGGACCCACTTTGACAACTTGTCATCAAAATGAATTGCCCTGAGTTTTTTAATTTCTAAAAACAAGATCCTTTACACAAAAAAGTTGGGAGAACTTTTCAGAAAGCACCGCTCATAACTGGGTTGTCACTAAGAAAGGCAATTTGCCATTGGGTTTTTTATGGGGGACATATCCTTCATATTGCTACTTTGATAGAGTCATGCATAGAACTTTTTGTAGAACTAAATAAAACCTTTAATGAATTTGCACTCTTGACTAGATTAAGCTGTCTTTTGCCCTTATGGTTTGCAAAATTACATCTATGCACATCATGTTTAGACATAATATATCCATATAACACATTGGAGATAGGAGACATATATTATAAACATGAGCACAAGCTGATGGGCATATGAGTGACTACCCAACCAAGTCTGTGACTCATAAACTTAATTATCCCCTTTTGGAGAGGGTGGGTTCCATGAGAGAACATGTAAGAATCACAATTTAGCATGTTAGCCTAAGAGCATCTCCAACCATACCCCTTTTGGGCCTCTACAAATGGTCACCCCATGCAGATGTAGTGTTCATCATTTCCACCATTGACACCCCTAAACATGAAAAATTCCACAGTATCAAATGATAGACTGTTTTAATACCACCACTTGGGCCAATGATTATGGGCAGCCGATCAAGAAGTCATTTTGTCTATTGGCTTCAAGATTGACTATCTTGGAGAGCAATAGAAGTTGTGTGCATGTTTGTAAATTTAGATTCAGTTTCATGCTCCCATAGTACTTGAACAAATCCAGCTGTGGAGTGTTCAGTAATTAATTAGTTTATGAAAGTGCATTTTAGTATATAATATTGTTTTAAGATTTGCAGCTTGCAATGGAAATATTTGTAAAGTTCATGAAATTGAGGGCAAAGACCTCGTATTCAAAAAAGACCAGATGATGTGCACAACACAAGATGAACATTGTATATGGAAAAAAACTCAGGTCAAAACTCAAAAATACATCGATTTTGGTGAAATTTGAGTTTCACCACGAGTTTCTTGTTTTTGCACATTCAAGGTTTTGTGAAGAAAACCATTTTCAATAGTAGTAATGTGACGGAGGCTAAAGTGAATGAGGAAAAAAATTGGTGAGTGTGGAGAGAAGTTGCTATAATTTTGGGAACAACACACTTCTTAATTTTTTGTGACAAAAGTGAAGGTGCGCAAGGACAACAGTCATATGATTTTGCAAATAACATGTTTCTTAGTTCTGTGTGACAAAAGTTAAAGTGATCAAGGACAATAATCATGTGAAGTTGTGAAAAACACACTTCTCAATTCTATGTGACAAAAGCTAGGTGAATGAAAACAATAGTCATTGTGGTTTTGTGAGAAAAAAAGTTCTCAAGTTGTGACAGAAGTTGAAGCAATCAAGAAGCTTGAAGGAAGCGTGCAAACTTTTGAAGCGAATGAAAAGGTCGCGAGAGGACGACAATTCTAGAACCTCCATTTTGGAAACATGGACACAACTTAAAAAGGTTAAACTAGCTTATTTTTGGAATTGTGGAGGCAATTAAAATGGTTGGGGATTTGATACTTGAAGAAGCTTGGAGAAGCAAGCTCAAGTGTGTATAGATTCCAAAAGTTTAACAAGGTTCGATTGCATTTCCAAGGTTGTAGTTTGGTTTTCTTATAAGCAACTAGTAAGGAGTGTATTATCAAAGTAGTGAAGTGCATCCTTATAAAGTGAGGATGATAACCTCGTTGAAGTAAGGGTTGATGTAAGCAAAGCTCCTAAAAATGAACCTAATGTGTTTATTTATTGTCAAGAAAAGTATTCTATTTGGGAAGTTATCTTCTTGTGTATCTAGTTTTTTTCCACACTTTGTTGTTTTCTTTCTACCCTTTGTTGCAAGTTTTCCAAATCTATACAAACCCTAACTACCAACCAGTTAATTGAATCTCTAAAAAATTTCCCTCATACAAACCCTCACAAATTGAATGTGAATTTGATGCACATGGACATACATCTTGCCCCAATCAATCTAAATGCAAGTTGTTGTCATCTTTCATGGATTCTCTTGTGATTTCACACATTTTCCCACACCTTCCTATGACCTTTTCCATGTTTTGCCACATATGGCGAATAAACAAAACATGGTCTATGGTTGTTGCAAAAAGTGTCTTTTGGAATGCATTGGAAATTGTGAGAGTAAACCATGGACCTTACCTTTTTTGTATTGCTAAAATGGTAGTTCAAATATATGTCTTTAAAAACATTTTGAGAATGAAATAGACTGCATAAAAATATGTTTAGACATTGTTGACCTAAACCACAACTTATGTGATTGAAATTCAATACTTTCAAATGAGTCTCCTTCAACAAGCATTTGTTCAAGCCATGGTAGGTAAGTAAGTTTTCGGGTTAGCAAATTCTCTCCATAGGGGAGCAACTTGTTGGAATCTCTCCCATTAGTTTCCAATTAGATCATTGGTGATATAAACATTGTGCTAATTTTTCAAGGGGTCACCATATTCTTTTCCTTCAATGATGAACTAGGATTAGTACTTAAATATACACCTTGTATCGACTATTACTTATGCAAAAAAAATCTAGACACTTGTTTAAATCTAGTTTATGCTATATGTTTATTTCCCGTTTGTAGGTATTTTAATATGTGCCAATGGGATTGAATTGCAAAGATTTTTCATGTGTTGTTTTGAGACTTTAAGCCAATATGATGAATGATGGCATTTGGATGCAATGATATACAAAACAAATGTGGATCATTGAGTTACTTAAGTTCTAGCAAGTTGTGGTTGAATACAATATTGTCCTTGGCTTCATCTACATCACAAACATTGACATTCTTCAAGTCTAGCCTTTCATTCCATCTTCCACATATTGCAAATTTTTAATTGGACATGTCATTATATGTTTGTTTGTTGAAGGGTTGTAATGCACATCATATGATACTAGACCCTTGTCATGTGAGGAAGAAACATTCTTTCGAGCATATTTATTGCATATTTGTAAATTTACAATTTGTATGTTCTAATGTAAGAAGGTGAATAATACATTATTCACTGTTAGATTTTATGTATGGGTATATTGACTTCAGTAACATCCTTTTAATTCAAGGAACCAATTCATTTGATTAGTAGCTAGGTGGAATTGAACTTCATTTGGAATTTCTTCTTAAATCATAAATGGTACAAGTGAATGTGTTATTGCCTATGTAGTCAACGACCTTATTTCAAGGTCACAAAAATTGGATAAAACCTTAATTTGCATCACAATTTGTAAACCACATCTTGGTAGTCATGAAATTCTAATTTTGTGATGAATCTTTGGTGATTTCATATTGCATTATGCATGTGAGTGTGAAAATTCCTTGTACAAATTACCCCCAAGACAACATTTCTCAAGGAATTATAATGAAAGGCTTATTTGGTAGTGAGAGGCATTTTCTTTTATGTTTATTTGATTAATGTTGCCAATTAAATTTGGATGGTTCCCTTTTCCCATTATGTTAAACACGTGATATTCATTTAAGAAAAGTGTTGACATAATGGGAGATGGGAATTGTTAACTAATGGTAAATATTGTCACATGGCAAAATAATCAAACATTAATTATGGGATGGAAATGTTGCCTAATAATAGTTAGTGAATTGCTTTCAAAGAAAAATAATTAGAAAGAAATTAGAAGTAGAATTTTAATTTAAAACTACTTAAGTTAGAAGGTAAATTTCTTAATTTAGCTTAACTTAACGAGCATCCTAGTTTAATTATTTAATTACTAGTGTTAAGTACTTATAATTTATTATTCTTTAGTTGTTTATGATGAAGCTTCTTGGGTCATTAGTCCTCAAGGATAAGGTGATTGGCATGAGTTTGCCAATCAACTAAGAAATGCAATGAAGATTTGAATAAAGGCTTAGAATGTAGGAAGGGATGAAGTATGTGGCATGTGGGATGGGACTTTGTGGTTCCTTCTTTTATTCCTTTGCCTTTCCTTATGCTCCTTCTTTTTTCATGTATGTTGTTCCTTTTGAGGTTTAGAGGAGAGACACAAGAATTAAAGGAAAAGGAAGATTATATTTGTATGAAAAACAATGGAATGGGAGATGGAAGGTCATGTCACCTTTTTTCTTCTTGTTTGGTTTACCTTGACTTCTTCGATGCAATGAGAATAATTGGTAGTAGTTTGATATATAATATTGTAGCTCTTAATTTAATTAAGTTTTCTTCACCTTTCATTTCCTAAAATACTTGTTGGAAATCAGTCATTAAACAATCATCCTAGTGCTAGGAAACAATGATGTTGTGAAAATGGGCACATTCTACCATCATTTTACAAAAAACATTTTGTGAGCTAAGGGTCATGGTGGTTGAATACTATGGGTTCAATCTCCACAAATGGTTCAATCGAAGCAAATGGAAACATTGTCAACAAAGCAGGAAAAGGATATTGTTGATTGTGAAGTTGTAAATTAAAATGATCTTTGGAGGATCATGATGTATCCTATGCACATGAAGGTTATGAATGGAGCCCCTATGAATTTGAAAGAATATATGTACTAGTTCTTTATGTGAGGTTTTGGGTCCATGGATGTGGGTGTGTGTATGGTTTGTGGAACTTGTTTCTTGTGTTTGTGAATGGGTCCATGCTTTTGGTTGGTGCTTTTGGGATTTTGTGAATGACAATGGTGGTATTTTTCAACCTTTCATGGTCATAGCACAATGATCCATGCATTATAGGCATTCATGTTATTCATTTGGCATTTTTTAATCCATTTTGAATGACTTGAATTACAACTCCTTTGAAAACAAAATTTCACCTTGTGTCCACTTGATCTTAGTCAATATATATATCTTATATATCAATTCACTTGTATGTTAGTGTGTATGTCTGAACTCGTCCATTCCGACCCGTTAACAGTCTCTGCGAGGCCGACTCTGCAACCCCCAAATGACACAAACGAGGTCCCGAAATGAGCCGCACCTGGCTTGAAATGTTCCAACGCCAGGTGCAGGTCGTGGTGGCGGAGAGACACACGCTCACTGGATCCTCCGTCTCCCCGCACCAGCCATCGATCGCGTTATTAATAAATAAATAAAATGAACCAAAGTTGTAACCAAAAAAAAAAAACAAATATATATTTTTAAAAGGGGGAAAACTAGAAAAAAAACAGAAAAACACTTTAACAATTAGATTTTTTTTTAAACACTTAAAAAATGAAAAAAAATGAAAAAAATATATAATAAAAAATATTAATAAAAATAAAAAACACATTAAATTTTTTTTTTAAAAAGATAAAAGTTTCTAAAAAAAACTAAAACATGAACCGGGTTTAAAGAAAACGAGGGACTTCAAAGTGTCTGAAGGTCACAAGTACCCACTAGTAATGCATAATGCAAGAAAATTTGAAAGTTCCCAAAAAGGTCACAACAATTATAAGTCATATGTTAACTACTCAAATTTTTTAAATGAATGTTCACTGCCATCATTAAACACCTTTAAGTCTAACAATGTCCCAATTTTAACATCATGACCTACCCACCATACAAATGTTGCAACCAATGTTTATGATAAATTTTCAAGTAGGTCATAAAATATGTAGAAGGATTTTTTTTTTGTATTTTCATATTTAATATGTAGCCAAATCTAATTAAATTGTCTTATGGATGAGCAATATTTTAGCTACGTCACAAAATTGAAAAGAACATTAGTTCAAAAGTGAAATGCAATTCACTAACCTAAGTCATTATGGGATTTCAAAAATGATTCACCCACCCTAATCATTTCACCTTAACTAAAATTATGTCACTATAAGGTAACTATGTAATCATAATGTTCACTATTAGTTGACATAATACATTACTAATCGAAATCATTCATTATACTAAATAATTATTTTTTAACGTTGTTGTTTTAAATACCTTAAGTTATTTAAAATTATTATACTTCATGTTATTCTCAATTATTCTTCACTATTTCACCTTATTTATTTATACCTTAAGTTATTCCAACCTAAATTAATTTTGATTATTTTAAGTTATTCCATTCTAACCTATTTTAGGTTATTATACCATAAATTATATCCTACGATAACTTAGGGTTATAACTTATAACAACCTAGGGTTACATAACTTATAGTAATATGTGGTAAAGTAGCCTTATAATAATTTCTAATAACTTAAAATAGTTTAAGGTGGATTCACCTATAATTTTTTTTTTTAAACTTAAGATGAAATAGTTTGGAATAACTAATAGAGGCTTAAGGTGGAATAACTGAAAATAATTGAAAATAACCTAAAATAGCTTTAAGGTAGAATATCCTATAAAATATTTTTAAATACCTTTAAATGGATTAGTTTTAAATAATTGAAAATAACCTAAAATAATATAAGGTGGAACAACCTAGTATATTATAAAATAACTTAAAGGTGTAATAACCTAGAATACTTGAAAATAACCTAGGTGAAACAATTTAAAATAACCTAGAATAGCCAAAAGTGCAATACGCGATAATAGTGTAGGATAAAATAACTTAAAATTACCTAAAGTAAATAACTTAAAATAATCGATAATCACCTAAAATAACTTTAAATTAATCTAATTTCTTAATCAATGGTGTCCTAAATAACCTATGGTAACCTACGTTAACCTAATAATAGCTTAAAGTACCCTACATTACTTTTCTTTGCACTACAAGGAATCTTATCCATTACAACCCATGTGTTTGCAACTTGTGTCCAAATGAACCTTTTTTAACAACAATAAATGCAAATGTCCTCCATGGCACTTAATAAGAACAACTTATAGTCACATATATAATCACAAAGTGGTTTGCAATTGCATATGCAACTTCTCCTTGAGACTAATGTCGATTTGTATGAAAATAAAAATGAAAAGTACATTTATATCATCCATTTTTAGTGGCATCCCAAAAAAATGAAAATGTAATTATTTTTGCAACTTGGAAAATGGTTCATAGGCCATTGGACACCATGTGGCATCTTTTCAACTTGATTCGTGACTATAAATCCTAATTGCAAATGTACATGTAATTAAATATGAAAGAAATGTGAATTGGCCAATAAAATTGTTGAATTTGATGGTCTAATTTTATTCATGTAACTTTTTTCAATGCACATTTTGAAGTTTCTAACATCATAGGGTTTGTCATAATTTGTAGTTAAGTGCAAACAAACACATTTATCATCCATTTTTTAGGTCATCCATTGATAGATTAAAACATAATTGTTTTTGCAATTGGTCAAGTAGACAAATGGTAATACGTAACAAGTAGTATACAAGGCTAGGTAATAAACGATATGCATGTGGCTAAATAGTAAGTATTTTATCATTTCAATATGTGATAATGTTTTTGTATTAATTATTTCAATAAATAAGCTTTGTAAATTATTTATTAAATAGGTTAGGGTTAAGGTAATGGGTGTAATGTATTAATTAGGTGGGCTATGCAATTAATCTATTAAATCAACAATTAATGAGACAAGTAGTAGGTAATATGTGGATTGGAGATCATACTTAGGTGGGTTAAGTAATAGGCAATTTATCATGTTGATATGTGATATTTTTGAATTATTTATTTAATTAGGTAGGTGATGTTATTTATTTATTGAATAGGTTAGGTAGTAGGTGTAAATTATGATCCATTTATAAACAATTATAGTGAATAAGTTATATATCATACATTTAAATTACATTTTTAAAATAAAATTATGGTATATTATAAGCAAAATTGTATAATATAAATTTTGAAATCAACTAAAGGTTTGAGATGTAAAAATATGTAATTTATTTTTACATAAACAACTAAAAAATTTATCATAATTGTAAGTAAAACTTAAGATATTATAACCAACATAGGTTAAGTGCCTTACTAAATGGCATTAAGTAGACACAAGTGGTTTATTTAACAACTTAAACTAGTTTTTAAAGTTTTGCGTAGGTAATGACACATGTCAAAATGGTATAAATTGAAATTGCCAATAATAATAATAATAATAATATAAATATAATAGTTTGATATCTAAATAATAAAATTTAAGAAATATAAATAAATATAAATATAAATAGTGTGACCACCATTGCTTAGTTATAAAACTAGTTTTCAAACCAGCTGTAAAATGACAATGCCACATAAGTTGGGTTGGATGGATGAAAAGTTCATGTAAGTCATCTTCATGTGATTACCATTGCAACTTCATGCCATGTATTTTCTTTTACAACCAGAATTTTATGTGACTTGTTCAAAGCAACTAGGCTTATAGTAGCCACACATGATAATTACAATTAAAAATTAATTATTAATCTAGTCATTGATTTGCAAATAATTTACAGTGATGGTAACCTACACATAGAATAGCAAATGAATGTGAATAATAATATGTGATGACAAATCATTTCAATTATTCAAATAATTGTCCAATGGTTAAAACTTGATTGTAAATATAGAGGTGAAAGGAGGCAGAAGATTTAGCCATTTACATTTGCATTTTAAGTTAGTGGACTAGGTGGCTTAGGTTTTTAGGTGCTTAACCCTAAACAAGGAACCTTATAATTAATAGTGATAACTAATGTGTAGACATAAATGCTTGAATTAAAAAAAAATTGGCGTTCATGTTAAAAGAAAGTAACGTTGATTATTTTCCTTTAATTTTTTGACCATGAACATTTTTGAAACACATTTTGGGGGAATATTTTTAATATATAATTTTCCACAATACTTTAGATGGTATTCTATTTATTTTATTAATAACCAATTAATAAGTATAATTTAGTTATGAATTTCCAAAGTTCAAGTTCATAATTGTTAAAGGGGCCATGAAAATTAAGAATACAAATTTATTACAATTTCCAGCCATTTTTACTCTGATGAAAACTTTAAGTCGTATATTTTGGCATGCAATGGATAAACATGAAAAATATATATAAAAATAAAAAAATTAAATGAAAGTGCCTAGAAGAATATTACTTGGCCAATTCTAGTTCCTTAACCATTTCTTGAGGTGATTCCTTGTGGTAACATATGATCGTACTTTCATTCACTAGGAATGAAATTAATGCACAAGGTTAAGTAATTACCATGTATGATCAATTAACATACCCTAATGGCAATTTGGGATGGTCTATTTGACCAATCCCATGCTTTAATGATGATTTAATAGGGTCCATTTGATTAGGCCCTAATCATCTTGACTAAATTTCTTTGGTGTTTTATTTGATTGGATGTTCAAATTGACACCTAGTAAAAAACGTCACCCCAATTAGAAAATCCATGAAAAAAACCATGTGTTTTTATGCCTTGGTTCTCTAGTCAAAATTGACATCCATTTTGGTCAACACATCAAAAAATTTAATTAAATTGAACCTTTTAAAACCATGTTTTCTTGTAATGCATGAACATTTGTTTTACTATTTAATTAAACATTAAGAAATGTTGAGATTGCCTCAATTAAGTGATATGGTCTAGCTTTACACTTTGATAGTTTACCACACGACTTACAAACTCGATTTCAATTCTTCCAAAATACAATTAGAGGGTTAAATTTGAAATTTACCTCTCAAAATCTCTCAAATAATTTTTCTAAATGTAACAAATGCATATCCCAATCATGGTTGTGGACATTCACATCGTCCATGGACACTTTGATCCATTTGCTCATGTTTGAACCAAATACTTCCTTCACAATTTGAGATAATGGCCCCATGACATTCTTCAAGCCAAAAGGCATCACCTTCCATTCAAATAATCCAATTTTGGTGATTATGACAATCTTCCACACATCATCCAAGGGGTTGTGCGAATATGACAAAATCCAATATATATATCATTAAAAATTGTAGATTTCTTTAATTGGAAAAAACACATATTTAATTGGGGTAGAGTATATATGCAACTTTTCTCATCTACTAATTTAGTGGCCTATAGTCTTTGAGAAATTAGTGGATCCCATCCTTCTTAGTATGCATCATCAATTTGCATGCTTACTTGGAGTTACTTAATTGCATTTTGTTCGAAGACACTAAAACATCAAATTTATATTTGATTTTTCTTTGTTCCCAAAACAAAAGGCAATTTGATGTGGTCCAACATGGAAGAAATCCCTATATGTTGATCAAATTCTTACCAATGAAACAACATCCCAATTTTAATTTGTTATAGGCAAACACATCCTAGAACCACCCTGATAAGTCCATAATACATTAACTTGAATTGTTGAAAGAGGGGGACTTACTTTCAGAAGTCATTGGATTTTTCCACCACCAACACTCTTATTTGGTCAAATGATCCTTTTCAACACTCAACAATGTAAGGTTTTTCTTGAGTTGGTTCAAACATGACATTATGTACACTGTGTGAACATGTTTTCTTTTGCACATGCCTAAACCCTTTTAATCTTTTTTCGCTGATGTTGAAACCCAACACATCCAATCAAATAGGTCATCACTATCTACTTATCAAGCAAACTTTTTTGTTGCACCAAAACTAATAGACAAATGAATTGTGTTGACCTTTTTAATTGCACAAGCTCTTCCAATCCTCCATCCTCCAATTTCTCAAACTTTGTCATCTTTTCGTCCTTTGCTACCCAACATTCCAAAGGTATGTTATTGATGTCAAACATTCAACATTCTTTTTTCTAGCATGCACCTATTACAAAACCTTTTTTCTTTGTGACTATCTAGTCGATTTGAAATTTTCACATATCTCCTTAAATTACAAATTAGTCTAGTTCATCCAACCATGCAAATCCCAAGCGTGACTTGACAACCTCTTTTTAATTGGCACCTTGTCCATGCTCACAATGTTGATGGGTGTTGACATGTTCACAATATGTAGCAATAGTATGTGGACATCTAAGCATAGGCCATCTAGGACTTGCATCAACCTTCATTTGATGTCGATGACAACCTCAATTTTTAGAAAAAAATCCATGTTTCATAGCATGATGTACCCATGATCAATATCTACCACCATAAATGCAATCACACACCTAATGTTAACCATTGTAACCATTAAGTTCTCTAATCAACATGAGGCCTACATCACCATTTTGGAAGTGATCTTGTAACCTTATATAATCCTATTATAACATACATCAAATCCATCTCTTTCATAGTAATTGTCGGCATTATTGACATTGTGATCCCATTTTATGAAACTGTCAACCAAATAATTATCAAACTCAACCATCAAATGCAAACTTCAAGCCTTGTCCAATTTATTCAAACCCACCTTAAATAATCTCCTTTTTCATTATCAAATAAATGATGTTCAACTCCTCCTAGTTCATTTGATCTTGTCATCTTCAAGCCATTTTGAATAAACCTTCCAAATATTCTAATTTCCCATAACACCATCATAATAGTCTCCATGGAAGAGAATTTGAAAAATATTGTTCCTTTAATGAAGTGGGATATTGTCTTAAATCTCATAGCAATGTTTAAAAAATCCCCATTCACTTAGGGTGTAAAAACAATCCAACAAGCCAAAAAGGGTGTTAGACCACAAAGAAAAATAGTCCAAATTAGAGAAATAATATTTATGTTTTATTATTTAAAACTATGAGAATCATGGCGAGTTGTTTCTTCATTTAAAAAATTCAAACCAAAAATCCATTTGATGAAATTTTTAAGTCTAAGTTTTGATTTAAGACCTTTGAAAGTGAACACCTATTGCATCAAAAGGAGTCAATTTTGCAAAAGATTATCAAAAGGACTCATATAATTATTTTCTTTAAATATGGGGGAAAAAAAGAAGATAAAGACTTATTAGCCACATTCAAAAATCATGCATACTTTAAAATATGTGGAATTCTAAAACTTTAAAAATTCAAAGAACTTTTCAAAATTGATCCACAGTTTTTAACTTTGAAAGTTTTTTACCACACATAAATGGGGTATAATTTACATGAAGTGTTAAAAAACTGTAGCTTATTATAAAACAAAACATAAAAAATCTAAAAAATGAATTTTTTGTCATGATTTGAAATTGTTACCATTTTAAAAAAACATAACACTAAATTTATAAGGAATCAACACACTTTCAAATTTTCATACTTAGTCAAAAATGATTTTAAAAATGTCATGTATTGGGACAACTATAAGCATTTATTGTAAACAAATTGCAAAAACAATTGTTCAAAAAATTAGTTATATAAAAAAGTTATTTTTGGGCAAAAAGACATGTAGTCCTTTTTCTAAAGTAATCCCGATGGCTCATTGTATTTCAATTGCACCCCTTAGCAACATCTTAAAATATATCTTTGGATTTTTCCAAACTTATTTCATGCATTATTGGAGGCTACATATTTTCCTCCTCAAAAAATTGTAATTTCCAAAGATGTGATAATCCAATCCATATATCCAATTGAATTGCTTGAATGTTGTAACCTCATCATTGACAAAGACCTCTAGATAATTCATAGTTGAAAGATAACCTTATTCCATTACTTTTGATGTTTGGTAGCATTGATTTTCAATGTGCCCAAATGTGTCACATTAATTACATTTAATGCTACATTTTTTTGTTTTCTGAACTTTAGTTAGGTAGTTAAACTAATTTATTTGATAGTTGTCATGCACTACCATATTGATGCCCACAACTATACTATTCATACACATAAACCAATAACATAGATCCCTTTAAATTGTGCATTACTTTCAGACCACCCCTTTATTTGGGGTTAAAATCCTCTAAAGCCATATAATGATTCCTTGTGGAAATCCATCCACAATGACCAATTTGGTTTGACTAGTAGGCCAAGTGCAAATGTGAGCCCCATTGTTAAATGCCTAGTTTTAATCCCCCCGAATCTTTGGCTAAATGTGAATCATCATGGAGAAAAATTTAGAATAATCCATATCATCTAGGAATAGGTACCTAGGTCGTAATGCATTGAAAAAAAAACCATTTTCCATTTCCCAAATATGCCAACCTTTCAAACACTTTGATCACAAATTAATATAGTGGTAGCCCTTGTGATAATTGTATGCACAACATACAACATACAACATAATCCAACAAGAACAATTGTCAAAGACAAGCCAACTTGGCCATCGACATGTAGAAGATGACACGATGCACAATCACACATATGCTCTTTCTAGGTTTGACCATCTTGTCATTGCAACAATAAGACTTTGGAAAGTAACATCTCCCATATTCACAAAATGATGCATCAAGTGTATACACATCTAAAGTATTCAATGTTTTTTGTTGTAGGTTCTCTTCACTTGGATCCTCACCTCCAAATTGTGACATAGAAAAAGGAGGGAGGGGGGGGGGGGAGAAAAATAAGGAGAGGAAAATAAGAGGGAAGACAAATGAAGGAAGGACCTTTTGTTGATGACAAGGATCCTTTTTCAAGGTTTGGATTTTTTAAAAATTTCAACCTCTCTTCAATGCACCACCTTCACACTTTCAGTACTTAAGTTCAATTGGGATTCAACTCCCCAAAGGTGATATGGTAACCACCACTTTGACATTCAAACAAAAGCTTTTATGCAAAACACAAAATCAATATTTAAATAAAAATAAACTTACATGTAACACAAAAAAACTAGATTAAACTTTTGGTGGTTCAAAACGTAATTCACATGCAAACAAGTATGGACCCAAGCCCAAAACACAACAAGGAAACAACACACAAAACCATGTGTGAAAGAAAAACTACATTACATAAAAACCATAAAACAAATAACGTGTGTTTTTTATTCCAAGTCACAAAAAGTGATTTGAAAACATTTGGGCCAAACTAGATGGAATAAAAATGGTGTCACATTTTTGTGTGGCAATTTGGGTTTAATGAAACCCACCACTATCCACCTTGAGCTAAACAATTACTCTTGCAAATTGGAACCTTGAGTGTACAATGTTCTAGAAAATATTTTACATTGTGAGAAAACTATGCCCATTACAACTCATTCAATGCAACTAGAAAGTGTCCGATAGAACTAAATTACAACTAGATAGACAAGTTGCAATGGACATGATTTTCTCATAGTGTTATTGCAATTAAAACCCATGATCTTTTCAATGACATCAAAACCTATAATATGTAGGATCAAACTTCTTGATATTAGTTCATGATTAGATTGGTGTTGAAGTTCATGCCTTTGAATCCATCTTGAAATGATCTCATGTTTTTCATTAGTTGTAGCATTCACCAACACCTTTGATGAAAAGTATTCTTAAAATGGCGATGAAAAGGTTGTATGACATAAGGCTATTTCAAGTGGCCTTCTACTCGTGTGCTAATCTCATGAACAACCATCATAGGTCACCATCATACCAATTGATGTTATGTTAATGCATCACCATTAAAATATTCTCCACATTTTGAAGTTGTGTGTTTCATTCACAACCATGCATTGATCTAACTCACTTTAGTGCAGCCAAACTTTAGATCATTAGATCCATTACAATACACCCAAGGATCACCATCACCTTAAGTCAAAGCTTGTGTAGTGGATTTGACACTCTCTAGCTATTGTGATTAAAAGTCCAAGGTTTTTTCTAGCTAAACTTGGACACTGCCAAATACATAATGTGTTATAACCTTTTCTACCTATTTGTGATGCTAACATGAACTTGAACAACGCTTTACAAAGCTTCATGCCAATGATCTACAATCACATCTACCTTACTTTTGTTGATTCTATTGACCTCACATATGGCAGATTGTCCTCATGACACACATAAACATAGAATGGGTACCTTGCATAACCTTCTAGAAACTTAGAACATCCAATAGAAATTAATCTTGAATGTCAAGCGCTATAAATGGCTTGATCCAAAACCAATGCACGCCATAAATTCACAAGATCGAGTAATAGAGCCTCGCGGATTTAAAAACAATCGATGGGTTTGTACTACAAAAATTTGGCAATTTGTGTTTGTTCACCCACCATGTGATGCACAAAATTTAGGAGTGACTTGGTGGTGGCAACATAGCAATGACTTACTATGGCTTACTACCCTTAAGAATCCAAATCTTTTGGCACTTGATATGTTGATTTTGTTTTGAAAAATCACTTCTAGCAATGAATTTCTCCAAAAACTGGCAATTTACTAATAATTGAATTATTGCTGGATCTGATAAGTAAGAGGACATTCAAATGTTGTATTTCATCCAAAGTATTACATGTAGGAAGGACATTATACAAGGGACTCCAAAGAACAGGAAGTAAAATTTTGTGGGTAGATGATAAGACCTAGCTGATAGTGTGGAGTTCTCTTTGGAGGTTTCTATGAATTTATTAGATGCCAAATGTCATGTTGGGTGTTGGCTTATTCGTTTTCCCCACCCACTTTGTCCAAGGAGATGGGAAAGTGTACCATTGGGTCTAATAACATGAAGAAAATTCCAGCACAAAAGTTGGAATCAACAATTGCCAAAGGATGTCTTGGTTTTGAGCTCCTCATGATGCTTCTGGCCACCCTTGACAAAGGTCTTGCCACCAGGCTGATTTTTGGCTGGACACCCATGAGAGAGTTGGGAGGCAAAGTAGGAGACACCATTGGCTAGTTCTGATATCACTAATAACAAATCTAAGGGGACCAATTTGTGCGGAAAGGAAAGAGATGCTTTTTGTCCTCAACCTAAAAAAGACAAAAAGACAAGCAAATGTGAAAAAAGAAGGGAGTGTACAGGTGTGGCATGACAATATCATGCAACTCACAAAATATATACATGATTCCTCCTTAAAACTATTGGTTATTGTTTGAAAAATCTTTGGTTTGGTAAATGACCCAAGATTGGGTTTGGATCTTTGGTGAACAAGGTGATTGGCACAATGGAAATCCTGAGTTATCCAATCACCCTTTATATGTGAAATATGCATAAGACTTTCTTTAAGTAGATCACCCTCAAGATTCATATTCTATTGGTGTCAATACAACACAAAAGACATGTTCAAAGGCGGCTCTATCCCCATATTGTTTTGAGTAATGTAAAGTCAAAGACACCCATCAAGTAAAGTAGCCCTTATATCACTCCAATTTATAAGCTGTCAAAGTGCCAAGAACAACTGGATTAGATTGCCCAAGTGTTCCTACAGTTTGGAGATTGGTTTAGGAAAAGGGCCAATTGCAAAACTCAGCTTCTTCGCCTCCTCTTCTTTTCTAGGACTCTTAATATATAAATAAATAAATAAAAAGAAAAAATACCGGGCAAGGGAACAAGAGAAGAAAAAAGAAAGGACAAAGTCCTAACAAAAGACAACATCCGAGAGTGCAGAATGCACAATGGGGAGCCCTAAGAGGAGAAAACACTTAATGAGTTCCTTGGGTTTACCAGGATGGTATTGTACAAGGAGGAGGAGAAGAAGAAGGTGGAGCATATAGTCACTTGCCCACCATCAAGATAATGAGAGTTTCCTCATTGGATTTGAACATCTAAAGACTCAAGAAAGTAATAAGGCCCACTTTACACTAGGAGTCAAGGCCAATGTTCAACCCAAATCAAGCATTCCTATTGGTGCAAAAGTTGAAATCAGCCCCAAAGGCTTTACACTAGGAGTCAAGACTGAACTGGAAGAAATCTTTTCAATCTGCCCAAAGTTACTAATAATGCTGAACTTTATGGCCTTGTATTGGGCCCGAGGCTGGAAAAAAGGATACCATAAAACTTGGGAGGTCAATTTGCAACCCTTGGGACCAATGTTTCAGCATTTATTCATATCCTGACATCAATGTGCTAGCATTTATTAGTAACTGGAGGCCAAACAACAAGCCCAAAATGCTCAAAGTTGGCCCCAAGTTGGTATATATATGCAACCCACTTGCAAGCACTTGTCTTGGAAATTGGTATATATATGCAACCCACATCACACAAAGGCTAATAATAAGTCACATAAAAGGCAGCAAAGATTTGAACCCCAAGTGTCCTTCTGCTGAAAGGAGCATTTGGGTCCATATATAACCATTGGGGACAAAACTTATGGAAATGGTTACTACTCTCTTATAGACCAATAATAATAAGTTTGTTCCCTCTAAAAAGTGGGTCAAAAGAAATATTGCATCAGGGCCTATAGTGTAGCAACCAAAATCACCAGACTAAGTTGTAGGGTACATGATTCAAGTTTTACAAAACAAGGTTTTTAAAAATCAATAAAATTATTAATTATTTATTTACTTAAGTTAATCCTCTCATGTCAGGGCAAGTGTCAGATGACATGGTAGAGTTTCCACCTTCTCATCAATGGGTTTGAACTTGAGACCTTTGTGGTGTCAAACAAGACCTGTATTGTTGAGATACCACCCTATGGGCTGGAGTTTTCATACAAATCTTGTGATATCCTATTGGAGTCCTTTTTAAAGCTTTCATGCCAGCCTAGTTCTCATCTTGGGTCCAAGAGTGATTTTCCTCTCCCATGAGGTACATATAACCTAGGTTTTTGAATTGATATAATGCAAGTATGTACCTTGCACTAACTCAATCCCTGTACCAAGTTGGTACTACGAGAGGCAACACCAATTTAGTAGGTTCCTTGATATGAGTCTTGATACCCATACTGGGTGGTATTAATTCTTGCACCAATCCCCATCAGGTATCAAACCATTTATATGCATGTTAACAATTGAAGATCATTATTTCAACAACTTGCCTTTGCTTCAGACCCATCCAAAATTGGTTTTCAAAAAGCTAGACTTGAATAAAGTGTATTTTTTTGGCAAAAAAATTCACCAAAATTATTTTAAATATTTTTTTGCGAAACCCTTTTGTTGCATTTTGTATATTTATTTTATTTTTTCATTGAAATTCAGCCATTGCAACACACAAGAGGCCAACCATACAATAGATGGTGTGAATTCATCACCACCTATGAGAAATATTGGGTTTGTCCAATTGCCACATTTCTATGAGAAAGCGAATGTTTCCCCACTATGCTCCAATAGCACCATCACCATCTTTCCTATGACATTATGATGGCCATTGCCATCACAAGGCAACAATGCATGAAGTTTTGTAGCTCGTGTGTTGCACCTCATTCATTTTCGCCACAATTTTGACTACTACAACATTGCCATCCCCACCTCTTGTACATTTAAACTTAAGATTCAAAGTTCAAAGATTGTCAATGAACACTGATGTTTGTTTGGTTGCTACTTTTTGTGTTCATTGCTTGAACAATTGAAAGTTGTACAAGCTTCTTGTTGTGTGTAGGAGATCAAAATCTTTTGGTATTTATTGTGGTTGGTGACATATAATCATTGTGCAAGCTATATCCCAAAAAGCTCAGTTGGTAGATTTTATGTGTGTATTTGAATGTTGAATGTAAGAGCTTCAACATTGACATCAAGGTTGAAACCCTCTTGCATAAAATGTTTAAGGTATGACAAACTTACCAAATATTGTGAAATTTCATTTTGGTTTCAATTTGAACTTGGTTGTGATTAATGAAGTTAAAGATTTTTAAGTTAATGGGGATCCTTCTTGTGTTTTGTTTACTTTTGGTTTATTCAATATGTGTATTCTAAAACCGCCAAATTTCAAATTTCAATTGTTTTTATCTTTGGATCTTTGCCTTTGACGAATGTTGCATCAAATTTTGACTCATTGAATTAATGTGGTGTAGGCCATGGTTTGTTTGATTGTAGAAATGGTGTTCTTGGCACCACTCTAGGTGCAAATTCAAACTTTATTAACACCATTATGAAGGATTTTAGTTTTGCCAACACCATGTCAAGTGCTTCACATTTTGCCAAATAATTATGCTAACACCACATTAAGTGCATTGCCGAATGTTGTTTTTTGGATCTAATTCATCAAATTAATTTGTTCTAGGGCATATTTTGTTTGAGGGCATCCTTAGTGCATCAAAATTTAACACCATTTTAAGTGATTCATTTTCTATTGTTGTATCCATGTTTCAAAATGTATTTTGTCTTTCAAATTCTTATGGTAAGGAAAAAAAGTTAACTTTTTGCAACTTCTTTTCACGCATCAAGTTTTGGCAACACTTGTGGCACATCAATTTCTATTATCATATGTGCCAATGATGAAAGGCTTCAAGTCCTTACATTCAAGCTTTTACTTTTGGAAAACCAACATAAAAAGAAGGGGAGGAGGGAATGTGATATTCAAAGGATGTTCAAAGACATGTGGCCTACCAAATTTCCATGGGTAAAACTTGTAGTGGATCTTGCACGGGAAATTCACATGGTGCATTATAAGGCATGTTTAGTGGTTGAAGGTAAGGAAAAAAATTTAAACCTTAAATTCAATGGTTTGCTAAAACCTATACATAAGCAAAAATCACTTCTTGCCCATCCAAAAAATTTAATTGGTGAGTATTACAAATTAGCCTTAATAACAAACATCAAAAGAATGAAAATGTTAATGCCACCAACAATGCAAACCTATTATGGAGAAGTAAGGTAGAAAATAAGTATATGTCTGTTCAATTTGTGGCAAATTTCCATCTATTAACATATAACAAACCCATGAATCATTTTGAGAACATAAAAGACTTTTTTGACTTCTTGAAGGTGGCTAATACCTTGAAAAAATATTAAGCATATTCAAATGAATGGGAATAACAACCACCATGTATAATGTCATTTGAAGCAAACTAAAATTTTGATCCATCAAGTTAAATTCATTTCAATAAGTTGTGATGAAGTCATCACTCTAAACAATTAGTCGTGGATTTCTAAATGCTTATGTTGTTGAAAATTAGAGTAGGGTGCCAATTCTTTTGAACCTTGAGAAAGTTGTAAATGGAAGTATTGTTAACAATTTCACTTTTGTAATCATTTGTTATCTTTTTATTTTTGGTGGAATGTCAAAGGTTGACATTGATAATTAACAAAGTAAAATGTTTTAGGGTTGATGGTTTAACCATATTCCAAGGTTAGAAAACAAATGGCATTTTCCAATTGATTGATGAACATTGCCCTTTCCTGGTAGGGATTCACTACATAACACATTGGTGTAATATAGTTGTTGCAAAAAATGAAGGTTTATTTGCTTCCACATATATTTATTACAAATACTCCCCCAAAAGACACTTGAAGTGCATTAAATAGGTTGAGGTAATTGAGTAAAGGGGTTTGAAGACCTTGAAAAACATTCAAACAAGGTGGATCTCACTATTGGCCCACTTCTAAATGAATTTTAAATGAGTACAAATCTTTTGTCATGAATGTGTTTAATGATCTTGCTATTAATTTAATTGTCGTCAATAATTATGAAACATTTGTGTGATGTGGAAACTATGACATGACTACCTTGTGTGATGCCAATGTTGGAGGGAATGCAAAGCTTGAACAAACTTGCTTTAAATGTATAGTGTTTCATTTGTGACTTTGTAATAATAATGAAGTTCACACAAACTAATTTGTACATCCTATATGTGGATTCTAAATGGCATTTTTCACATGACCATCTCCAAGACTTTGAGGATTTGGTGAGGACCTTTTTTGACGCACTACCCATAGTATGGTACTTTAAGCCCACCACATAAATGGACTATGTTGCATTTTTCTTCAACCATTGTAGTTACAAGTTGCACAAAACTAACAAATGCACTATAATGGTGTCAATGGTCAATAGGAAAAATTGGGAGCTTCATGCCAAGATGTTAAAAATCAATGCACTTTTATTGCAAAATGGTTGATAAATGAACTTGATACAAGATTTTTAGTTCAAAAGTTCATGAATGTTATTAACATCCATTACCTTCAATATTGGGTATGAACATAAATTTCCAAGTCTTTCCCCGCTCATTTGCAAATTATACATCATAAAGTGAATGCATGGTATAATGGCTCAATTGTGGCAAAAATTACACTCCTTATAAATCCATACAATATTATTTAAAATTATACAAATAGATATGGTTGTTACTTTAAAAAATGTTATTTCTCTAATATTTGAATTATACATGTTCAATCACCTACAAACTTTTCCAAATCTATGTGGAAACTTGTATTTAATGTAATTGATGTCATTTTTAAAATTTGGAAGTGTTAAAAGGAAAATTCACAAAGTCCATAGGAATAATGCCCCGTTTAAAACTTTCAAAAATATGTTTTTGGGACAAAGAAATTGAAAAACAAACAAAAATTGTAACTCATATGGACTTATGAAAATATGGTCAAATTTTAACAATTCAAAAGCCCCTAACTATTAATTAAATGGTTAGGGTTTTCAAAGGAAATATTCCTCATATGAGTTTATCATTTTTTATTACATTATATGTTGAGTCCCAATAACAAATTCAAAATGTGAATCAATAAAATTTCTCATTTTGTGATGTTCCAATTAGATAACTAGTCCATTTTTTTATTTCAAAAGTTTAGTACTACTAACAAATGAATTTTTATCAATAAATAACCACATAGTTCTTTTCATAATTAATTTTTTAGTTTATATCCAAGTCTTAATTAATGGATTTAAAGATAGATTAATCATCATATGCATTTGAATAAAAGGTACCTAAAGGAAAAACATCATTTTGTTACAGAAGTGATCCATTGTAGCTTGCATATACTTGACATTATTGTTATCCTAAAATAATTCAACCAAGTGGCAATTAACATGCATATTATTGGATCAAAATTTTCTTAAGTAGTAATTTAGATTTTCTATGACCATTTTGCAATTCAATAATGAAGCTACCATGAAACCCATGCACAATTTTAATGATACCATTTAATTATGGAAGAGTTTTGCTTCTAGCCAAAACATGAAGTGTAAGTTGTTTAAATACATTAAGCTTATTGAAATTACAATTGTTGTTGTTGTAAGGAGCGTGGAAGATGAACACACCTTTTCTACCTTTAATTTAATGAAGTCCAAATTGCAAAATTGATAAACTAATAATCTTGATTTGATTGTGAGAATGTATGCCCAGGGTTTTTATACATTACATTTTTTTTTGTCTTGTGTTATTGCCATATATTGGAATGAGATTAAATTTCATTATGGATCGAAATTATAGCATTTCAAAACAACTCTTTGAAAACAAATTAAAACATCTTCATGAATCCATGTTCTCACCATTGATGAGGGAGTTCATAAGTCTTGGATTCTTCTTTTCAATAGTTTTGTTTGTTGATAAGAATTTCAATTCTTACTAGCTTTGTTTATTTGTAATTGTCTACCTTCCTTTACAACAAGGCAAAGTTCTTTTATGCACTAAGGTTCAATTCCCCTAAAAAACACTACATAAATCCACCTCAACAAAATGCATATTGAATTTTGGATTCTTTGAAGTATTTGGAATTATAGGTATTTCATCAAAGTTTTTATTTTGAATCCTAGGTGGATGATTTTGAATTGTTGACCATTCAATAGTTGTTTAAGTTTAGTGGCTAGTTGATCTCTATGATCTCACTCAACTTAAGGTTGGTTTTGATCATGAATTTGACCAAATGTTGGCCTATTAAAAACATAATGACTATGTTATTTATGGAGATGCAACCAATTACATGAACACTGAACACTACATTGTTTTATTAGGTTTAGTTTTTCCATGCCCCTTGCAACCTATTTTGATTTTTATGACCTTAAACCTTGCTTATCTTGAGGATTTGTGATATTTTTATGGAATAATAAAAGGCTCCAAGTTTCCTCGCACCAATTTTTTTTTTTCAAAATTAGATGAAAACTTATTACACAATGTATTTATCATCCATTAGATGGAAAATCCTTTAATTCCAAAGTGATTTTCAATGTTAATCTCTCTTACAACACAAATTTGGCATAATGTGTTTCAATATTTAAGGAATTTGATGTTTAAACAAAAAAAGAAGTATTTATTAATAGACTATTTTTTATGGTACCAAAATTTGCATCAAAGATCACAATTTGGTAATTATCCATGTAGTTTTCAAAACATGATAATAATAAATCATATAAAAAGACAAGATTAAAAAAATCTAATTTTCATTAAAATGCATTTCAACCCTATCTTATACAACAAAGAACATTTCTTCTCAAAGGATTTTCTTTGAATTATGTGTTTTTAAGGGTAAAAAACATGCTCAAAATTCTATTGTATCATCACATTCAACATAAATTTTCAATTAAGAAAAAATTCTAGGTCTTCATAATCATCACTATATGGGCTTCCATGCATTTTGAAAACAAATGGATTAGTTTCACATATAATAAAAGATTTTTGAAATAAAAGTGACCTAGTTAACAATTGTTTACCCAAGTCCTTATATCCTTTTGGGGGGGGGGGGGGGGGGGGGCGCGGGCACTTAGTGTAAAGTTTGGGATTTACATGCGTCAAACAACCATTTTTAGAAGGGGTATTAGATAATTGTCCAACCTATTATTTATCACCTTATTATTATTTAAGTTTCTAATATATACATATTAAAACCACCCTATATTAATTATAATCCATTATAACATACCCTATATTATAATTAAATTGATTATTTGAATAAAATGTACCCTTATATGAAAGGATATAGAGGTTGCCACCTATAAATTTGACTCACAATCTTACCAAGGATGTTGTAAAAGTTGTTGAGAAATTCTAGGGTGTAATAATAAGTATTGAATTATCTTCCATTTTAAGTCTATTATTTTTGTGTGTTAATGAAAATGGAGATGAAGCCAAGCTTGGATGTTTTGCTCCTAGTAATTGAATAACAAGTTGTTTAATTGTTGCATTTTTGCATATTTTCATGAGGAAAGGTAAATGGACAAAAAAAGTTTTGCATAAAACTTTCCTTAGTTTTAAAGTTTAAATTGGGTTGTGCAATGTGTTATACAAGAATGTTCGTTCATTTGCCAAAGTGTTACCTATTACAATTGAATTTCGTCAAATTGTTATAACCTTTGCATTTTCCTCCCAACCTTGTGTCCACCCATAACAAATCCATGTTGAGACATAGCTCAAAGGGTAAACTAAAACTACCACAATCATAATATGGCCAATGTAAACATGAGCACAATATTTCCAATTGGTACATTGCTATTTCAATCCACCCAACCTAGAAAATAGGGGCCAACTAAGCAAAATTGAAAACTTTTAAAAAAAAAGTTACTGCTCAAGTAATTCTTTAACTTCAGAGACCCATAAAGAGGAGTTTTTAAATTATTATTATTATTTAAATACCCAGATTGAGCTTTTACTTCAAAAATCAGATACTCACCCAACATTGAACCAAACCCTGGCTGATCATTTGAAATGGCACCAAAACTTTGGCTTGTATTTATTAAAGAACCAAGACATATACTCACATTCACAAGTGACCAAACCTGACCCGAACTCATACCCACCCAACACAAGTTTAGAACAACATAGGCCTTACCTAGGCTTTTCAAAAAGCATTATGCCCACCTCCATGGGCATTAAGCTTTTCAAAAAGTCCTGTCCACATTTTTATTTATTTATTTCCATGATACCCGCTGGGTACTCACATATACCCAGTGGGTATTTGATGGGTCATTGGGTATTATGTGGGTACCCACTGAGTATCACACGGAAATTTCTTACCAAAAAAATGATGACAATTTTTACACCATGTAAAGCCCTTGGGGATGGGCTTTATGGGAATCAGGCCCATGCCGGTGTTTGCCTTGTGGGGGGCCCTTATTCCCATAAAGCCCTCACCCCGGGCTTAACTTGCACTGAAGGTCTTCCCTTAGTTTCATAGGGTTGGCAGGAGTTAGGGAAGTGAAGCACACCCTGAACCACCCTATGAACACCAGGGTGACCCTAAGGCTTGAAGCCAAGAACCTAAGCTTCCTAGATCTCTGGGGATCCAATTAATGGACTGCAAAGGGTAAGGAGCAAGAAGAGGGATATGAAGCTTAGATGATTCTGAATGTCATCCTTGAGTTGGTAGGGAAGGGGAAAATGTGCCCCCCAATCTGCCTAATGGGTGTTGTCAGAATTTGGGATTGACCTTTGCGCAGCAACATGAAAGATTGCTTCTCACTTTGCTGACTTGGTGAGAGAACTTATAAGCAATCTTTCAGACTACAACAGTACTAGCTAGCAAGTCCCCACTCTTATAAGACTGGATCAAAACTGGATTGTGTATGATTGTCTGCAAAAAAGTCCATTGACAAAGTGTTTGTATATAGAATATATGTGAGGTACATTCTCTTCATCTCTCTAGCAGCCTTCTTTTTATTGGGGTGAAATTAACATGTAAAATGTTGCCAATGAAAGGTTTTTTTTGGGGGTGGGGGGTTCTCAATGGCTGATTTTCTTGTTAGGTTAGCCATGAGATAGGAATCCAATGAAAGAGTGTTTCATGTCCACACACACCATGCATCCTGCATGGTGATCTGGTAAGGTGCTAGTTTCATCAGTTGCATACTCTTCACTTTGGTTCTTGAAATGGAGGGAGGAATCCCCCTACCCTACAAATTAATCTGAACAGACTCCAGAGGTAGAGAGGAGCATCTTATTAGGCACCCAGTGCAATGTTCTAACCTCAAGTCTAACTTCTTGAAGCTGCTGGTCCAACGGCTCTCTCACATTTTAAAGTTGTAAGAGCCAAACATTCCAAGAGCTCTTAATTGGTGTGCTCGGGTAAATCCAGTGTCTGATGAATTTACTGGTGATAGCCTAGAGCCAGCCTTCAAGTTTGAAACTTTTGTACTCCAGGTTGTTGTTGCTGCTGTCAGAATGTAGCTAGTAGAAGAAGAAGAAGCTGACTATGTCATGATTGTATGTAGGCTACCAGGCGACGGCCATTGGGCATAGTATTTTTGGAAAATATTGCAGCATGTTCATAATTACCAAACTTATCAACAAAGTCCCCAACAAAATAGTATTGGCACAGCAAATTGCAGAAAACCAATCAGGGTATTTTCATGGGCTCCAGCAGCATTGGCCCCTTATAGGTCTGCACAAAGTATCAACCATCAACACTGGCATCAAACACCCTACCTGCTGGTATGACCTCAGGCAATAGCAGCCTTGTGCCTTATGACACTTCACCTCACCCCACAAGCTCTGTCCAGGCTTTGTCGTTTTGCACCTTGCATAGTTTTGCATGATTCACGTTCTGCATAGTTCTGCTTGTTTTGTCAGAACAATTTTTTATTTTTTTGAACACACATCATCTCAGGAGAGAGTGAGGATTTCATACCAGACCAATACTAGTCTCCAACTTCCACCCTTCTGACTTCCATCAGTTGTGAGCTAGGAGTCGTACTAGGCATTGAAGCATATCATCTAGACCTAAGATTGTTGCAGTTATTTTTCATGTGCATTTTGTTGAATCTGGCATGAATCAAAGGTAATAATTTGTTCTCCCTCTGGATTCAGGACTTTTTGAATTTTTTGGAAAATCATCTATTGTCTTTTATGTACTGCTTGTGCTTCATCATATATTGGATATTTGGCTTCATGGGTACACAGGACGTTGAATATAGGACCTCCTTTCAGATTTGTTGTTACATTCAGTACATGACCCTTGAAGACTAGATTTTTCATGACACCTGCCAAAAGAAACATGTCCTGCTGACCCTGATTATATGGGGTTGTCCTATCGCTGAGCTTATTGATCTAGAAATCTCTATTTTGTATGCCACAATTTTTAGAGATGCCAATCATCGTTACAAGTTTAGAGCTTGTCAAGTCTACCTTAATGTTGCTAACCCATTCAGCCATAAGATCCTTGAAGTAATGTTTTTAAACCTGAAAAGACACACCTTTCAATTGAATTGTTGAGGGTACCAGTTGGAACTTCCTAAGTTCAGAAAATCCCAACCCACTAAGTTTTCCTTAGGTTTCATGAAGTGAGCAGATCATACCTAGCAACAACCCAAGTACTCCAGAGGACACCACAGTGGAGCAACCTGCCAGTAATAGTTTGAGCAGAAGAAGTAGACATCCTTGGAGGCTACCACATGAGCTGGTGGTTTGTCACCATCTGCTACAAGCTATATAAGACCTGCTACAAGCTCTCATTATGATAGCCAGCAAACCCAATGCACAAGAAGTAAGGTAATTGGTTGAGCAGCAAAAGTAGAGAATCATTTGAGCCTACCTAGTGAGCTGGTGTTGCCATGGCTACTTACATACAGCTAGTAATAAAGTTGAGCACATTGGGTTTATCCTATGAGCAATCAAAGTACAATTGGTTTGTCCAGACAGAGAAGAACAGCCAATCTTTCAGCCTGCCCAATTGAGCTTTGCTTGTGTTGCCACTTTTGTGATCCCAGAGACACAGTTTTGGTGCACACAAAGAGACAAGCTCTGCAATGTAAAGTCTAAATGTGGGCTTTAAATTTGAAAGGGCAGAGTTGCCCTTTGCTGGTAAAGGCTACACTATCAATCTTCATTCTCAAAGTGAAGGATTTGACTGACACTTTGCCCTCCACCCAAAGAAAAAAAACACCAAGAAATTTTGCATAGAAACTTAAAGATTGAGAATTGACATATATGATGTATGCCATAAACCCTAAACCCTAAACCCGAGGTCTATATTGTATATGAAACAGTGATTCACCAGTGATGGAATATTCCCTATGTAAATGTCAAGGTGAAAAATATACCATTTGTGGCTGGTAAAAGAATTTGACTACTCTGTAATTACACTATGTAGTTGGTAAATATGTTAGACTTGCCTTGTCTCCTTAGTTTAAGGTAAGAATACATATTTGAGACTTACCCTTACCTAATGTTGGATGGGTAAATATCTTATCATGATATACCCTCGTATGTAAATGTCAAGGTGAATATGTTCCTTAAGCTAGTTGGGACAAAAATTCTACTACTCGTTTATTACCCTACTTGGTTAATAAATATTTCAGCCTTGTCACATCTTTACCCTCTTGGGTTTAAGGTACCATTTTACGTTAAAGACAAAACTTTAACTTCAGATTAACTATAGAACATGATGCAAACCACACAAGAGACCTAGCTTTTGTTTAGCTTTACATTGATAATAGCAAAGTATACACTTTTACAAAAACATGTACAAAAGAATCTCATTATTTTTATGTATGTGTGTTTAAACTAAACACAAAATAAACATTTAAAAATTTAAAAATGATTTTATGAATGTTATTGCCAATAAATACAAATACAACACATTCAAACTTGCCTCTTTAAATAGGTTAGGTGGTTTTTATGGATAATTAAAGTAGTTATTTAAGTAAGTAGAAATTAATATGCTAACTATTAATTAATTAATTAATATTTATCCATTCTAATTTAACATATACAAAAGAAATTTTTTATTTAATATGTGTTAATATTTTATTAATAAATTATTACAAATCAACATTTATAAATATCAAATTTATGCTTAATACATCTAAGGTGGTGGGGAACCAAACTAGGTAGTAGTTAGGGTGTGTGACCAAGTTCGTAATAAACATTTCCACAAATCGTTCTACATGGGTAGATGGATCTTTATTTTGAGTTCTTGAAAACTTGGGCAAATTTATAGGCATGGCAATTGGCATTAAACTTGGTGGGATTATGATGGGTAACCCCCTTGATAACACTATAGGATTTATAATTGGATTAGGAAATGGTGGTGGATTCACCATAGGAGGCGGTAAATTAATTAGTAGTGGTGGGTTAATCATTGGTGGGGGTGGTGGTTTGGTTGATTAAGAACTGATTGAAAAGCCATGTTGTTTGACAATGTTGAACTAATCAAAGTTTGGAAATTTATTAGATTTTGATGATTAATTTGATTAAAGTTTAGACTTTCGATTTCCAAAAGTTCTTTTTATAACCTAGTTTGAACGGGCATTTAAATAATCATTATACTAATGAAGTAAATTAATATTGGTTACATTATAGGACCTCACTTCATTTGCATTAAAGAGTTATCATCATAATGTTATTTGATTATTATTTTAAAATCATGACCTTATATCCAAGTTTTAACTCAAATCCTTTTTTTAAAAATCTATTATATTTAAATTATGAAATTAAATTCAGAATGAAACAACAATTTCTTACTTAAAACGGACCAAATTTGAGAACACAAGATTATGGGTAACATGTAGGTTCAACTTGTAACTATAAAAACTTATGTAGATTATTGGGCCATCACTTTAATAACCCTAGGGTCATGCCGGTGATCAACTTGACTTCACTAAATGTTACTAAGGTCATGTTGGTCATCAACCCAACTTCACCAACAAAAACTTTTATGGAATTCAAAACATTTACCACAACATTCAAGGATTTTCTGAACAATAATCCAATAAAATGGGAAAATTTCCTTAGCATTCAATTGAACCCAATTGAATTAAAAGAAGAGGAAAAGGAAGGAATGTTTAAATGATACTCGTAGGGAGCAAGCCTAACCGTTTTCTTCATTTGTTTTTCACACAAGTTCATTGCAAATCTAGTTTACAAGTATGTTTTATTTTGTTTTGATTTCCTTTTCTTTGCATTTGAAATTTGATAATCAATCCACACTCCAATATTCTTCTTAAACCTCCATGCCAGTAGTTTGTGAGCTTATAAAAGAAACACCACCAACTTAGTAGAATCACATTACCTTTATGTTACAATAACACTTCCACCTCTTGATACATGCACCAAAGTGCGAGGAATTCTTGCACACCTTTCTACATGAAGATATACATTCACAGAATTCATTTGGGGTGAAACTATTATGTAGTTGTATTCTAACAAATTAAGGTGGTTTAATAGAATGTAATGAAATTCATTAAAAAATCTAATGTGTTATATCCACTTAAAGGATACCAAGACATTTTGAAAGAATCAAAACTCATTATGATGAGATGTGAAAAAGCTTTGTGTTGATGTTTAATCAATGTTCACTAAATAATTAACCCCCCCCCCCTCATTCCATTCCTCATAATATCTTCATAAAATATCATAAACTAACATGCATAGGGTTGTTGGAAAACTAATATTTGAGGCAATAATGCAAAAAAAAATATTAGTTTTTATTTTTGAAATAAAAAATTATGCCTCAAAAATAAAAATTATTTTGACCAAATTTGAAAAAAAGAAAGAAATTCAACCCCTTTTATTTTTGACAAGTGTAACTCCCTTGTAGTAAATTCCACACCTGATGATGCTAAAATTTTGAGAGAACATTCTACACTTTCTAAATTAAAATTGCTTGAAATTTGAAACCAATCTAATGGTGGATATTAGAAATATATATATTTCAATAAAAATCTAAAGGTTTGTTCATGGAAATCATTATTTGAACTCTAATATGACTACTTGCTACACACAACTTCCTTCCATGTTCTTTTGTTTGCACATATTTAACATTACTTCACACATAATAACTAACTAGTGTGTGCCCCGTGCCTAAAGCACAGGTGTGTGCCACCTAGGATGCCACCTAGGTGCTTCAGTTACCCACTTACCTTGGGTTACACCCCTCTGTGGAGTGCAGCAAAATCTGGCATGGGGCCTTCTGCTTCACAGAATCGACCATTTTGAAGGAGTGAATGTATTGGTCAAGGTCTGGCTTTCGCAATGTCTCATGCAAAAGTACTCCATCTGGCATGTACTGTGTATCATGCAATTGAGTTTTCCATCAGCTTAGATTGTAAGACGGCAAATCATTCTATGGACTACCACACAAATATCATATACAACTGTGTAGATGAGACGAAAGCAACTGCCATGATTTTTTATCAGTGGAACAATGTTCTGTATAACCAAAAATCCAGTAGATGAATCTTACCTGACACAAAAGGGCCCTCATACTCATACAAAAGAAAGCAGATTTATGAAAAGGTTGCAGAGATAAACCGAATTGTTGAAAACACCAAAGAAGCACTCACCTTCCTTGAATCGTTGGGTTTCTCCAAGGGATGTTAACTTTTGTCCAAGGGATGTTAACTTTTGTTTAAGTAGAACATTCTCAGTAGTTCGGATTGTTAACTGATGATCATACACACCCACCTGCTACGAGAGAGTGGTAACCTCTGCTTGCATTACAACAAACAAATCTATCAAAATAATACAGCTTCAAGGCTGAACATGCAAACATTGACAACTGATGCATTATGACAGTTTAAATGATAACTCTACAGTCAGTATGGCTCAAAGTCATAACAAAAATAGTGGTAAGGAAGTAACAAACTGCATGTAAATCCACCTACTGCGAGAGAGTGGTAACCTTTGCCTGCATTACAACAAACAAATCTATCAGAATAATACAGCTTCAAGGCTGAACATGTAAGCATTGACAACTGATGCATTATGACAATAATGATACCTCTACAGTCAGTATGGTTCAAAATCATAACAAAAATAGTGGTAAGGAAGTAACAAATTGCATGTAAACCCACCTGCTGCGAGAGAGTGGTAACCTTTGCCTGCATTACAACAAACAAATCTATCAAACCCGTTGAAGCAGAGCCGCATCGTTTTGGACAATAATGAGTTGCGAAAGCCATGTGCAAGTTCCTCTTAATATAGCTTCTACAAAGTGTAAGTGCAAGGTTGCATCATCTACTCTCTTGCATGCGCGCCTGCACGTGTGTCTGTTTTCTTTGTGAATAGAATAATATTTCTTGATAATCTGCTCTCTTTGTGAATGCGTGTGTCTGCTCTCTTTGTGAATAGAATAATATTTCTTCATCATCTGCTCTCTTGCGTGCGCGCCTGCACGTGTGTGTGTTCTCTTTGTCTTTGTGAATAGAATAGTAAGAAACATAAAAAAGGAGACTGTTAGACTGCCCGTCCGGCTTCACGAGCGGCTTCATTCTTGCTTTAATATATCTAATGTTCCTTTCACACACTCATTCTCCTCCTCTTCCAAAGAAAAACATAAGATAAATTTTTTTCTCATTCACACTTTCCATGACCCCTCCATTGGTTTTTTCTCCTTTTTCAATGGAAGTTGTGAAAATCTTTCCTTCCAATCAATGGCCTTCTCATCCTTCATGAATCAATGAGAATTGATAATGATTTGACCTTCCAGTGGAGTTGAGGATGAGAATTCTTATGCCCGATGAAACACTGAAAGGGTTCCATTCTCCAATCAAATAAGATGACAATTTTCATGACTAATGGAATTAGAGGATTCATCATTTTCCCTATGTTGAACATCTTGATGGAGTTCTTAAACTTGATCATTGTCAATTTTATGTGTTTAATTTTAACATCTTACTTTTTCATCCTAATTATTTCAAGTAATTATCTATTAAGATAGTTTAAAATTAATAATAAGTAAACATCCTTGAATTCCCATTTGATTAAATGAACTCAATGGCATTAATAACATTTTCATGTACCATTTACTCTTTTAATATCCATTAGTTATTTCTTATCGTGTATTAATTGATTGTGTAATACATAATAAATTGGAATTAAAATTTCCATTACAAGAATTCCCATGTATTTTTTAGATCCATCATCAAAATTAGGGTTTCATGAATCCATTGTAATTAAGTTCTTAGGCTTTTCATGAAGTTCTGCCATCATTGCCACACATTACGCCTACCTTAATTTTTTAAATAAAGGCATCGACCCCCTTCAAATGTAAATACCAAATTGTTCCGACTACCCTTTTGATTTTTTTGTTGATGTATGTGAAGATTTAATCATGATGGATGATGATGCTACACCTTTGAATCTTCTAATTGTACCAGTAAAAGAAAAAAAACTTGAAAAAACATCATTCAACGTGAATGTTTCTTAACAGTTACACGAAAAAAAATTGTCTAGAAGAGTGGTGCGCACTCAAATTGATTGTTTAGGATGGGATCATTGATATTTTTTTTAACCCACATGCCTTAGTAATGTACTTAAAATTTGTTCCTACTTGTGGAATCACGCCAAAAAGGTTTAAAGAATGTTAGTGCAAACATGACAATATTCGTTTTTTCTATCAAATTTGGATTCTTGGTGATGATCATTATCAACCCATTTCCATGGAGCATTGAGTTGAGTACCTAACTTGCACCATTTGTCACATTTTGGAAATTTTGCAATTGTGATTTATCCCTTCCAAATTGTTTATTAAATCATAATTCAGTTCAGACTACTTAGGTGGAAATGTTAGTATCTAAATTCGATCTCAATTCCATTTAGGATCTTAATAAAAGTGAAGATTTAATAAGGATGTATTAAGATTGCATCCTAGAAATTTTATAAGTACATCACAAAAGATTATTCTACAAAATTCATTTAATATTATCATGGGGAAATGTTAATGCTAATTATGGGTTTGTATTCTCAATATCAATAAAATCGCATTTAATTTTACATCAATTTTCACCTTTCCATAACATAAAAATGATAATGCATTCTAGAAGGTTTATTAATATCTAAATTAATTAATCATTACATCAATTTAAATAAAGAAGTTCTATGCATTTAGAATTATCCAAGGCTAATTCAACCATTAATAATTATTATTTGGAAGTTTATAAGGATTCAAATCATTATCATTAAGGAAAATTATGGAATTAAAACTTAACAACTTGTTCAATTATAATCCATGGCTCACACAAAATGTATAAATTTGTCAAAAAAAGATCAATTTTTTAATAAAACATTGCCCAAATTTATGAATTTTTTTGATATATATATATTTTTTGATTTGGTATTATGAATGATGAAGGTCGTTTGGTACAAAGATCTCTGTTTCCTAGTTTTGCTTTGACAAAATCTATGGGTCAATAATCATAAAGTCAAAGATGGTGATGAAATCTGGTTTATTGTTTGGTTATAAAAAAGTAAGTTTTATATTTTGTAATTATGAATGATGGTGTAACTTGTTTTGTTTACACATTTTTTAAATAAATAAAATTAGTTAAAATGGAAGAGAGAAAAATGCAACATTTTTTTTTCAAATTAAAAAGTAAAATTCAACATAATGTGCAATAGTGTTCATGTTCAGGGCTAATAAAATTTTACATTACATTATAAAAAATATGTTAAGGACAGTTTATGGACTAACATTTCTTTTAAAAAGTTATTTTTTCAAACATTTGAAAAATGTAAAAACTTTTAGTATCATTCTATTCTATTTTTTGACACTTGTAACAAGCAGAAATATTTTATAATAAATCTTTGTATCAATTATTTTTAGGATTAAGGTAGAGCCTTGATGATAATACAATTTTGCATAATAATGAATTTGTATCCTTCTTCCCTTTTTTTCCTTCATTTTTTTGTTGTTTTTTTTTTCCCCATATGTATTGGAACAAGAAAAAGGTTTGGAGGGTCAATATAATTCTTTCCATCTTGGATTTAAAATTACACACATATGTCACCATGTTACAAAGGTGATTAAAACAATTACAATTTGTTACCAAGTTTATGACATGGAGTGATAGAAAATGATCTTATTAATTATATTCTCTAAACATAATTCATATGGTTTAATGCATTTTGCATGCAACTTTTATGTACATGAAAACTAAATGTTAGTTTCAACCAATTACATAATGAATTTTTGAAGTTTTATTTTATGTAATGTTTTCACCCCTCAATACCCACATTAGCCTTTTAAAATTTTCATCATTTTTATGTTCAATTATGTAATAATCACATCCATAATTATTAAATTTCATTTTGTAATGTTGTCATTTTGCATCATATTTTCAAATTTTTCATCAATGTTTTTTGGTCGACCATGCAATATTCACATTCATAAATATTATATTACATTTTGTAGCATTGCCACTTTACCATACCCACATTTTGTTCTCAAAACTTTTAATGATTTTTTTACTGACTATGTAATATTTGCATATATTTGGTTTTCCGAAGAGATGGAAGTTTAACCATAAAAGATATTAATATTTGTTAATATATAGAGGTTTAATCAATAAAAGATAGTGGTTTTGCCAACAAATGAAAGTTTAACATTATTTTGTTATGTGAAATACTTTATTATGCAGATCATTCTACTTTAAAAATCATTCTGTTTAATCAACTATTCTATTATGGACCATTTTACAAAGGTGATTGTTATGTTTATAAAACATAATTTCACAAATTATCTCATTGTGTGTGCAAATTGTTTTGATGTGTTTTGACTCTAAATTCCTATAAGCTAATATATGAATTATATTTTGAATATCATAAGTCAAATATAATTATTATATTATATTTAAATTCATTTTATTAAACATTGATTTGTGTTTATATTTTACATGTGATACATAATGTGAAAATGATTATTAGTTGTTTATATATATTTTGGTTATCATAAATTGTAACTTTGTTCCAATTATTTATAATAAATGAAAAATTATGGCTGAGATCGTTTTTAGTTTATTTTTAAATTAAAAAAAACTCATTCGATGGTTTTAATGACCATGAATTTTTTTTTGGGGTTAAAAATTCACTAAAAAATTGAACCTAAATGAAAGTTTGTGAAATTTTTATTTGAAAAGAAGAAAAAAAATGCCATTGCCTTTATTAGCCCTTTCATGATTTTTGTGTTTATATGATATAACAAGTAGTTAGTTGATTAATCAGCTAGTTAATTAATTAAAAAATATTAACCACCTTATTGTTAATTAATTTAAAATCTGGACATTGATACCATTGTCACCATTTTATGAAGTTTTCATTTTTAATTTTTATTATTTTTAATTTTTTTGATATATTGTGTTAGATTAGGGTGTCATTTTTGCCATTAGGTTGTAAAATAGTAAGCGTGCATGTGTGAAATATTTTAATTCTTTTACAAAAACAATTATTAATATGAAAATGGGTGGGTATGGAACTTTTGTTCAATAAATTTGCACCAATTATACACATGTGTTGTTAAGTGCATATGTTTGTATGAAATTTTATGTCATTATCATTGTAAAATGTTGCGTCATCAACATTTTTCAATTTTTGTTTATATGTTTGTCATAAATTACATGTTTATATTGCATGAATTGTGCATATTTCCTTATGTTGTAATTTATTAATTTTTTTTTCTTTTCAACCTTGTTAACAAATTTTGTGAAAATATGTTTGAAAAATGTTGAGTTCATTGGACTTGTGATTTTGTGACAAGTTTGTAAAACACAATTTTTAAATGGATAGTTTATCATTTTGTAATGAATTTGTGCGATATAAGTGATATCATATTTATTAAATAAGTTCAACTTGTGCATTTTTCTTTTGAATTATAAAACCTTAAAGTGTATATTAATTAATAGAAAATTAAAAATTTAACTAATTGAATTGATTTTTTATATTATTTATTTATTTAATTGAATTATAATTATAATTAAGTTTATTTTTTTATGAATTTTTTTATGATATGGATGACAAAATGAAAAACATACGATAAGATAAATGAAATTCAAGATCTAAATATGTACAGTGTGTTTGGTTATTAAAATAAAAATATTATAATAAACAATTTAGTTAAGTTGATTATGATGTTAAGTATAGTGTGATGAACATAACTGTGTTATGATGCATTATTAATATAAATTATGTGCATGTATGATATGCAAGTTTGGAAATAATATATATTTTTTCGCACATGAAACATTTAAAAAAATAAGTTTGTGTCATCTTTTTACATATTGTTCAACTTTGTCATTTTGTGCGTGACAATGTATGTTTTAACTTTTTAAATACTAATCAATGAAGTTTTCTTCATTTTGTTAATTGTTAAGGAAATATTAAACACCTTGTTCGTTTATAATATTTCCATATATAAAATGTGTATTTCAACTTCAAAATGTTAAAGTTTGAAGACAAGGTGAATAATAGACATGGCTATCATATGAAATAATAAAAAAATATATATTTTTCTTTTTCAATATTTTGGATTAATTGGTCTAGTTTTTAAAAAGTTGAATGATATTTTCATGAGATACAATATTTAAATTTTGAACTCATTTTTTAGAATGTGTTGAATATCACATTGATTAGAATTGATGAATGTATTAAAGGTGAAAATAATTTCAATAACATGTTTTGGTAAAGTAATGTTTTTTTAATTTTTTATATTTATCATTTTAAATATTAAATTAACATAAAATTTTAAAAGCTTGTGCTGAATGCCTAGGATTATTGGTTGTAAATGTTTATCTTGCATTATTTTTTGTAATGGGCCAACACAAATATAATAAGTAAAAAATTATTGTTTTAAAGCAATGAAGATTGTTTGAAACACATGGTGTGATGTAGTTTGTTGTTAAAAATATAATTATCATATTGTCTCTTCATATGGTATTGTTTCTTTTATGAATTAAATTTTTATTTTTTAGTGAATTTTTGTTATTGTATTGTGTTGTTTTAATAATTTTCATGTGTGTGTTTTTAAAGCTTAATTATGTTTGCCCTAGCATTCAATGACTCAATGAAAATTAATCAACATCATTGGTATTTGGGTTTTGACATTCCATATTTAATTAAAACAAGTGTGAAATAATCCAAGCATAATTTTACCAAGATGAAACATAATAATCTAGACATAATTTGACTATGAGGAAGAGTCTAATTACAACTACAATTTCATGGTTTTTTACTAATGATGAATGATGATATCATTGTTGCAATTATTTGACACGAAAACATTTTGTAATATGAAGCAACCAAAAATGGTGATTTCAATTTATAACACTTTTCATGAAGTGGATATATTTGAAAATCAAACTGATAGAAAATAAATTCATGATTAATATTATAGCAAAGATGTGCTTTGTGATTTTGTGGAATGAGTACCTTAAACCCTATTTTTTATGTTTTTGTTGTTTCAATTGTGAATTGTTATATTTTAGGTACATGCATTGTAGTTGACCATGCTTTTAATTTGGTTAAGGGAATACAATTGACCATAATTGAATTAGAAATAGTTGCTACGAATCTTGTAAGCAAATCATATAAATTTGTTTGTCAATTATTTCTCTTATGCATTATAGAAGAGGTTTGGCATTATTTGAAAAAGGATCAATAGAATTGAAAATACCCCATTTCACTATTGTGGGAATTATCACATTTTCTTCAAATTTCCACATGTTGATAAGGGAGATTCAAAACTAAACCACATTCAATGGTTATATTTGAAAACATGTCTTTAACCTTATAATCTTGGGCCTCTTGTGATTTTCGGAATTTGTTTTCATTGTTAACTTTTGATCTTGTGTAGTTTACAAAGTTATTTTCATAGAGCAATTGAACTGAATTCAGCAAAGTTTCTCCATGGAGTAGAAATCATTTTTGAGCTTTTCTTTAATAAAGTTCATCATGGCATGTGTAAAGGCATTGGGTAGATTCAAGTTGGATTTGCTTTTATGACTTAAGTTAAAATTGCAACTAAAGGTAAGAAAGAGGTAAAGGACAATAAAATAGTGTAAGTTTAGGTTGTACCTGCACAATTTTGTTTCTCACCTTCAGTTTTCGAGGTTTTATTTTGGTGTCATTTTGTTACACCTATTTTTTGTAAGATACCCAAGTCTTCCCATACTTGTATATCCCACCTGCAAACTCAAAGCTACAAGTTTAGGTTTTGTGGCTAGCATGCAAATTCACACCTCACACCCTTGATTTCACACTCCAAATATACAACCTCCTAAGAACATTATGATGAATACAAATTTCAAAATATAAATAACATATGTTCCGATTGGTTACTAGATTCAACACCAATTTTTTTTGGTCCAAAAAATAGAAATAAATCATAACAAATAGTCAAATTTTATACATGAAAAATATTATTTTAAAAATTATAATTAATATATCTTTAAAAACACACACACACACCTATTGAGTTGGTAGTTTTGTGTTCGCCACCTCCACATAGAAACCAGCGAAATCACACATAGTGAAACATGAAATTCCTTCTCCAATTTTTGGACCAGCCCACTACCTGCACTATAACAGGAAAGCCTCAAAAAGAGGTTAGATTTGATATGCCCATCATATGTGAAGTAAGAACAAGTGAAGAGAAGTTGAAAATGACAATTGTAGACTTCAGATAAACCAGAATCATAGTAGGGAAAACAGATGGATAGTAATGGTGATAAGAAGTCTGAGATGAGTATAGATCAAGCATTGAGGGAAGAGGATGAAGAACTTGTTGATATACAAGCTGGAGCCAAGGGAGAAACATACCAGAAATAACTATAGAGAGACTATAATCACCCAGTAACATGTGAGCGGAGGGGCACATTACAAAAGGTGGCACATACCGAAAGATGCAGCAAAAACAGAAACATGAAGAATTGGCATGAACAAAAATCCCCACTAGGCAAGATAAAAAGTAATGAGATAGTGCTCACAAATATTTTGTGCATGTGGAAGAAGGATGAATACAGAACTGTAAGAAGATGGAACAAGACATAAAAGGAGGAAAACCCACATGTGGTCAATGGTCTGATCTTCATGGACTGGACTTGAAGCCACATGTTGGCTGCCTCCTGTAGAAGCTGAAAAGATTGCTGTTGTAAACTGGATAGGGAGATGGGCTGGCACTGCAAAACATGAAAGGAGCAACAAGATCACCACAGTCTAGAATACAGCAATGCAAAATGCACTGAAAATTGGGCAGTCAGAGAACAGGAGACCTGAGCTTGGTTCCATGTTCGAAATTGCACTACTCCATCATGCTCCCTGTGAACAGCAGGCTTGGTGCATATGCTTGTAAACACATGCTTGTTACAGCATGCCTGTAGGCCCTCCTTAACAGAAAGAAACACACTGGATGTCAACAATCCCAGCAATCCAAAGAGAAGTTGGCCCATCTAGGCACCATCAGCAGACACTCAACCCTTATAGATTCGCAAAACAAATATGAGCCAGGAAGCAAAGCATGAACAAACCATCAATTAGAAACCATAAATACATCTACAAATTCTGAGAAATCATGTGGGAAGGAAGGAATGAAGGATGCAAACTGAAGGTGAAGTTCCTATTCACCAGAAGAGGCACTCAGAGAATCCCCTCTGAAGCAGAACAAAATGCCAGAGAGTAACTGAATGTATCTTTCCCTTCAATTTCTGCAAATGGCAAGAAGTGCAAGGTATAACTTGTAAAGTTTGTGCTCTCCAGACTTACAGTGTGTCGGTACAATCCGTCCCTCAAGAGCTTCTTCGAGGTCCCCACAAAACCCTAGAAGGAGACGGCTCACAGCACGCACAAATCCTAAAGCTATTCAGGCGGACAGAGAGAGAGAAGAGAGAGCGCAGAAAGTTTATGGTTGTAGAAGCGAGTGTGCTCTCCCGACTTGCAAAGACAATATTGTGTTGGTGCAATCCGCGCGCCTCAAGAGCTTTTTCGAGGCCCCACAAAACCGTGGAAGGAAGATTCATAGCATGAACAAACCCTAAACCTAGTCAGGCACAAAGAGCGAGAGAGAGAG
Source organism: Sphagnum tenellum (assembly GCA_963921925.1). Taxonomy (NCBI): domain Eukaryota; kingdom Viridiplantae; phylum Streptophyta; class Sphagnopsida; order Sphagnales; family Sphagnaceae; genus Sphagnum; species Sphagnum tenellum. The sequence goes on from OY998152.1 coordinate 15,987,887, forward strand.
AGAGAGAGAGAGAGAGAGAGAGAGATCGTGTGGAGGTCTGCGGGGGTGAGTGGCAGCAGTTTCTGTGTGGATTGCAGTCATGGTGTGCATTCGGCAAGCAACGGTAAAGGATGGCCATGTGTGCATCTGCGTATGTAGGTCTGCAGTGTTTTTCGTTTTGTCGCTAGCAGGAAGTGCTTTCCTTCTCGGCTTTACTTCTTGCAGTAATGGAGAGGAAGAAGCTCACTCTCTAAATCGGTTTGCTTTTGTTTGTGACGACAGGTTGATGATCTGCTAGCCATGCAGAGCTGCAACCTCATGTGTCTTCCTGAAAATTATCAGATGAAGGTAGGGTACCACCACGTCTTCTTTTGGGCTTTTGAGCTTTTTCTGCACTGGGGGGTTCTTCTTCTTCTTCTTCTGTGTTATATAGTTTTCTCGTGTCAGTTGCGTTGCTGCTGGATGGAAATGTTCCTTTGTAATTTTTCTTGCATGCTTGCTCTCTCTTTTTGCCATTAAAGATTTCTTCCTTCTTCCTGCCTGCTGCAATCTCTGCATTTCTCCGTGGTATCGCACTAAGAGTAAGGAAGGATGGTGGATGGGGGACTGGATGCAGTATTATTTCTATCACATCTTGTCATGGCCACAGCTGCTATATGTCGCCGAGGATTACAACAAAAAAATAGTTGGATATGTGCTCGCAAAGATGTAAGCTGAAGAAGAAATTCTTTCATAAGACTTTGTGGATCCAAAGGGAAAGATGTGCTTGAAGTGAAGAAATTCTTGTAACTATTCTCGATGAGGATGATGGTGATGTCATCTGACACTTTGTGTACAATTCTCATAAGGTTTTACGACTGCATTCATTGTCATGTTACCTTTGATTGAGTTGTGGTTGCAGAGATTCTTTTCTCTGCTTGGCTTGTTCTGGGTTTTCTTAATTGTGAAAATGGAATTTCTTTGATCAATTCTTGTGAGCGAAATTTTTCTGGTTGTGGAGATTTCTTTCTCTGGGGTTTTATGGATATCTTTAAGCTGAAGAATCATCAGAGGCACATCATCTCAGAAATTTCTGAGTCTTTTTTGTTTGAAATGTTTGTTTCTGCAAAGGGAGGAGGAATCAACTGAATGTCATGGGCACATCACATCATTGGCTGTGCTACGAACGCACCGTAAGCTTGGTCTTGCCACTAAGCTTATGAATGCTGCACGTATGTACGCTTTTCTCTGCTTCCCGTAATCAAAAACCAATTTTGATATTTTTGAGGCTTTCACTAATGTTTTATAACCACCTTTTGGTTCTCCTTTGCTACCATATTACATGGGAAAACACTTACTTTAGTAACATTAAAAGAGAGAAGTAGTAGAACACAAAATATCTGGGAGGGTAGGACAATCCCCATTGACTGGGATTGGTTTTGTTAGGGTCAGGGATCAATCTGTGAATGGTGTTGTCTTGCCAGAGCAAGCTATGCAAGAGGTCTTTGGAGCAGAGTATGTGTCTTTGCATGTGCGCAAAAGCAATCGTGCTGCTTTCCATCTTTACACAGAAACACTGGGTTACAGGTAACTTCCTCTACTCTTGGAGTACCACTGGAAATCATTGTGCTTTCTCTCAGAGAGGAAGAAAACGGCTAATATGGCCCAGACAGTGCATGCAGTCTGAAATTGTCGTGCATACTGGTTTTGGAACTTTCCTTGTATGTACAAATACTGCATCTTTGCTCCCGAAGTGGATTGCCATACTGTCTGCCAGAAACATATCCCTGCATTAGGCACTCTTGAGTGGTGGATGGGGTAATAGCTGCCACATGCTTCTCAGATTTTATTGCCATTACGATTTCTGAGGTCCTCTGCAGCAGGATTACAATAATCTTTTGGCAAAATGTCTTTTGTCTGAGAAAGATCTCTGTAATCAGGAAAAGGCATGATGATAGTCTGGTGTGAAACCCAAGAAGATTTAAGACACTGTAATTCACTGATCATGTTTTAGCAAAGCATATTGACATATTGGAATGTGATAACTTGCATCATCAATTTAGAGGTATGTATCTTGTTGCAATGCAATGTACTAACCATGTGGGGCTCCTGGGGTAGGATCAATGATATTGAAGCCAAGTACTATGCTGACAGTGAAGATGCGTATGATATGCGCAAGATGTTAAAAACCAAATCTGAGAAAGCTGGGGGTACTTCCTTGTCTCTTATCCTTTTTTGAGGAGTTGCAGCAATGGCATGCACACTTGCTTCTTGCTCAGTTGTGTGGTGTTGATGTAAGCTTTTATAATCTATTTCATGAACAAGTGTCTGACTATTTGGAGGTTGAAATTTGTTGGATCTCAGAGTGAGTCTGATAATACCTTCAAACCTGTCTCAGGCATCATCAGTCACTGGAATTTCTGAGTCATAATGTTTCTGAGATGAAACCGGGAAGAATATAGTTGTTGGCTAACCTCGAGTCTCTGGATATCTATTAAGTCAATTGAAGCAGTGACTCCAAAAGTATGTTGTAGCATTGTGGGAGTGATATGTCCACTGTGAAATCACCACACATCCTGTTTTTATGTGTTGGCTTTGGTTTGGATTTGCAGCTGAGGGTAAGAGTGAGGCTAGCAAACGGGTTCCTGTAGAGAAAGCTGGGGAGCGAACAAGCAAAGACAAGGAGGAGAATTCCAGAAAGCCAAAGACCAATAACGATGAAGGAGTCCCAACGGAGTATTTAGAGAAAGATGATGGCAAGAAGAGTGTTGACATATCAGTTAAGCAGACTAGCACAGGTGGAGGAGCAGGTTGACAGTGTTGTTCCTGTGGATTTGCTCTATTCAATTAACTAGCTTTGGCTAACCAATCAAGCGTGCAATATTGAAATTGGAATTTGTGTTTTTGGGTAATTACCAAAGACTTTGTGTTATTGCTAATCACCTTAACATGATTGATTGATTGATTTAAAGCTGTTGGAGCTAACATGTAATCCAAATGCACTATTCATGAATCCTATTGGGAAGCCAAACAATGATTTTGCCAAGGAGATGCATGATGCAAGAGTATATCAATCATGACCTTGAAGCAGCAATGGAAAAGATGGAGTGGAGAGATGATTGAAATGAAATAGACTTTGGCAAAAAGGAAAATTCATGTTCTAAGATTGGAGGGAGTACTTGTAGATTACGAGAATGGTTGAATATAATCTAGAAGAGAAGAACAAGATGATGCAAAGTTTAGACAAGAACTTGATGAACATTGGAGATCTAAGAATAACATGGACCTATGGCAAGATGAAAATTGTTCCCAAGGTTTTGAAGGATGGAATGATAAGAAATTAAGTGCTGGAAGCAAGGGAGATTGCAAGAGTGAGGAAGAGGATGCAAGACTATGCTATAGTGATTTGTGCCAAGGTGAAGTCCATAGGACTCATCAAGATCATTCACGGGTGGGGGACATTAGTCATTTTGGTGCAAAAGGAATGAGAGATGAAGTTGCTAATTGATACTGTTGGCAAGATAGAATTGTATAGATGAATTTATTGTTGGGTTGTGAAAGATGTCAATTAGGAAATGTTGAAGGAAACATGCAATTGTGAATGGTGCAGAATTGAAGAGAATCAATACACTTAAATTTTTTTTTCCCCCGATTGGGTGACTTTTGACACTGCCTGACTAACTACCATCAAATAAAAAGGGTGAGGAATCTAGTTGGTGGTAGCAATTGAACACTATTCAATGATTAAATAGTGAAGCATTAGTAGTAGTAGTAGACAACATTGTAGCAACTTTTGCAAGGTTTTGAAAGAGGAATTGAATCGTCAATTTTGAGTTACTCAAAAATTTGAACTGACAAACTATCCACTAAAATGGGTTTGCAAAATTTTATAAATTGTGTATGAGTAATGGAATTAGAGCATTTCCACCAGTGGCAATGAAGTGGCTTGTACACAATATTTTGAGACCATTTCGAGAAGATTGATTGTTATGGTGGAATGATTGCAGTTGAATAACACATGGAATAATTAGACTAGCTCTGGAATGTTTGCAGTTCAATAATGCATGGAATAACTAGATTAGCTCAGGTGATGTTCGAGCATCCTTGTGGAGCATCATTGTGGAATGCATGACCATTTACAATCAGTGAAGTAATTGAATTCAAGCTAGCATATAATGGTTTCCATTACACGATTTGTTTGCAATAATGTGATTGAGGCTCTCTCTCTCACTTGATGACAAAGTAGCTAGCATGTGAGGGGAAAAATTGGTGCAAAGGGAAAACATCTGATCTGGAAGTACATGGGGAATTGTATTGAGGAATGTTGAGAAGGTGCAACCGCACAAGAAGAGGAAGGAGATCAGGTTTTGCCAAAAACAAAATTTAGGTAGCAACTGACCAAAGGTGAGGAGAAGACATTATCAGTGGATTACCAAAAAATAAGTGCACTTTTCCACTGAAGTTGCTGCAATGGTTACAGAAAATTGCAGATAAAAAAGTTGGGCCTGAGTTGTTGAGTCATTTAAAGCCAATGCAAAAAACAACAGAACTTTAGAAGCACTTTCCCAGCTCCAGCTAGGATGCTCATTAAGAACAAAATAAGACTAAATGAAAACACACAAGGTGCAGATGAAATACAGATCTCCTCTCAACAACCCACAAACCTCCACGCAAGCACTTTTTTCCCAGAAAGTACTGTCGCCTTTCCCAAACTTTCCTTGCAACATGAGAGAGTTAATAATACAGACTCCCAGTGCACTCACTAGTGGTGCCTAGTTTACATTTGCTCCCCTCACCTCTGGATCAATCTTCCATTTGTTGAAGACCCAATCCTCCATTTTTTTTTTCTTTCCAGAAACTCCCAAATCTCTCTCTATTCACAATGTCCAGATTTTGCTATTCAATAAGGGTGTAGTGCTTGATGAAAGCTGTCCAAACAAAGAACATAATGTTTTTCATAAATGAAACAAATGATGCTGCTGACAAACCTGGATATAAAAGTAGGAGCCAGAGATGGGTGCTGAATTCATTGCATACAAGCGAAAAGATCAACAGAAAAATAACTCACAGGGAGAAAAAAACAAAGAAAAACAGCTACTTGGGCTCGACAGTTTTAGGTGCATAGCCACCACTATACTGGAATGATGGATCATTTCCTCTTGATAACAAATCCTGGTTGTCATAGATAGCAGTGGGATTTTGCGAACTCGTTGTATCTGCAAATGTAACTGCTGAATCCCTTGGATTCTGTGCCACAATTGCCTCCAAACTCTTTACAACTTCATTCATTGATGGGCGATCGACAGCTTTCTCCTCCACGCACATAAGTGCAAGATCCAGAACTGGTTCTATATTTTGCATTGGAATATCTGCAAGCACAGGGTCTAGCAATGGGCGTACAGCTTGAATGCCACCCCTGTCAAGAGCCAACCTTACTTCCCGGACAATGTACTTGCCACGCTCAATTGGTTGGTGTCCTGAAAGAATCTCTAGAAGCACGACTCCATAACTGTAAACATCGCTCTTGTCTGAAAGCTGCTGAGTTGTATAGTATTGTGGATCAAGATAGCCCTGGTGATGGTCATTTGCCATTCCAAGAAAGAAATTGTAAGTATGCTAAGGTCCATCTGATCTCTACCAAAATTGTGAAACTCTCACTCTTCGTGTAGAAAATAAAAGAACACTGAACACAGGTACACACTTCAGAAATGGAGATGGATCTCAATCAAAACTTTAACACAATTAGGGGTGGATGGGATCCTTCAAACATACCAAGGTTCCTTTCACTTGTGTTGACACATGCTGCTGCTTTTCATCAGCATCGGGTGCAAGCTTTGAGAGACCAAAATCAGCCACCTTGGCAGTCAACTTATCATCAAGCAAAATATTAGCAGATTTGACATCACGATGGATAATTGGCTGGTCAATATTCTCATGCAGATAAGTCAAGCCTCTGGCTGATCCCACCGCAATTTGCAAGCGCCTGTTCCAATCCAGTGGCTCCTTCATTTTACCTGTTTCACAAAGTGTCAGACCATCATCATGAATCACAGTGATGAGCTGCCATGACTACCCACTGACCTCACCAGCTCCTGAATGTGGGTGCTGACTAAGGTACATAACAATCCACCCAAAATCTGCACAAACAATTATACAAAATCTGCATCCTGATTTTAAAACATCCAAACTTTGCTACATGGAGATGCGTAAGTTATACAACCAGTTTTCTCCCTTACAAAACAATTATGTGATCTGACGGGAATGTGAGGTCCAGTGTAACTGACCAAGAAGCCACTCCCGCAAAGTGCCATTCACCATGAACTCATAAACAAGCATCTGCTCGCCTTGCTCATAACAGAAGCCAACAAGGTTGACCAAGTTGCGGTGGTGCACACGTGATAGGATCTCAATCTCCGTTTTGAATTCCTGAGCCCCTTGCATTGACTCTTTCTGGGCCCTCTTCACAGCCACCAAATCACCTTCTGGCAAGACACCTTTATACACCTGCCAGCACACAGCATCATCATCACAAAAGGTGGCACATCTCCCACTTTTTAATGTGCAAATCATCAAAAGATTTAGGGTTTTGGGTTTATCATATCTAATTTTAGGCATCTGATTTTTTCAAAAGCAACTTGGATAGCCACCTTGCCATAACCACCAGCTCCAATTTCATTGCTTTCACTGAAATTATCTGTTGCCTTCTTGAGTTCAGCAAAGTAGAAGCGTCTTGCACCCTTCAATTTGGGCGCTTCACCATTGTCACCTCCACCTTCACCCCACGAAGCTGCAAAAGTCCACAAGTTCTTCTTTTCATTGGGTCTATCTGCTTCATTCACTACTGGATACAAGCTATGAAAGCAAGGCTATAAACTAGACTCACAGGGGGTCAAAGAATGAGCGCTCCCCCCCTGAATGTTATGCATAGGGGAAACCCTAATTATGATAGGAGTGCATGGAATTAATTACCAAAGGGCTTGCTCATCTCCTCCAATTTTTTGGCCCGACGCCTCAGCATGACAACATAAATGGTTAACGCTGCAAGAACCAGCACGACAACCACTGCTCCCACAACAATCCCAATGATTGCGCCTTTTGCCAATGATGAGCTCCTTCCAAGAACTGCAGCAGCAAGCAAGCCAAGCAGTTGAATCAGATAGTTAGATTTGTAAGGATCTCAACTGGCTGCAAATGGTTAAGCAAGAGATGATGTACCCAGGTCATGGACACTGTAACCATGTCATGAGTCATTCAAGATGGACATGGCAAAGGGACTAAGCACTACTACAAATGCCATGAAGTGGTGGGGTGTAGTAGCCATCATGAGAATCTTACCAGTAAGTCCATTCGCAAAAGCCAAATAATATGGTTGAAACAGATATGTGAGGTTGACTTTTTGTTCTGCAAGCGTACTTGTGATATTCGTCTGTGTTGCTTGATCCAGCATGGTGCTTGAGTCAAATGGGAAGAAAAGAATAGTGACATTGACACGTCCATTCTCAGTGAAAGTTGCTTCTGTGATCCAGACTTGTTGTGAGTGTAGACCAAGACCGCTGTAGAGATAACCTTGCAGCAATGCCATCAGCGAATCGGTGATGGTAGAGAACGAAGGTTGTTGTATTACCAAGATGATTGTGAGCGGCTCAGCACATGTGCAGTTCTGTGGGTTCAGTGTTAAGCCAGGGCACGACATTCCATTACATGAATTTTGTCCAGAGTATGGACTTGACCAAGTCTCCAATGCTGTTGTTTCATTGCTACATCCGTATGGCTTCGCAAGTGAGTTTACTGAACATATTGGATTATTTGCAAAGCTGCATTGTTGAAAACACATTAAATAAATAATTAGAAAATAAAATTAGGCAAATTAAAAATGGCAGCAGATTTGTCACCCTAAATAGTCATCATACACAAAATTCATATTGAAGCTGGAACCTAAACACCTGCAAACCCTTTGGACCTTCAACCCTCAACCCTTAACACAGGAAAAAGCTGTATTGCTTCAAGACTTCCAAGACCCTTTAGGGGCTGTGCTCAAAGGTCTGGCTCCTACACCCGGCAAATCTTCAGACCTTCAACCCTAAACCCTAAGCACAACAAAAAGTTGTATTGTTTCAAGATTTCCAAGAACCTTTCGGCTGCTGCACTCCAGATACTACCATGAAAGCACATCCGTGCTGGTGCTAAATCACAATGTTTTGAAAGCCCACTTCTGAATTCCTTTCTCATACTCAAAGTTTTGGTGTGCCCATGAAAACACCCATCAAACCTGATGGCTGGCAAATATGAAAGACTTGGCACCCATCAAAAATCAATGGCCAGCAAATATGAAATATTCAGGACCCATCAAAAGCAATGGCTGGCAAGTATGAAAGACTTACGCAAACTGCACTGTAGAGAGGCTGGTTGAAGTACTCAGTTGGTTAATTGATGAAATACTGTTGTTCTGAATAGAAACAAGACTCAAGTTTCCTCCAATTGTTGCAGGAATGGTGAAAGTTCCATTCAACCCATTGTCCGCAAGGTTCCTGTCAAGTGTGTCAGCAAATTTCAAAAATTCGTCACATTCACCAAACAAATTGGAACCATCAAAGGTTATCTAGAAGCGCAAACAAATGATCAGCAAGAGGAAGGAACTCAGCTAAGAAGTTCTACATGGAAGAGTTGCTGAAGTGTACATACTTCAGAAACACCCAATACATATAAAGTCTTAAAGAAAAAACGGAATCCAAAGCATAGTTCTCAAAACAAACACCTTATTGTTTTCCTAACACATTCTTACTTGTGTGATGATGTGGGGGATATGTCCATTGCAACAAATCCAATAAATATACATATAAAAATTGGTAAAAGAGCCAGAAAATAAATAAATATATATATTTCATCATGAAGAGAAACTCAGATTGGGAATTTGGAGACTTACAAAACCTGCAACAGTGGATAGCTTAGAACATCTGCTGGAAGTTGCCCAACCAAGTTGCTCTTCTGCAATGTTCTGCATATCAAAAACCAACAACTCTTATTCTCAAACACCAGATTGAAGGCCAAATTGAGCACTGAATTGAACATTCACAGTAAAAGTTATGTAGCAAAATACATAATAAAAAGTATCTATCTGGGACTTTTTAAACAGTGTGAAGAAGAAGAAGAAAACCCAGAACTCACATTGTTTCCAAGTTTGTTGTCACATTCAACCAGAATGGATAAGGCTGTGGGTCATATCGGTTATTGCTCAAGTCACTGTGATTGGGCAAGCACCTCGCAAACACAAATGATCAGTTTTACGACACACAAACCCACATGCTCAAATTGTGGGAAAACACGCAATCATGTACAACTAACTCCCAGGGGGAGGTCACTCACATTTCTATAAAAATTGAGACATCAGTTCAAAAGACGGGTATAGTTTGTTTATTATTAATTTTTAGGGTAAAAATGAATAAAGATTTTAGGAAAGTAAATTTAGGCCCCAGGAAAAAATCTTTGAAAATATTTATATATAAAAAACCCTCTAAAGATTGAATTTATGAACAAGTTTCTATAATTATCAATTGCTAGAGTTTCTTGTGTCTATTGATAAGTAAGGATAGATATTGACATTCATTCCACTTATAATTAGGTAGCAAAATAAAAATGCTCTCCAAATGCCAGTAAATACAAAGAGTTTGACTTCACTTACATAAGAGTCAAGTTATGAAGTGCAGACAGATTGGGAATAGTTCCATTGAGATAATTGTTTCCCAGTTGACTGTACTAGCAACAGAAAACATAAAGAAAGCCCACTTTGTGAAAAGTCCACTTCATAAAGCCTACTTTGTAAACTTGCATGGGAATGGAAGTGGGAGTCACAAGTAGAGAGCAACCAACTGACAGATCGAGCTACTGGGCTGGTTTTAAATTAGCACAAAAACAACCAGAAATTCCGCATGGTAGAATTACTGATTCCAATACACCAGGAGACTCTACTGCAGTAAACAGTTTGTGTTTGCCAAACCAGTAACTCAGACCAGCAAAAAGTAATAGAGAATTGCCAAATAAATGGCTAAATATATACAAATGGGAAGGAATGAAGAACTCTTACAGCTGCTGTAAGGTGCCTGAGGGTGATGTGATGTTATTGAGAGTTGGTGGAATTGGACCTACGAGGTTGTTGTTCATAAGATTTCTGTTGCATTTAAAAGTGACCCAATTCAGACCCAGACCTTCTGTCAAGAGCACAAGAAAAATAGCACCCATAGAACAAAAGAATGCTGGATGCATAGTATCATACCCAAAAAACAAATCCACAAAAAATAGCCAAAATTTCTATGACATTCCAGATTTCACTGAGAATCCACAGACAAATAACCAGTGGCCATGGAAGAATTTTTTTTCCAGATGCATAATTTCATTGGCAATCCACAAATGATGTTAGAAAGTTCCAATAGATTGCCGCAGGAGAACTTACAGGAAAAGAAGAGTAGTTATGTTGCCAAGTGAGTCTGGAATTGTCCCAGTGAAGGCATTGCTGTCAAGCAACCTGCATGTACCACAGAGACAAAGTACATAGTTAAAGCTTCGAAAGAACTGGAGTATAATGGTATAGTTACTGGTTTCTGGAGCTCCAACTGAAGAGCCACTTTTACCATCCTCTGAAACAAAACAAAACAGAAGAGGAGAAAAGAACTTGTCAGGACCCACAAGAACTTTAGAGTGACTTACAAGTGTATCAGACTACCCAGTGGCTTTCCAGTTGTTGTGCCACCGAGTTCAGGTGGAATTGAACCTGAAAGCGAGTTGTTGTAGAGATGGCTGCCAGACACACAAAAATTCATGAAGATGAAGAAGGTCAGCAGCAATCCAGGACTGACACCCCAAGCTCCACATTGCTGACAAAACATTTTGCAAGCTACACATTCGCAATTAGAAGGCATGGCATTAGAAGAAGAAGCAGCTCACAAGTGCTGGGCCTTCTGCAATTGATCAAGGCCATGCCCATCTGGAGAAGTTGTTGAGACAGGCAACGATCCTGTCAAGTTATTGATGCTCAAATCGAACCAATACAGCTGTGTAAGTGCACCCAGTCCAGATGGTATGCTTTCTGTCAGCTGATTTCCATTTAGTGCTCTGCCGCACACAAGTCCAAAAACACAAAACCAAGTCAATCTCTCCTTCGCTGTCCATTGGCAGAGGAGTGCCACAGAATTTATCTCCAAAGATTGCCATGCAATTGGCCGGAAGGAGGTGCAGCAGCATCAGAAAGAAAGTGCACTACAGTTGTATAGCTTAAATTACAAGTCTACTTGCAAGATTAGCATGAAAAGAAAGGGTGGTGGGTGGCAGAAAACTATAACTCACAAGAAAGTAAGTTTTATCAGATTTGACAGTGTAGATGGAATCCGGCCAGTGTAACTGCAGGACTGCAAACTCCTGTCATACAACCCAAAATCATCATTGCCATTTTTACCCACTTCAAAATCCTTTCTTCCTTCCACAGACACACACACACACACACACACACACACACACAATTGCCCATACAATTGTTCCTGCTGCAAAGCACTGATCTTCAATGTACAAAAGAATTTTGAACAGTCAGAAAGAGTCCTACGTAGATGAGCTGGCCAACAAACTCCATCTCCAGATTGGAAAAGAAAACGCAGCTGTAAATGTGGGTCAAACTAGTAAAAATCTTGCTTGATGAAATTACAAGGAGGAGGATTCTCATAGGGTTCTTTGGGCTACAAGCAGTGAGCAGAAACTTACAAGGTCGTAAGCTGGGTCAAATTTCCAAGCTCCGGCGGCAATGGCCCAGATATACCAGGGTTATAAGAAATCTCCCTGCAAACAAACAAACAAACAAACAAATGAAACAAACATGCCCACAATTACAAACCCATGTTCTGATCCACATCAGGACAGAGAAGCTCTTCTGTCAGTAAATTCTCAGAGCTGTTGCTGTCAAGCAGACAGACAGGCAGAGGTTAATTTGATTGATCTTGAGTGCCACAAAAGCCAACACCATGATCATCAGCAAATGCAAAACTGTGCATTGATCAATCAATCACTGCTGCTGCTGCTGCTGCTACCCAAGTAAAAAAAAAAACATCAAATTGGCAATCACAAACTTTGCAATAAAATCTCGTGATGCATGCTGCAAAAAACAAAACCCTAGCCTCCTAGATCACAAAAGCTGCAAGTTTGTGAGTGATGATCTCTTTGAAGGAGAGGAGGAGGAGGAGACTTAGGGCACAGAAGGAGAAGAAGAAAGTAGTTGTGAGACTTACAAATCTGTAAGATTCGAAAGTGCACCAATCGCTGGACTCAAAGTTCCCTTGAGTGACATACTGCTAAGAACCCTGTCAAAAAAAATTCACAGGCCAAGGAAACAAAAAACCAACAACAATAACCACAACCACCATCAATGGACAAAACAAACTCAAAGATCAAAACCCATCTCATGATCTTTGCCCAAATGTTGAAGAAGATTCATGACCAGCAGCCACAGCAACTTCCAAAAGAAGAATGAGAAAAAGGACAAGAACAACAAGAATTCAGCAGCATACATGTGCAGGTGCAGTAGATGAAGAAGAAGTTGAGAAGGAAGTGGTAACTACTAGTAGATTCATGCAAAGCTGCAAGACTAGTGAAGGAGACGGCAGCAGCTTACAAGCTTGTAACAGTGGTGTTGGTCCCATCACACGTGACCCCTATCCAAGCAGAAGCACATGGATCTGTACCACTGGGCCATGGGGGATTTCCATTGAAGGCTTGTTGTATTGACAACAGTGCAATGACTGCACATCATTTTGCAGAGGAGATCAGGCAGGGAACTCATCAGAGAAAAATTATCATGTAATAGCAACAGTTGATCATGTCTAGAGAATCATGAGAATGACTTTTGCAAAGCAAACAAAAAAAAAACACAACACACCCACAACAGCAGACAATCAGGAGCTGCTGCAAAGAAAATCCTTGGTGGGGAGTAAGGAGCGTACCTTCGTTGGGATTGGTGACGGCAGTGGAGCAAGAGAAGAGCGCGCTACAGCAACACAAAAGAGTCACGAAACCCTGCAGCTTCCAATTCCCCTGCAGCAGATCCATGTCTTCTTCTTCTTCTTCTGTTTTTCTTCGACCAAACCACGCTAGCTGCTAGATTTCAGGCGCGCGCCGCTTCCAAGAATCCAAAGACCATTAAACGGAGAAACTACTGCTCCTTCTAAACCAGAATAACTAGAACAAGAACAAGAAGACGATTTCAGCAACAGCTTAAGAGCTTCTGCCCTCCAACGCAGTTTCCAAATACCCAAAACCCTCCAAAAATCCTCAAGCACTTCCTTTGCTAATTCTGTTGGGGGTCCTTATTTTACGAGAGAAGAGAGTGCGATTTCCGCCTTCTTTGTGTGTGCGTGCACTCCGCAAACCCTTTTTTCAGATCCGGAGCTCCAAAACTAGTCGTCATCTACATGTTCCTGCTACAGAAGCTTCACGGCGATGGATCAGCTCTCGTCCCCGGGTTCCCAAAGATGCGCTCATCAAAATCCCGGCCAGTTTCATTAGCTTGCCACAGACACTCTCCTGCAGAAGAAGAACGCGTGCTGTTACAGATGGTCATGGACCGTGCAAGAATTTGTGAGCTCACCGGCTCGCTTGCTGTTCAAGAAGCACTCATGAAGAAGAAGAAGAACAACAACAACAACAAGAGAAGAGATCAAGTCAACGGCGGCCACAAAGCGAAAAGCTCATCACACAATAGCGATGATGAAGACGGAATTTTTTCAGAGTGGGAATTCTTGAAGTCAGATCAGCTGCCGCAGTTGCTGGGCTTCTGCTGATACTGCTGCTGCTGTTGCTGCGCTCTGAGTTTCCTTTCTTCATCTTCTTGTGGGTTTTGGCGTCATCGCCAATTGCTAATCTGCACTGAGCGTGCGGGCGAAGCGGCGGAGGCGAGACCGCGTATATTGCCCGAAATACGCGCCAGGTACCAAACCAGCGAGCAAGAAGGTACAAATCGAGGGTAACCCAGTAGTAGCACTTGGTAGGTACAAAACTAGGGTACCCAAGTAGTAGCACTTGGTAGGTACAAAACTAGGGTACCCATGTAGTAGCACTTGGTAGGTACAAATCAGGAGTACCCAAGGAGTAGCACTTGGTAGGTACAAATATAGGGTACCCAAGGAGTAGCACTTGGTAGGTACAAATCTAGGATACCCAAGTAATAGCAAAAGTCAGTAGGTAGAAAATTTGGTAGGTAGGAATCTAGGGAACCCAATTAGGTAGAAAACCAGTAGGTAGGAAAAACTAGGGTGCCCAAGTAGCAGCACTTAGTAGGTAGAAAACTAGGGTAGCCAAGTTGCAGAAATGGGTAGGTAGAAAACTAGGTAACCTATTGTGGCTCAATGTGGTTTAATTTTTAAAAAAGGAGTTTTTAAATTTGGAGATAGATTTACTAATAATAATAATAATAATAATAAGGGGGTAACAAATTTTACCAGCAGTGAAAAGTAATATTAATAGGTAATAAATAGTAACTGGACTCCCAAAATAGTAACTACTTGGGTAATTCTTGACACACGTTTTCCTTAGTCAAACACGTGAGAATGTGCCAAGTGGCATTTTATTTATTTATTTCTTTTTTCGTTTTTTTTGGGGGGGGGTTGGGGTTAGTTGGGGAGAGGAGGGGATTATTGTTTCTATTTTTGATTTCCCAATTGTGTTTTTTGGGGTTTTTGTATCCCCAAACAATCCATGGGATAATTTTTTTTAAAAATTTGTTTATTTTCCTTCATTTGTGTGGTGAGAATTGTGGTATCAAAAGTGTAATTGATGGGTTTTTTTTCAATTAATTAATTAATTAATTTATTGAGAGGTTGTTGTTGTGATGTGTGTAAATAACTTAGTTTTTATTTTGCATTTCAATATGATGGGCAATTTTTTAACAAATGCATTTCACATGATGCTGAGTTTAACAAAATTTTGACCGTTCACACCAAAAATGTGCACATCAAAGCATTTTTTGGTGTATAGCCAAATTTGATTAAATTTTCTTGCTCATCCATTGTGAATTTGGCTATGTCATAATTTTTATTAAACAAAAGCATAGTGAAAATGATATGAAATTATTTTTAATGAAAAAAAGTTTGAACTTCTTACAATTAGTCCAATCTTAAATTTTTTAAAAAAAATTGCATGTTACATAACACTTCACATGTGGCCTTTCACTTCATATTTAACTTCAACTTTATACCACAATAATGCCTTTCAACTTCCATCCAAAGGTTCAAATTCAATGAAGCTTTGCTTGCAAGTGGCTCTTGGTAACATTTTGTTTTGAAAATGGTTAAATCTATTTGCACCTATGGGCACACAAACCTATATTCAAGGAGCATGGACTTGTTCAAACATACACCATTGCTTTTGGCTCTTGGAAAGCCCACAAATATGTAGAATGTCAAGGCCATTTTTCAATGCTTTAATTTGCCACCTTTGTGGATTGTCCATTTTAAGGGAAAAGATGGGTCCTTCACTCTTGCTTGGTAGTAGTGTGTTTGAATGCCTAAACAACATTTTTTTTCAAAAATATGGCAACCCATAATTCCCAATTTGGGACACAAAGGGTCCTACCATGGAACCCATCAAATTGCATATAATTTTATCAACTCGCCTACAAAAGATAAAGGAGTATGGGTGAACCAAGATGATTCGTACTATTTAGACTTGAGATGCAAGAGGTATTGAATTTTGAGTATTTTCATCACTAAAAATTTGAGTATTTATCATCATTAAAAATTCAACAAAAACTAAAATTAAACTTTTTAGTGAAATTGAAGGCTCTCGGTAGCATTGGATCATACACTTATACTTGTCCTCAACAAGTACAAGTGCAAGGAGGTGCTTATGTAATTTTCAGACCTACCATTCAAGAGTTATTGAAATTTGAGTAACTTTTTGTCATTAGAAATGCAAAATTTTTTTTTCCAAATGTCTATGATTTGTTAAACTATGATATAATATGTGTTTTTTGACAACATAAGTCACACTAGTATAGATTATTATTATACTACACCGACAAAATTCGAACCCCTCAAAAATGTGAGTCGCATTAAAGATATGATACAATCACCTAGAATTATTTATTGGAAAATTTTAAATATTTTCTATCAATCCCAACATTGAACACACAATTGGTTGATAAAGTAATAGACCACTTTTTTTTAATTGGATACCACTAATAGCCAAAAGTTGAGGCAACAATTTTCTAATTCCCCATTTTTTAGGCAGAAAATCCCGCAGAAAATCATGCATCATGTATGTAAGATTCCAAAATATCCCTCAAAATGCATCTAGGGATTTATATCCTCGTCAAGTCCTAAGGTGTGGGAGTTTCTAGTGTTTGTTAGAATCCCAAGTACCAGTAATGCAAAGTTTCGAAGAAAAAAAACACAAGGATAAAGCTTATGGGGAGGATGGCATTTTCCCCTTCAATTTCGACTATCGAAAGCTTTTCCAAACAAAAAATGGATAATTGACATTTTCCCTACAATTTTGCCAATTGAAACCTTTTCCAAACAAATGAATAATTGGCATTTTCCCTACAATTTTGCCAATTGAAACCTTTTCCAAACAAAAAAAAGCATAATTGGCATTTTCCCTACAATTTTTGCCAATTGAAAGCTTTCCAAAACAAATTGGATAATTGGCATTTTCCCTTCAATTTGACAATGGCATAATGATGGCATGCAAAGTGTTTTACAAACCCTAAAGACCATAGTTGCAATGTATTATGGAACGTGTGACCCGAGCCTTGTAGGGCAAGATGTTGTTTCATTCCATGGTATGTAATGGGTTTGACTAAGGATTGTTCAAAAGCTTAACTAGTTAAACTAGTTAAGCATTCCATGGTAATGGGTTTGACAAAGGATTGTTCTAAACCATAACTAGTTATCCCCACCATGGATTCACTCGTGCATTGACTCTCTCTCTCTCTCTCTCTCTCTTGTACTCCATGCTTTCTAAAAGTCAAGTGATTATCCTATAAAAGGTGAAAGTAGCATGAGGTTGCTTGTCCGACTTAGGAAAATGGCTGCAAAGGCTACATGTACATTGTATATACACTCCTCTTACCTGTACAACCATTATAATTAGGTAGTCTCGAACCTTGTGCATTAAATGCTGAGTTTCAACATTTCATATTGAGATTTAATAAAAAAAATCATTACATAGTGCTGAGTTTTGAACATTTCATATTGAGATTTAATAAAAAATTTCATTACTTAGTGCTGAGTTTGAACATTTCATATTGAGATTTAATAAAAATTTCATTACTTTGTGCTGAGTTTTGAACATTTCATATTGAGATTTAATAAAAATTTCATTGCTTTGTGGATACCACTGAAAGAGATGAAAGCATAGGAGGAGGTGAAAGCATGGCCAAAGACTAGACTTGGATGAAGACAAGTTGACTTGATAATGGATAAACTCTAATGGGCCATGTGAGCATTGAAAACTCACCAAAACTCTTGCTCCCAAAATTTGTTGCTAAAGAAACAAAAGGCCAAACAAGAACAATGACTTTTTGGAGAGATTGGGAGGATTGAGTGATGTTTGTGTTGTTGTTAGAAACATGTTTTCTTCTCTAAATAATACAAACTACGAGCAATGTAGTAACAAAGTCAATGACACTTAACGCTGTGCTTTAGACGACACATGTTTTATTCTCAAGTGCAAAAGGAGGAGTTGAAGGGTTCTAATTGGAACCACAAGCTTTTGAGGCCCCACTTGGATGACATGACAAAATCAAACACGAATCAACACGTGAAGATTGATTACTATCAAGTGATGTTAAAGTGGACTTCTTAGTCTTCTTTTTTATCCAAGTGAAATTTTGATGGGAGCTTTTGTTCGGAAGGAAGTAAACTTGTGTGCTTCTTACAACCTCACCTCGAGTGTTTTGATGTGCCACTAAAATGCCCATGGGTATCACTAGTACCACAAAGATGGTACTTGGAACTTGAGGGTGTGTTTCAGATTATTGGTTCATTCCACTTGATCTAAAACCTAGAGCCATGTTGTTTTTTTTTTTTTTTTTTTTTTTTTTTTTTTTTTTTTTTGAAAAATCTATTGTTATTTAGAATTTATTTTTTTCAAGTGTTGTGGCAAGGCATCTTGTAAAGGGTAATAATAGTTTAGAAAGGTTCATGTAAAGGAAATTATCTCATTTTAAAATAGTTTCTTCTTACTAGGTGGGTACTCATAGGATATCAAGGAAAAATAGTGCTACAAAAATTAGTGACGCTTTACGTATGGTAAAACCCTTGGGCGGAGGGCATTACCCGAACCCAACTTGGCTCCTCCTCCTCGGTCTTACACAAGCCCCTTATTGGGTAACGCCCTCCCAAAATGCGCTATCACCTACCCTATCACACTCTTTTGGACTACGTATTTTCACTAATACAACATAACAGTAATGGTTTTAGTCACCCACTCACAATTTATTGTCTTTGGGGGCTTTGAACCCCTCTTTAAAAATGGTTTGGTGGTCACCCGCTCCACTCACAATTGATTATTTTGTTTTTGGGGCATTGAACCACTCTTTTTAAAATGCACGAGTTGTGGACTACAAGGGAATGATATAGAAGACATAAGAACGTTCTCACTCCCATTGTGAGACATTTCCTTTGAAGACTTGTTAGGGTTCAATTTGGCCCCACCCCCACTAGGCTATCCGGCCGCCCTAATAGAACACAATAGAGGGTAATGACTGAAATTTTTGCACAACTGAAATCTCCCCCAAAAAATTGAAGGCAATAATAAATATAAGAATTTTTCATCACTAGCATGAGCAATTAATTAAAACCCCCATTCCCAAAGGTGAGGAACATTGGAGAACATTGGGGAACATTGAAAAACATTGGGGACCTTGGGGAACATTTAGGAACCTGGGGAACCTTGGGGAACCTTGGGGGAACATGCAACATGTGTTAAAAGTAGAAGCTTTTTCAAGTATGCAAGGAAGATGAGTCTTTTAGTTCAAAAGATTAAAAAAGAGAGAGAGTTTTTCTTTCTTCTTTTTTCTTTTGAAGTCTTGGGGGGGGGGGGGGGGGAGAGTGTTGTGGATTTTGCTCCCTAGAGTTCATATGCTATTTTTTGCTTTCATTCTTTCAAAGAGGCTTGGCAATAGCTTTTGTTTCCTCTCCAATTTTAGGGTTTAGCTTTTTATAAATTGCCAAAGTGTGCAATCTATTCTCCACCAATTACTTCAAGATAAGTTTACTCATTTTGTCATTTTTGTTGGCCTTGTGCCTACCAAGGCCCTTCCTTGGTAGAGAGATATTGTTGGGCATGTTGTGTTTAGATTCACTATAGAGGGTAGTATAGTAGCTTAAGGGATTTTGGCCCCTAGGTAATAATAATAGTAGGTCTATCTTTATATGAGGATTTTTGGCAAGTTGATATTTTGGCATGTGTTCAAACTTGAGATTAGTTATTATAGAGTTACAATAATAATATCTTGAAGGATTTTGTTGGCCTTGCCTATCAAGGCCCTTAAGGATATTGTGTTCACATTCATTATAGAGTATAGTAGCTTAAGGGATTTTTATAGGCCCCTAGGTAATATTAATAGGTCTATTTTTATCTGAGGATTTTTGAAAGATGATATTTTTGGCTTTTGTTGAAACTTGAGATTAGTTATTATAGAGTTATAATAATATCTTGAAGGATTTTGTTTTTCTTTTAGAGGATTTTTTGAAGATTAATATATTTTTGCATGGTGAAATATTTGAGTTTCCATAATTCTTCTTTTGCATTAAGATACTTTTTAATGTAAATGGAAAGGAAAAAATTTCACACAACCCTTCTTTGTGTATTGTCAACTATAGGGTAACAAACCCTATTATTACATGTTGTCGAATATTATTCCCTTACAAAAAATATTTTCTTGCCAAAATTTGGTGTCCAAGACATATATTCTATGTTGGCCACAAAACCCAATTTCCAAAATGTCCACATATGATACCACAAATGTGAAATTTTGTGGCCTACAACTAATGGAGATAGTATTTGAGTTCATTATTTGAGTGCACAATTATTCATATATATGACAATTGCACACCTTATGGCATTAAATAAAATGCTATTGTTGCACTCAAGCATGCACACAAGGACCTTACCATTGCATACCCTTATACTTAAGATTTTTACCATAGTTCCATGATGAATTCGGTACATGAATGTTGATTAATTAATTTAATTTAAGTTTTTTGGTTCGAAGTTTAGGTTTTTAATTTTGAAATTAAGAAACTAATGAAACAAAAACTTATTGTAAGATACATATATTTCAAACAAGTTGAAGCTTTTTTAGAGGTCCGGTGGATCTCTAAATAGTTTCCTCCCTTTAAAAACATCTTGAGTTCAAACTCCTTACACCTTAAGTAGCTTTTTCAAATTTTCAGCAAATTAAGAAAATAAATTTATAAAAAATTCAACGGATTAAAAAATAATTTAATTTATGCCAAAGCCACCAAGGTACTACAATATTTCACTTACAAGAATCCAAGTGTAGTTGTGCCACGAAAGGAAACCCCAACATACAAAAAATAGGGCTTTTCTCTAGGAATAACAATGTGTGACAATAGGTGAATAGGTGTGCCATAATACGGAAATTGCAATAATAGGTCCTTTGTTTTGTCTTAGTATATTTTTTCTTTCGGTAGGAAATGATTGCTAGGTATTAGTTAGCCTAACCCAAGTTGTGGTAGCAAGAACCCATTTTGTAAGATTATTTTCAAACCTTGAGAAGGAAGAGAAGGATGATTGCTAGGCATTAGTTAACCTAACCCAAGTTGTGGTAGCAAGAACCCATTTTGTAAGATTATTTTCAAACCTTGAGAAGGAAGAGAAGGATGATTGCTAGGCATTAGTGAACCTAACCCAAGTTGTGGTAGCAAGAACCCATTTTGTAAGCTTATTTTCAACCCTTGAGAAGGAAGAGAAGGTGTTGAGGTATAGTCCACATTATGCAAGGTGGGTTTGAGTATGCTTTCTTGTGCTAGATAAGTTATAGTGGTCTACTATAGAGGGCTTGGATAGCATAAGAATTACCTTAGCATGGCGATCAAGGATCGCATAATTCGTTAGACAAGGAATAGTGGGAAAGGGAAATGTTGTTTTCTTTTGTATAGTGCCTAGGCCATATAATAAGTGGTGTGTTCTTCTCCAAGCAAGACCTTCAAAGTAACACCTTGTAATAATCTTGGTGGCTAGAATCATGAGGAGACAAGGTGGTGAGATTTGTACAATGAAAAATTGTGGTGGAGGCCAATCGCAATATGAGCACTTGCAAAGGAGTGAGGTGAATTAACACGTTAATTGTATGCTTTGTATGCTTTGTATGCTTAATAATGATCTTCATGGAGCCCAACTAAATCCAAATGTAAAAGAATGAACCAATGCGTTTACTTTAGACTAAAGGTTATCACCCATTTGAAATCTTTTCATTCAAAAAGAAAATTCATAAAAAAAAAATTTTGAATGAAATTTTTTGCAACTTTTTATTATAAGCATAATAATGCTTATAGTTCCCTTAATATATGAAATATATTGACTTAATTATGTTTAATAAGTGTGAATTTATGACGCATATCAAAACATGTTTTTTTTTCAAAAAAACTTTTGTATTATAATTTTTATTTATTTTTAGACACATAATACTTTACACTACATTTACATGTTGCAAAAGATTAATTTTGAATTTCAAACAAACCTCAAATTTCTTTTTGAAAAAACCAAGTTATTATTTATTATATGTTATTTTATTTATGTGTGTATAATTAAATTGATTATTTTTTCTGGAATTATTTTTTTGGACCAAACTATACACACATAAATAATCAGTTGATTTTTTTTAAAAACTATAAATTATGGAAATCAAAAGACCCTTTATAAAAACATTATTTTTATAAAGGAACCTTTGTTCAACTTAAAATTTCCTTGGTCCAAACAAATGCTCAAAATTTGAACATTTAACAATTCAATTTAAAATTCACAACTATATTAAAGTGGTTGCAAGGTAGGGAAATTCATTTTTTGCATCACAATATAGTTCTTTTTGTAGAATTTCTTGATTTTTATTTGAAATATCTTATAAGGACCCAATATAATGAAACCATAGGAACATAATAGTAAAAGTTTTGCTCGAAAAACCTTAACAAAAAATAAATGGTGGACTTTTGAATGGTTTGAAATGGGCCATGTTTTCATAAGTTCACATCATAATCAATTTTGGGTAGTTTTCAAATTTTCTTCTATATATTAAAAAGTTGTCCAAAATGGTTTCTTTTCATATGAATTTTTTAAACTTATTAATCACAATGTAATTCTCCATTTTACCAATAACGTCACAATAAAACTATCATTTTAACATTATTTTATGAACTTTTAAGGGATGTTGTATTCGCCCAAAATGAGTCACCCTAACTTACAAACCACCCATCAATGATCAAACACAATTTACCATGATGATCAAACATAATTTACCATGATTAACATGATACTTAAATGGCACCATATAGAAGCATACATGTAACATGATACTATAATGGCACCATGTAAGCATATGTAACAAGGAGTGTAATTTATTTGACATGTTGTGCATGGATTTTGACTCATTGTTTTGTGTTCAGACCCAATTGTGATCACTTTTTGAGGCTTCAAATGCAATTGGTTAAGAGCTAGACAAAAGACCCTATTTCTCTTGTTTATGCTCTTCAGAGATTCAACAAGACTTTTATGCAGACAGGCATTACAACAAAAGTTGTCTTTTGCATCTTTGCTAAATTGATAACCATGCACATTGACAATTAGTAAGTTCCAAAACATCGGCAAACAAAACCCGAATACTTGATACCATCCATGGGACAGAACAACAGATTTTGTTTCACAAATAATGCAAGAACTCTTGAACAATTGTTAGCTCAATCAAGATAACAACCGAGACTACTATTCAGACCATTCCTTAAGATACTGTTTGAAAGTTCCACTTTACAATTGAAGACAAATGCATGATGAATGCAACCTTAACTAAGTAATCAGAAAAGTCCCTCACCAACCACAATATGAACAACACACTGTGCTATAACCACCTAAACCAATAATTTCCTTTGTTTAATGACAAAAGAATACACAAAAAAAGCTTTAGATGGCATTTCAACTCTTCAAAACTGAATTTCACAGCCTTCTACTCACTCACAACCTACATGCACTAAGATGATCTCTATTTCTAGGTTTATAAAAGATCCTCAGTCCTAATAAAGATAGTGCTAACTTGCATTGCAGCAGGTTGCCTCAGTGAAACATTCTACAAATATGTCCAAAACCAGGTAAAGAAGTTTGAAACTAAAAGCCCAAGTAGTGGAATCAAACTAAGTCCATTCACACATGTTGAACCTATATCACCCGTTTCAATACCATCCCAGAGGGTTTAGAGTAAATTCCATCTCTTGTGCAGAAACTGCAAACTTGATAATAAGGGTTCCTTTCAACTTCTTGCCATGAGGATGGGAACACTAACTCTCAGCAGTAGAACATTACCTTCTTTACATTCTCTCTCACTGCTGGAAGTGGCCTGACAGCAGCACCTGCTGCTCCTCGGTTGGTGCGGATAGTTGTGCCCCCACTACTTTTGCCTGGCGCAACACCACTGGATCCACTATCTGATGTCTCAGGATCCAAGTAAAAACGAGCCCGGAATGCTGCCAAGTGAGCATAGTAAGCAGGTGGAACTGCATAGCACAAAACAGACAAATCAGACACTTTTTTTGATTCCTCATTTTGAACTAGAGAGTTCGCATTTTGAACTCAAATAGGTTGACTGTCAGCTTACCAATAGAGACTGACCGTGTACATCTCGCATACCTACAGGAAACAACAATAGATGAGTAAAAAGCCATGTGGGTCATCAATAACATAGCTTGTGATCCAAGCCATAAACATATACCAAATCCCACACAAACATCAGGAATCCTTGCTCTGGGAATAGCCCACAAAGATGTACTGGACAAAAGGCCAGTGAAATAAATAGCATGAGCAGTTCCAAAGCATCATCAAGGGAATCAATGAGCCACAGTGTTGGAAAGAGGCACAGACGTGTAACAAAGATTGTTTGTCAAAGTCTGCAAGCCATCTGCAGTGAATTTGTTTTCGTCCCACAGCACGTGGTAATGCACTGGTCGACTGGTTCCCTGTGCACATGCAGAAACAAGAACTCTCATCAAAATCACCTGCTTTTGGGACAAAGACAACATAGAGCTTTTCAGTTAAGTCTCTGTTAGTTACAAACCACATAATGCAGGAGACCAGCCTGCCTTCAGATACATAGAACGACAGCATGACTTCAAAAAGAGAAAGGTAAACCACAAACCTTAATACCCGCATGACTGCACAGGTAGAAATCAAACTCCGTAGGATGACAAATTGTGCTATCAACAACTGTCCCTGAAAGCACCACATGAAAACATACAGAGCACAAATTTTTAATTTCATTTCACAACAAAATCATCTCAAATGACAGGTTCTCCACTGGCTGTGACAAAACCCCACTGACCTGCAAAGACATTCCCACTTCTATCCACACTACGCTGATCATTGTGATTGCTTGCAAAGAGGCGAGTATGGTGGCGTTTCTGCACCACCACAAATGTGACTGGAGGCTGGTAATCTGGCTCTAGTGAAGCACATGCTTTGCGGATGGCATCCAGCTCATGTAGGAGGACCTGATAGAACTGCCCTTCACTTACTCCATCTCTGTAAAAAACACAGGTTTCCATGAAGAACATCAACAGGTCACTATGAAATCATCTTCAAAACCCATGAATACAAAAATATTGCAAACATCACAAAATTGCAGAAGATAACCTATAAAAGATGATACGCAATGGCTTGTATCCTGTTGCTCTCCGGAACGAGATAAGCAACTCCCTGTTGAGACAAAGAGAAAGCTGAACATTAATGAACAGCCAAGTCTCCAATAAGAACACATGAGATAACAGCAGGAGATAGCAGAACACTGCATCTAGAGGTTCTGGTATGTGATACCAACAACTGAGAATCACAAAATAGGCTTCTCCACACCTCACCTGGTGCATCATGCACCATTGGCCACTGCAATATTCCATGCCCATGAACCCTCTAGTTATGAGAGGCAGTAATTGGAGGGAATCCAGGATGAGGGTCACAGAAGTTGCTTACTTAATGAGGCCACCTGTCAAGATTCCTCGCTGAGGATCTACCCATGTTTTGAAGAGGTCCTGGATCAACTCCTGCCGATGGGTTTGTGCACATACCAGGCCTGCATATTTGGTTACTTCAGGCCAGTCCTGTGATGCTACTACCTGCAGTCCAACCAAGGACAACAAGAAAATAAAACATTAGAGAACCAGTGAATGCAAGGACAATCAAGCAATATACATAGTATTCTGTGCACAGATATCTCAATAACAACAAGATAATCTATTCGCAGGAAGGCTTGGGTGCAAATGGGAATAAGTTTATGTACCGCAGCAATTGAAGGGATGGAATCCTCTCCTGGATGTGGGTGTGTCACATCTGCACCAAAGATGATAGTGGGGATATCACTCACCAAAGGAATTCTCCTTGTGAGAGCATCAACCAAAACGGTGTTTCGTCCACCAACCTGGCAAACAAAGAGTTTCATGCAAATTTTTTAATGGCCACTCAAGTCAGCAGATACTGTCTGTAGCTATCAACTGACAGATATATAGAAGGGAAGGACAAATCAATCCATAATCCACTGCAAAACATCCAAACTTCTACAGCAATTGGAAACAAAATCCCAATGCACCCACTGTGATTCTAAAGCCAACATCACAAGAAACATGTGTCTACCTTCACATTAATCTTCAGAGCCACATTTGCCAAATACTGCTTGTTTGACTGCTTATTCACATGCTTTGTCAAGCAGCACTGTGACACCACACCAACCACTGTCTCACAATGTTTCTTCAGGTAACCTACATCAGAAACACAAAGTGGCTGAAAGGTTATAGATTGGGAAAATCCTCACTCAACCCATATCATGGAAAAACTTTTCTTTCAAAGACATAGCCTCACATCATAGAAGAGCAACAGCAACCTTACCATACAGGGAGCCATTACTGTCAGCCAGAATAGCTATGAGCAGATCAAGACCTTTGTCTCCAATCTTCCTCTTTGCCTGTTCACAGATGTGTGAGATTGCATTATCACACTGCTCTGGTCTAGCACCCTGAATTGGGAGAACAGGATTCATCTCAAATACCTGTACCACAAGCCAGCAAGAATCTCAGGGATCGGCATGATAAGCAGTTCCAGTTGCAAATCATACAACTGCCTAAAACACTCATATTGCATGTCCTCAAAACCCAAGAGCTGCTGATGAGATCTCAGTGGGCCAGTACCATTCCTGATGTTTGGCACATCCGAGCCAGTTCATTGCAAAACTGGTGTGCAGTGTCAGCTGTCACATATCTCGAGAAATTGATGCAGGCCCAGTGCTTTACAACTCCACCATTGACCATTTTCTGCAAACATGCAAATGCAACCAACACCATTGTGTGTGGTCATGCAATTGATAGATCCAACTAGCAGTTACAACCAGATTCTAAAACAGCAATATGTGCAATTTTGGGCACCTTGTGCATCATGTTCCACTGCCCGATGCTTGGAAGACATTCTTTCTCCCTGCCAGTATCATGGTACTTGAGCTGTACATGCACAGAAAACTTCAGTCACTGCCACCCTGTACAAAAGAAACAAAATTCAGAACACCCAAAATGTGCAACATGTCAAGACCAGTTACAAACCCGAGGAGGTGGTAGAATTCGGGCTTCCACATTTGCAAGCTGGTTGCTGATGGAAATGCCAAACTCTTGCACATATGGATCCTGCTTGTAAGCATTTCGACTCACGGTCTTTGCAGCACAAAGCCACAAACCAACAGAATAGATAACTTGTCAGAACCAACCAGTTATTTCCTGCCAGAACATTATTTTGATTTCGAAGAGTACTTTGTCTCTGAAAATGACAACTATTTTGGGTACTAAACACAAACCTGTAAAATACTATTCTCACGATCTTGTGGACGCTGGCACGTCACTTGTAGAAGTGACGTGATCTGCCGCTCATTGAGACGCTTCGAGTACCGCTGCCCTTCAGCAAGGATACACACCTCCATAGGCAGGTAATTGAGGCGCTGCTGACTACCCACTTGCAAGCAAGGAAGCTTTGGGTACCGAATAGAGAACTTATAAGTCTCCTTAAAGTAATCAACCACAGACTTCATAGTGCCCTTGTCATCAACAGGGAATCTGCATACAAAGGCAAAGGGCGTGTTATTGCACAAGGATTTCCAAGTTCACAACCCAGTTGCAGTACCCAACAAAACAACAAATCAACAACAAAAGACATCATCAGACCAGAGAGAAGATGCATACTGCAACTCCTCTATTGCCTGCTTGGTAATATCTGTAATACGGTACTTTCGCCGCATGCTTCCACGATGGGTCACTTCAACCTTCAAACCACGTAATGCCTTCTTGATCTGCAGTGAATCACAAAATGACACAAACAACACCACACCAAAGACACCTGTTTAAACTTCATGAGCAGTCATATAGAACTCAAACTCTGGCATAAAAACATTACATAAACAATCATTTACAATGAAAAAGAGGTTTAGGCAATAGCTTGAAAAGAAGGAAAGCTTCAACAGTTCAACTCCACAGAACCAGCATGACAGAGAATGTCTTCCCCTGCAACCACAGGCAGCTTTTACATATGTATATTATGCATCTAGGCAGTGTGCTGTTATCTTGGGAATCACCCATCCCAAGACCGTTTTCAGCCTAGGGCGCTGTCTGCTTTAGGGAGCTTAAGTTCAGGGTTCTGATAGGCACGCATGTAGTGTGACCACCGTACACAGGTCACAGCAATAAGAATTTAATAAGCTTCCACACCAAGAACATACCTTGTTCCGATCAGAATCAGACAGGGGGCCAAGTACATTCCTGTTGAACAGAGTCTGAACAAAATCCAAAACAGGCTTTGACTGGATGAATGCAGTTGCCGACATGTCTGAAAAAAACCAGAGCATGATAATGGATTATCCCAACTGAGCAATGCTATGAAAAATCTTTTTACTGCTTTCTTGGAGTGCAAAGCAAACCAAGAGCTGGCTTATGTCCTGTTACACTCCTTTTTTTGTTACACTTCTCAGATGCTAATATGAAAGAGTAATATGTGACAACAGGTCATTCCTCACAGCAGTACAGAACTTAGCAGTAGTCAGTAACAAATTCAGCAGACATGAACAATTGAACCCAGATTGAAGAAGGGGGTGTTGAACACCATCACTCCTACCAATGTTAAGGGACAAGCCCATTTGAGTTGGGCGTATACTCTGATAAAAGCCCCGCCAGCTTTCCAGCCCATCACCAAGAGGTACTGTCGAACCAAGACTGGGCGAGTAAAATGAGCGCCCTATTGGGGTATACCTGCACAACAACATAAGAATTCAAGTAACCAAAGTAAGTACCTGCACCACCAACAGTCACAAAGCAGTGCTTGTTCAGTGCTTCCTGTCCTGATAAGAAACTCCGGATTTCTTTAGTCTCTCAGTGATATAGCATAACAATTTGTTAGAGAATTAAGTGGTACCCACAGAATCGTATCCTGTGAGAAGTGGATCAAGGAGCTATCAGAAAAAGGTGGGCAGCAATAATTACCGATGTGTAGGAAGCTCCCGAAGCACGATATCCAAAACCTGCAGGGCTTCCTGTGGCACATCAGCTTGGGCACCTGCTAAGAACTGTTTAAGGTGATGCAGGTCTGGACGCGAGGCAAATTTGATCACCACCTTGAATGGCCGTTCCCTTCTAGGTCTGTATATCACAGACAACTCTTCAGCTTGGGTACAGTATATGTACATATGTCTGTCTACAAAAACTCAATCTAAGACTCTTTCATGGAGCTGACTGACAAGAATAGAGTCTCCCCGTTTGCAGTAGTATGCTATCTGTGAAACAGTACATGCCGCTGGCAAAGGACATGATGATGTAGTGACAGCAGCATGATGTTTGCAGAGAATCAGCAACCACGAAGAATCTGAAGAAATGGGAAGAAACGTCGATCGAACCTGCCAGTATTGCTACCATCGTCCTCATCAGGAAGACCAATTTGGAATTCTCTGCTGTCAAATGGCAATTTTCCAGCCGTGTATAAGCTCTTGCGCCCATCGTAAGCAGGCAGTCGATTGCCAAGGTCAGACACTCTGTACCGCTTGATGAGCTGTTCCATGACTGCTCTATTGACACCACGTGAAGTCACTTCTGGAACAATTGCAACCTGATAACAAAACTGTATTCAGATAGGACCTTGGGTGCTATAAACAAAAAATTGGATTGAGAAGGACAGCTTTCGTGTAACTAGAAATCCAACAGAATTCGGTTCAAGATCATGAGCTTCACATTGGAAACCACAGCTGAAGAAGACATGATTCCTTCAAGATCCTTCAAGGATAACCTTCTCCACATTCGATAGCTAGCTAGCTAGCTATCTCTTAAACCTTACGTCGTAATGATGAAGATCTTTGTCTGGAAGAGTTGCAAGGAAATGGTTTGCCTTCACCATGCACCTCTGTCCCAGTCGCCCTTTCCCCGGTCGCAATGGAAATCGCAGAGTCTTACTCGACACCGGCACAATTACGATTTGCTGCTGCTCCGGCTCCTGGATGGCTGCTGGTGCGATCGCTAGCTTCTTCATCTGATCTGCCACTGGGTACTGGGCACCAGAAACAGACACAGGCGCCGCAACGGGATCAATTGCACGCGGAGGAGCGAAAGGTATCGGCTGCTGCTGCACCAGAGGAGGCGCAGAAGAACCAGACGGTGGACGGACAGGGATTACATGTGGAAGCTGTTGTACGGGGAAATCCTGTGAAGACTGCGATGGGAACGGCTCGACATAGTGCGGAGTCAGACTAGCTGCACGCCCACGACCACCACGCCATCCTCCTCCAGACGCTGCTGCTGCTTCTCGTCCTCTCCCAGATCCCGGACGAGACCCAAAGTCCTCTCCCCCGTGCCCGATGATTTGCTGTGGCGAGGACTGTGCAAGTAGAGGAGGCTGCAGTTCCCGGACTTCTTGCGGGGGAGATGCTGCTACTGCTAATCTTTCCGCAGGTGCAGATGTGGTGGCTCCATCGGAGCTTTCGGTTCTGGGTCTCCTCGGTTTCCTCGGCATGATTGCTCAATTTCTTTTCCGTCACACTAGCGCCTGAAATCCCTCACCAACAACGCGCTCAGAAACAGAATTCAGTGCGCAGCAAGTCAACAAGGGACGCCTAGCTTCACAAACCTGCCATGGCTGCCGGCACACCACAAGGGTGCCACAAGCGAAGATCAATAGCAAAGCTCTACGAGAGCCAAGATCGAACAACGCGATCAATTGCCTGTCTACTGTTGTTTGGCCTCGTTTACGGTCGAGCGAGAGGACAATTGCCAGAACAAAGACACGACTGGACTTACGGTAAGCTGCACAATTTGCGAGCGACTTGGAATGGAGCGGTCGCATGCTAACGGAGCGGACTTAATACAAGTACAAAAAAACCGGACTCGCACCAAAGATTGGAATGCAACAAGCACTAGGTATCTGCTCTCGACTTGAGAAGGAGCTTCCCAAGAAAAGGACCCGACAGATTCTTGATACGGCGGCGAGACTCGAATCAAATCTTCCCCGACAGACAACCGGCACGAACGCAGAATTTGCGGGAATGTGCACAGTTGAACCAACCAAAGGATAGATTCCGCTGTGATTCATTGCTGGGAAAGAGGAGCGAGAAACAGTTAAGCGACTCTACATCATAACAAACGCGTGATTGACGCGGCTGGCGCTCTCTCTCTCCACTCCGTTGCTCAATTCTTTCTCCAAGCTTGATTGTTCAACTATTTTTCTCCCTAAAGCTTCTAATGTCCTTGCCACATTGCAATTTCCCGCTGCATTAGAGCCGACACGACGGAACTACTTACTACGAGAGCAAGCAAGGACAGAGTCGTCGCTCAAGCCCTAGCTAGCAAGCCCTCACCGAAACACACACACAGGCAGGTAGCAGAAGCCTCCGACAGCCGCAAAACAAAAAAAAAAAAAAGCAAAAAACGAAACAGAAAGCGCAAGAAACAAACAAGCAGGGTCCCACGAACGAAGAACCACACAAAAAGGAAAGAAACATCCAAAAAAAAAAAAAAAAACAACCGAGACTGACTTGCACACAAATTACATGTTCAATTCCATGTCCGCACTCCACAGGCCAAGAAAACTGAGTCACGAGGGGAAACCAAAAAAGAACAAAAAAAACAAAACACAAAACACAAAAACAGCATTCCTTCTCGCGACGAAGATCGCACGCAGATCCAAAACCAAAATTCACACACGAATTTCCAACAAATAAAATCATAGAAAAAAGCAAAGAAAAAACAAACGCCCTCCGCCTACTTCCGCAAAACGACGACGGCGACAACACTTTTTTTCTTCCAGGAGAGGCTGGGCGAGGTTCTAGGAAATGCGGATGCAACAAAAGGAAAATATGTAGAAAGATGTGACAAAGCTCAATTCGACATGCACATAGTTATATGTTCACAGAGCGCAGACAGAAGGAAAAGCGGAGAGTGCAGAAAAAACTAGTTATGGTTAATTTTACCTCGGAAAAAAGCTCGAAAGCGAAACCGACGCAGCACAAGTGCATCAACCACAACAGCAAGCAGAAGAAGACGAAGAACAAGCTCAAATTCTGCAGCACAAAATATACAAAACAGAGATGCAACCGAAGAACCAAGAATATGGAGGGAGGGAGGGAGGGAGGGTGAGAACACCACGACGAGGACGACGACGACGACTGACGACGGGGGGAAGTTAACCGCCGGTTCCAGTTCCCAACCAAATCTCAAAACCCGCGCCCCCGCCCTCCCCCCTTTGCCCATTTACGTCATTTCATGTGCAAGGGGGGGTACTAGGTAGTGTTTTATTTTTAGGACGAATTAAGAAACAAATTTAGGGCGAAATTACAAAATTCAATCGGCCCCAAAAATAAAAAAAATTTCGCGATTTTATTTTATTTTATTTTGTTTTATGTTATCCCCAGAAAACAAAAACAATTGGGGATTTTTATTTTCAAAATAAAAAAATAATTAAATTAGCCACATCTAGACTTAACGCATTTCCTAGGTCGCCACTTTTGTAGCAGCACCACCACTTTTGTAAAAAATGTTACCGCCCACTTAGTACAATCGCCATATAATCCTAATTAATGTAAGGGGATCCTCGCCAAGTGGACCCACTTGAGGAATTTGAGGGGGAAAAAAAAAAACCCCCGGGTAGGTATGTACTCTACTAGGCTCTTGATTATTAAAGTCTTCTACTTTCACTATGATCTATAGCCAAATTTGGCTAAATCCCTGTTGTAGTAGGTAGTTACTAGTAAGAACAACTTTTTTTTTTTTCCTTGTATATTATTTTTCTTAAATTTTTGGGGGTATACACTAAAAATTAGCTTTAAATAGTCCCAAAATTGGTACTACATTTAGGAAAGAAATTTTCAATAAAGAATTTAAATTTTTTTTCAAAATGAATAGAGTAAAGAGAGACTAAAAAGTAGGTAACTAAAAATATTTACAGTTAATGATCAGAATAATACATATAATGTTTGGATAAATTAAATGAAAAAATAAACCTTATTAGGGGCGAGGGAGTTTTTTTTTCTGACGGTTTGCCATTCAATGGTCCCATTTTTGAAAATTGATTGGCCCATTGTGCTAGGGATTTTATTGCGTGACTTTTTTAGTTATTGAGTTTATTGACCCTACTGTTTTTTTTTTTGGCGGCTGTAAGGGTGGTCATAAATTACGTACTACGTTTTTTGTGTAAAATAGTTCTCATTTACACAAACATTTGGAATTGTTTTTCCCTAATTTAAATTAAATAAATAAATTATTAAGTGTTTTTTTTTTTTTCAAAGTGTTTTGTTTAAAGCTATGGATGTGATTCTATTTTTGTTTTTTAGACTCCCCCCCCCCACCCCCACCCCTAAAACAGAAAATAATAAAAATAAGAAAAAATAAGGTTGTCATGATGTATGCTTAGAAAGTGTTGTGCAAAATTTGCCTGCATTTTTTTTTCATTTTCAACTCCGGAAAAGTGTGGCAAAGGCCATCCATCCGACTCTCAAAAGTTAGTAGTTTTTGAGTTCGGAAATTTGGGTGTAACATTATAGTTAGATTGAAGTGATTAAATTTTTTGTTTGCAAAATTTATTATAACTTAGGCCCGGCCGTTTGATCGTGTCGGCTCCTACTCATCAAGCCAAGAAAAATTGACAAGCCTTTTATGAACCTACCCAAAAAGCGTAAAATGGCTTCCATTGTGCTGAGGGAAGATTATGGATTTTAAATCGCCCCTTCGGAAAATGTTTCACAGGTCATTACGGATATGAAAGTGCCCACCAAATACATCATACGGGTTTGTGTACAACCCCAAATACACCATACCCGGGTTTGTGAACAACCCCACCGGCTTAAATTCACAAACCATCATGCCTTGCTTTAGAGGGTGGGTTCAAAGCACAATTAATTTAATTTAAGCCACTCTCGTCCTTGAAAGAAACGCACACTAAACTACTTAATGATGCTCCGAAACTACACCCAAAGTTGTTGTTAATTTGCTAACCCTAAACCCTAAACCTAAGCTAGTATTTTTTTTTTTTCCCCTTTTTTTTTTTCGGTTTTAAAATTTTAATGAAGTGGGTACCAATAACTTTTTAAGGATCCAACTTTGCTCTCGTAGTTGTAGGTTT
The DNA here is from genome assembly GCA_963921925.1 of Sphagnum tenellum. Classification (NCBI taxonomy): domain Eukaryota; kingdom Viridiplantae; phylum Streptophyta; class Sphagnopsida; order Sphagnales; family Sphagnaceae; genus Sphagnum; species Sphagnum tenellum. Next base: position 16,021,718 of record OY998152.1, read on the forward strand.
AAATCATTATTTATGCCATGCTAATTTTCTTAAGGACGGGGGAATACCAATGAGAGATTATAAGGAACCACCCACCTTCGTTAGTTGTTGTGGGTTCAAATCACTATTCTATCATTCAAAGGCCACCATACTAAGGTGTTATATGGAACCACATTTGCTAGCAATTGTGTAGGCTTGAATCACAATTAGGTCATGATAAAAAAGGCATTATTGAAAGACACCATACCAACGGCATATATGCAATCACATTTACTAGTGCTTGTGGGTTCAAATCACTACTAGGGACTTCGAGGCTTTTTGAAAGGTGGAGGTACTACTTATGACACAAAGAGAACACCATGTCAATCTCACAATAGCTTGGATTATTACCTTCACACCCCCCAAAATGTTTCAATATGATGGGCTTCATCTTAAAAGCCATCTACTTATGGGGCAAAATATTAGTATAATAATATTCAACGGTTGGTCTAAACCATTGGTAGCTTTGATAAAGCATAGAATGGCACCAAGCTGCAAATCTTGGCTTGTTGCTACATTTTTGCTCACGTAACTCAATTGGTTATAGCTTGAATGAATGAAGACAAACAAGGATGTCAATAGTTCAAATTGCAATGAAAGCTTTAGTGAAAATCAAACTTAATAATATGGGCATGTGGTTGTGATGTCATGGATGACATTCATCCATTTACACATATGTTGAATCCACACATTTGGCTTATGGTTTAGGAAACTTAGTTGGCTTGGAACTTGGTTTATTATTAGGGTTAATATCTTTATTTTTAGATGAGGTTGGATGTCCCTCTAACTTTTATCCTAGTTTTATGTAAAAAAAAAAGTTGCAATTGCTTCTTAAACCCTAAACCTCCTACCAATGACTTAGGTTTTGGGTCTATTTTTGTATTGGGACACAAACTCCCTCATAGGGTCCCCTCAATCCACAATTGGAGCCCTTATTGGCCATAGGCACTTGAGCTTCACAATTTGGACCCTCCCCTTTCCTAAGAATAACATGAACCGCCTCTTCTTCGACCCCACCCATTAAGGTTTAGGGTTGCATGTAATGTCATTTTTTTTATCACATTATATGTCATAATCTTTCAACGATGGTCATGTATTCACGGTAGTGACCAAAATGTGTTGAATGAACATTGAATTTTAATGTTTTAATGGTTGAATCTCTCACCCTAGACCATAATGCCACGGAATGGCCCCACCCTCATCCATTGCATCGGGATGCATCGCCTAGTTCACCCTATTGGGCTCCATTGGCACCTTACCCAAAATAATGGGCAGACATTTGACCATTCCATATTCCGTAACAAGGTTTGAGCCCTAGTTCGGTCCTTTTTTCAGGCTTTTTCTTAGGTGGGACAAGCCTCCGCTTGCATTCTACAATTTTTTGTGTTATTCATGTTCAATTTGAAACATGAATCGATGATTGAAAAAAAAAATTTAATTTAAATGTGAATTGGCAAATGAGAAAATCGATTCAACTTTGGAATGGGCACATCCCTCAAGAAGGTGGCAAGCAAGCCGCAAATTTCCATTAGGTGATAAACGGGCTTGGCCATTATTCCATAATTCGTATCCCACAATTCTCTTGTTTAAGTAACCAACCTACCGTTGGTGACCTATTCAATACTACTTTAGGTCGGATATGTGGCCATTTGTTGGTTCCAAAGTGTTGGGTTCCACTTTGGTTCACGAGTCGTGAAGTGAATCAATGGTGGGGGGGAGGAACACAAGGAACAAGCCCCATAAGACCCATTACCAAATGATGGAACAAGGTCTTGCCCTACAAGCCTTGACACCTTCCAAGGAAGAATGGGCCCTAAATTTGCATGGTACATTAAAGATCCATCAAATTGTATATATACAATGTGAAAATAGATTTCACAATGTGAAGAAATTTTGATACCATTTAGGTTTGCTACTACTACCTATTAGAATTCCTTTAGAACTACATATCAATATTTTTCTTTTGTTTTTTTAGTAATGAAATTAGCTAAGTAGGTCATAGGTAACACATAAGGAGGAAATATTTTTCCTTTTCCAATTAAATTTTGTGTTTCAAGCTACCTTTTGAAACATGATGAAGATGCCTCCAAATGGGGTGTTATGAGAACTTAAAAGCCCATCATGATTGAATTTGGTTACATGTAGGACAAATGTATCAAACCCTATGAGGCTTGTTGTTTATTGATTCACATGCTAATTGCACACACTCTCTTTGAGTTGTAAACTTGTAAGTGTTAGTTAGATTGATTTCAAAAAACAAGTTTCTTCTTTCATTAAACCTTAGGTTTGAAAAAATTTAACCACAATTGAAAGTGCATGATGGTACAACCGGAAGGTGAGAGGGCCATTCCCCCAAATAGGTTGAGGTGAAGGATGTGAGATGCTAAATATCCCCTCTCTCTCTCTCTCTCTCTCTCCCCACCCCTTCATCAAGTACCATCCAACACAATAATGTCAAGGCAATTGTGTGATGCCTACATACATACAACCAAACCGTGCAAGTTCTCTTCTCACCATTGATTCACTTCATCAAAAGAAAAAATGTGAAAGAAGTCTTGAGCTTGAATCCAAGAACATGAGAAAATCAATGCAAAAAAGTTCCAAATAGATAAGGATCTCTCGGGAATGGGCCCTTCTTGTGTGCTTTTTGTTTTGAAAATGAAAGAGTTTCTAGTGCAACCTTTCTTTCCGTATGTAGAAGAGTCATTTACAAAAGGAAGAAACGACCTCGCATGCAACAATTCTTGGGGAATGAGTCACAACACTAACCAATCCACAGAGGCAGGATCAAATCAATTACCCAACATTCATATTTTGAGAAGAAACCAACAAGTTGATGGGTAGACTTCAAAACAACCCATCAATTGGATGGGTGCACCCAAAATCTACACATGTGCATCCATTAGCTTAGGACAATAATATCAAAATAATAATACATTCTCTTCAAAAGGGAGTACGAACTTACTAACTATTATATCCTCATTTCATAACACATATTTTCAATTAACAACTCAGGGATTTCCAAACATGAAGATTAACCAAATGACTTGAAGGTGTATGTTTCTATTGTGATTATGGTTTTTATAAAAAGAATTTCATCTTTTTAACACAAATCTCAATCAATTTTATGTTTAGGGTTTTTCATGACCCGTCTTCTTTGTTAATGTATTTTTTTCTATTCACAACAATGCCATCTCAACATAATCCCCATATTTGATTTATACTATGCCACAAGTTACCAGGGTTTTCTTTTCAATTTTGTCATACCAAAGCAAATTTGTCAATTTTTTTCCCAAACCCAAAAAAAAAAAACTTGAATTTAGGGTTTACACGAAATCAATCCATAAAGAACCCATGCATGTAAAGTCGATTATTTCTATTTTTTCTTTTTATTAGAATCATGGTTATATATCAAAACCAGTTCTTTGGAATAAAATAAAATAAAATTGAGAAGTATGGTTATCAACCGGTTCTCTGATGATTTATTTTCCTGTTTTTGTATAACCGTTTCGCATTAGTTTTTGCTTTTGGGGACATTACAAAATTAGCATTTTCTTCCATTTTTTATTTTATTTTGTTTATTTTTTGGAAATTTTCAGATCTTCAAGATGGTGGCTTATATAATTACACACCATGTTTGTCAAAATTTTCCATGTTTGGGCTTTATGTTCCAACACATAACCAATGACAATGAAATGATGAAAAAAATTTGGAAATTAAGTTTCATTCAAATGAAACTATTTGAACAACATTGCATGCAAATTTGAATTGAAATTCAATTAAATTGAAGTCACATCCATTGAAATTGGATTCAAATTCATTTGAAGAGAAATGGGATACAAATTGTTGAAAAAAACATTGAAAATTTGCAATTTTTTTCCATCATTTGCAACTACAATATTGGAAAACAAATATTAAAAGGGTTCTAAAAAACACCTTTCCATTCCATTTAGAGAAAATTCCAAACCAAAAATTATACAAGATCTAGTATTAGTCTTCGCCATTAGAATAATTTTGATTATTACATTGTCAAAATTGAAATTGACTCAACATTTAAAGTAAAAGATGGATGTCAACTACAATTACATTTTCATTTCATCCTACGAACCCCAAAACCCAAGTTTGGAGTTGTATAGAGTTTAAGGTATAAACAAGACTTTGTGTAAAGGCCAACAATGAAGCATACCAAATGTTTATGGACAAAGTCTCTCACACATATAACACCATAAGGAAACTCGATGCCAATTAAATTATGTTCATGGATCAAATCAACCAAATGGATGAAATGTTATTACATAGATGAATTTTGACCATTTGGATCAAATTGAAATTTTGAAGTGGATTAACCACAATAGTAACACACAAATGTTATTAATAACACAAATTAAACTCTTTTAAAAGGCGGAAACTATTGACAATTTATTGATCACTTGTCTATGTAATTAAAAAAATGATGCTTGTCTATGTTGTTTCAACCTACCTCTTTCAAGCCTAATTACCTCATTTTTTTATCCTACCCAAGCACATGGATTTGAAAAGATTTTTTTTTATGATTTCCATTATATATATAACCCTACTTTTTCAAGCTTAACAACCTAATCCTTTCACATAGCCACCTATATAGAAGAATCATTTTGATACATGAAATAAAAAATCAAAAAATACTAAAAACCATATGGGAACATTAAAAAAACTTTATGGATAATTGCATAATGTCAAATGTCCTAATTATATAGCCTAGTTTAATTACATTTTTATTAACCTAAGTAAAATAATAAGTAGGCAAGTAATAAGTGTGTACCCTATCCTTTTTACCTTAGCTTAGTGTAGCCTACTATACTAGGCATTTACCTCCTACATAAAATAATAAGTTGGTACATAATAAGTGCCTATATTAGCCTAGCTAGCCTAAATTAATTTATTAAATTTACATAGTCTACCTTACATTACCTGTTTATTTAAGTTAACTTACATGGTTTAACTTAACTTATCCAATCTTATTTAACTTAGCCTAAAGTAGTCTCTAGGGTGCAATTGTAATAACAAGTGAACCTTTCACCTCCATGAGGATTATCCAAGTTTTTAGCCACTATATCACACCATTACATGGTGATAAATTTTGTCAACTTATTTATGTTACAAAATTGGGATACATATATGTTGTTTTAATAGTGAAAGAAGCCATGTGGTTTCATCAATTATTCAATATTTTTGGATTTTTGCAATCAAAAGCCTTATCCCATCAGTGTGATAATCAATCATATATTGCTTTGACTTTAAATATTAAATTCCATGATTACACCAAATAGATTGAAATTCAAATATCATTTCCTTTGAAAAAAGGTGGAAAACAAGGAGCTTGAATTATTTTATTATTCAACTAAAGACATGTGGGCTAATGTTTTGACGAAGGTGCTTCCAAAGCCTAAGCATGACATATGTTGTCATGCAATTGGATTGAGACATTCAATATAATAGTTTTAAACATTTTCATTAAGGGAGGGTGTTAGATGACAATTCAACATTTAGATTAAGAACAACAACTTTATGAAAAGCTTTCATGAAAAATCAAAACCTTTCATGTTTTAGAATTGTTTCCTTTATCTTTTTCAACACTATGAAAAATCATGTTCAGTAAAACCACATTACTTTACAACTAGAGCTCCAAAACAACTAATGTACCATCACACTTCAAGTAGAGCATGAAAATATGTACAATTAACAAATAAAATGCCAGATAAAAAATCAATGAGTTGTATTATAGTTGCAACTTAGTTGCAAATGGGACACCTAGCTATACAATGTAACATACACATCATAAATATGAATGTAGTAAATCATGTTTGATTTTTTGACAAGTTGCACTATAATTTTTGTGACAACTACATTACAATAGGTGTAAATTTAGCACCCAATCAACAATTACATTGCAACAAATGTGTGGCGTCAACACATATGATCATGCCACCTGTACACATTTCCACAACCAATTAGATATGAAACTTGCAACTAGTTGTCAAGTATGATTCACATTGATACAACTATTATGTTGTCATTATGTTGCGATTATAGTAGTAATATTTTTCCATTATTTTGTGATTGTTGCTCAACTATTAATAAGTTAGTTAATAACTTACGAAAATCATAATTAATTTTTATTATTTAATAATTACTTTCTAAATAACTTATTAATTATTGCATATTAATTTTTTAAATAGTTAATATGAATTCATCAATCTAATTCATAATTTTAAATTTTTATTTGACTCAAATATTCAATATATAATTATTTAATTAATTAATTTTTAAAATAAAATTGATTCATAAAATTATTAAATTGCAATAATTAATCATCAATTCAAAAAGTCAAATAATTATTCATTTCATATTTTTGTATTTTACACAAATTCATATTTCAAATGAATTATCAATTTTTAGAATAAAATTTAGTTATTAAATATTATTAAAGAAATAGATCATTTAATTATTATGAACCAATTAATTGGATTTAATAATTAGGTATTAATCTGAATCAATAAGTCTAATTCAGATAATTAGTTTGCTAATTATTTAAAATTTGAAATTTAGATAATAAATGACTAATTATATGAATTGAAATAAATAGTTATATGAAACAACTAACCAACAAATTAGATGAATTAAACTGATTATTTCAAATGATTGAAAATTAATGTAATTCAAATAATTAATTTTTGGAATCCATATGATTAATTAGCTAAATTTTATTTAAATTCGAATCATTAGTTATTTAATAAATAACTAATTAATTATTGAAATCGTACCGATTAATTCAAAAAAAAAAAATCAAATGATTATTTCAGATAATTAATTCGCACATATAATCATCAAGTAATTATTTATTTAGTTTTACAATTCAAAAAATTAAAAATGAACACAAGGAATGTAGGAAAATCTTTTTTTAGTTTAGCAACTAATGTGTAACTAAAATATTTAACTCATGAATTTTTTCCTTAAATCTTATTTCACAAATTATATGAACAAGGTGTCTTTTCTTGCATATTCATATTAAAATACATGTGTCAATTTGCGATAAGCTTGAAAAAGATTTACCTTAAAGACAAAACATAAAATAAAATAAAATATTTTACATGGCTAGTTTTTTGTTCACCTACACTTTTACCTTCCTACCTAGGTAAGTAAATAGGTATGTAATGTAGGTAGGTTGGTATATATGTAACCTAGTTATGTAGGTATGTATTACTTAACTTTTAAATAAACATCTATTTTATTTTATTATATTTTTCAAATTTCAATTAATATGCGATGTGGCAACTTTGATTATGCCACGTGTCATAACTTTAAATTGTTATAATGAATAATCATAATGGATGGTGGGGATCAATATTTTCCGAAAACAATTTCACCCAAAAAATCCCCATAATGCCGCATGTAAGATTTTGATGGATCCATGAAAATGACATCAACATGACATTATTATGGTAGTTGCAAACTAGTTGCATTAGAGTTACATAATAGTTGTTCTTACATAGTTGTAACTAAGTTGCATGCGTTGCATATGTATATAGTTTCACATACAATGAGTTGTATTCATTGTAGCTCATGCAATTTGTCTAATAGCATTCACACCCGTAGAAAATATGTTGAATTATAATGATTTACAAATAGTCATTGCAACTCAAAAACTTAGTTGCAAGGCTAGTTGCAAATCACTTCATTTTCTCATAGTGCAATTTGATGATAATAAGCATTATTTTTACATTTATATATCTTTCTCTCTATCACATCATCATCATGTTTGAATGATTAAACAATTCTCACAAGAGCTACAACATATGTTATAAAAAAAAGAATGGTGACTCCTTTCAAGTTTAGGCCATGGTGAATTTGATGAATTTGTGTGAATTCATGTCTTGGTTTTGCACAAATTTGGCTCTAAATGCATTAACTACAATTTCCTTATGGTTTGTGAAATTTGACATGACCAAAAGCTCAACTTGAAGAGCCAACCTTATTCCCATCTTAGAGCTCATGTATAACTTTCATGTTGCAAGGAGAAAAATCATGCCCAAGGTTACAAGTATTCCATATTACATTATGTAAGTTTGACTATGTAAATAAAAGCTAATCCCGCTCCCTTAAATGATTGGTTATTCTTAAATATATTTTAAGCAAATTCTTTAAATTAAAAAAATAATAATGTTATTGTGCCATGTTTTAAAATTCTTTTGAGATTTTTTTATTCATTAGATTGATTTCAAATCTATTCACATGATCCCATGATATCTTATGAATGTTGTTATATATAAGTAAATCAAAATATTTCAACACTGACTTAAATTACCAATTTAAAGTATGGAATATTCAACAGTGGTTACAATTGTTTTGGTGCATGTTTGCATGATTACATATGTGTCAAAAAGTTCACTCCAATAGATAATGTCAAACTTTTGGATCATGTTGTTTAATATCAAAAACTTCATATATTCATAACTTCTTCATTTCATATTTAGATTCAACAATATAAAGGTTTATCTTGTAGCCTTTTAAAAGAGTTTTCCAACAACATATGAAGATTTTCAATTGGAGTTCATTTGACCTTTCACATTGTCATTAAAAGGGTTAGGAATCATTTTGGCAAATTGTCTGTTGACCTTTTAGATGGCCATAACTTATGTATTAGATCTTATTTTGAAAATGTGACCCTAGTTTATTCTGATATTCTTGAAGACCTTTCCAATGGTCTAAATCACATTCAATTTGAATAAGCTTTGGTTTTCAAAACTTGATCCAAATATTTAGAATTCACCTTGGGACTTCCAATTTCCAAAGTGTGAATTCAACATGGGAGACTTGAGAAGTGCCTCCTTATGTTTTTCACACACTTCCACTACATGTGGAATGTGTTCGCACTCTTCTACCATTGCTCCATGCCTCTTTTGTAGCTTGATTCTAAAAGAACTCACATGTTTTCCTTTGTATTGGGAATGACATTTTGTTGTTCATCTTTGAAATCGGTCATGCATTCAAATTAGGATCATGATCTTATATAAGTACAATTTTTAAAAAGTTGACATTAAATACTAAAATGTGGAGTAAAAAATCAAAAACAATTCAAACTTGGCTAATGCCCCCATGATTTGTTATATGGGTAATAATTGAACCTACAAATTATAAGCGTAAATGAATGATAATTCATGAACATAATTATAAAATATTTTGTTATTGCATATGTATTCAAAAGACATTATGTTAATATATGTTCAACCATTAAATACTTTTACCATGAGGTTAAATGATTAGTAAAAAATATATATACCATAGTTTTCAAAATATATTTGTTTGTTTGATAAGTTATCAATCAAGAATTAGATGTATTCTTATTGTACAATTATTGAAATCAACAATTCTAATCAATGCCATTAAAATAACTTCATTTTTCTAGTGGGATATTGATAAGTACTAACTCTAATTCTATGCAAAATTAATATCAAAACATGTATGAAAATGATGTTTTTAGCTACATGTTTTCAAATCTACTAACAACTCTATTACTAACAATCTTGATAGGTCCTCTACCTACATGCATTGATAAGTTTAAATTATTAAATTATTTAGTTCATGTTAGTTTTCTTCACCATAACCTCTACATGTTTTGCCATATATAGTAAATGTTCTTAAAAACACACAAAGACTTACAAAGGAAAGTGGTACATAACAAAAAAAATAGGTCTAGGAGAGGAAATGCTACCCCATTTCCCTCCAAAACCCCAAATGAAAGAAAGAACAAAAATTCAAAAATTCTACACCATGTCCAAATCTCAACCAAAATTGAAAATTGTTTACTTGTCCAATCTTAATTTGTCTACATGTTCCTTAACAAATAAACCTTGATACAATGGGTTTATTCATACATCTTAAGATCTTGTACCTTTTTGCATATTTTTACCCAAATATTATGCTTATGGAATGCATTTGATTTCATGCTTAATATTGTACAAATTGTGCATGTATCTTTCGCAACAATATTTTCCATCATAATTAGGTGTACTTACTCCTTTAAAGTGAACATTTTCCATAGGATTGAATTCAATCACTAAATTTTCTTGCATGGACTCATATTAGAACTTCATATTCCATTTTGGCCATAGCGCATTTTAATGTGTTCAATGATTTTGCTTTGGAAGAAAACATACATATAGCAAAGACTTTTTCTTTGCAATTACCATATTTGAAGTTGTAGTTTATTCAAAAATAGCCAACCAAGTTAGAGTGTGGTTACTTGGTACAAATGTAAATTATAATCAAAAGTTTGAAATTTGAAAGGATTTTCAATAGGGCAAGAGAATAATGAATAAATAGACAAATAAAAAAAATTGATAGACTCTAGTTTAAACTTGTATAGATTAATTTCCCAAAATAATAACCCAATTCCATGGCGGCTAACAAATATTCCAGCTAATAATTTGAAAAATTAACAACCTATATGTATATTCATAGCTTAAAAAAACTCATTGATTTTTATATTTATTTTACAAGTTTTGAAATGGGAATTATTTACATGGGTGATTTAAATGATCTTCCACATGGATGGTCTATGGATTTAAACCATGAATCCTTAAGTTAAATACATACATATAATTTGAAATCTATGGTGATTACTACGATGTAATTTTGTTGATGCATTTTGATCATGTGCCTTGGCATAGGATTCAATATGCATCTTGTTGAATCCTATGCAATATAATTCAATAATAATTGGTAGCTAATTCTTAAAGCAACAGTGTTTGGCTGTATGTGTGGGCAGTGCCTGGAAGATTCTTCCCGTCACTGCCCGTTCCCCAGAAATAACTCATTTGAACACATTGAATAGGGCGTTCTTAATTGTCTCCTAGAATTTGCTTGCACTGAGGGGGTTCACCAAAACCTAGACATGGAATTTCTAAGGACATGATTTTCAAGACGTGAGATTTCAGTTTTGGGACATACACGGTGTGGGTTTCCAAGACCCAAACTTGGAAATTTTTTGGACATAATTTTCAGGACGTGGGATCCTCAGTTTTTGGAGACATGGAGTTTGCACTCTAGGTTTCCAAGACCCAAAAAGACCTGGGAAATTTTAGGATATGGTTTTCAAGACATGGTTTTCAAGACTTGGGATCTCAACTTTGGGGCCTGGAAAATTTTAGGATATGGTTTTCAAGACGTGGTTTTCAAGACTTGGGATCTCAATTTTGGGGCCTGGGAAATTTTAGGATATGATTTTCACACTCGCGGTTTCCAAGATCGAAACCTGAAAACTTTTAAGATGTGATTTTCAGGATGTGGGATCTCAATTTTGGACCTGGATTTCACACAGGGGGCTTCACATGATCCAAGGCCTGGAATTTTTTTGGCACATGATTTTTAGGACATGGATGGGGAACTAGGCAACTTCACAGTGTCCGAAGGTCACGAGTACCCACTAGTAATAATAATCTTCAATTGGATATTTGTTGATTTTCAAGCTCTTGGTTTTGGTGTAAAATCTTTTTATATATATACACCTAGGCTTTAATTGGTTCACAATATGATTTTTGGTTGCTTCTTTTGGTTGCTTCTTTTTCATTTTCATGTAAAATTTTAAAAGATTGGTCTAAGTTGTAATTACATGACAATATATATATACATATGTGAAAATGGTAATTGGATGTATTGTAGTTTAACACAAAAGATATATATATATATATATAGACTTTCACTTAAGATTGTGAATATTTTGGTTGAATGTGAAGCATCTTCTTTCACACTTAGTTTTTATGTCTTTTTTTCAAGGAAAACATTTAATTATTTTTCAAGGGAGTATTATGTGAAGGAATAATAAAATTTCCCAACCTATTGTATTTAATTATTTAATATTCACATATTTAAGCCACCCTAAGTCTAATTTAAAATTTATGTATTGCGTTGAATTTTGGTACAATATATTGGTTTGAGTTTTAGATTTAGTTGAAGTTGTGAGGTATCTATATATGTTGTTCATGACAAGGATAAAATGTTTAAGAATAAGATGTTTCTCAATACATCCATTCCAACACAAAATCACATCTTTTTCTTTGTTATTTTCTTGCTTTATCTTTAAAAGGTATAAACAAAAGGTGTCACTTGTTCCCCACCCAATTACCTTTCAACATAAATTATATTCTAAATTTTACAAGTTGACCATACTAATAACTAATATTTAAGATCTTTTTAACACATGCTATATATTTTAAATATTTTAAATACCTATTATTAATGCATACCCTATAGTCATATTCAGATTTTGAAAATGTACATAATTTTATTATATATTTAATTGAACCAATGTACATGACCTTATAGTTTCACTCACATAGATTTTCAATTCTGGAAATAACATTCTTTGTTGGGTCTTCTCTTTTGCATATATTGGATAATATATCATGTTTGGATGATGTACAAATAAAGTGTTGCAAAAACAATTCCCAGAAATTTCAAGTTGAATGTTTTTAAAATGTTGGTACTTATAATGGAGATCTATGTTATGTCTTATTTTGTTTAAAAAATGGGTTATTTTTCAAAAAGTTCCCCTTTTGAGAAATATCATTTTAGATCTCCATGAAGCTTATCTTGATTCATATTTCTCTAACATGAGTTTTCTCTCACACCATAAGTTTATTCCTTGTGACTTTGTTTTCTTGTTTCAAAAAATTCCAAGGCAATCCACTTTCATTGCTTCAAATGTCATGTTTTCAATTCTTCATGTTCTATTTTGTGAACTAATTTTGACAATTATACACCTTTTTGAAACTTGAACACACCATATGAAATTGAATGAATTAGGGTTTTTGTCAATACAATTTTCTAGATCATGTACATTAGAATTGTAATAGATTTGGAAAGCTTTTGAGTCAATATAATAGTTGGGACATTTTCTAGAATCGATAGCATACATATTTCATCATGAAATTAACCTTGAACCACATTGGTGACTTCAATGGTAATGAAGAAATTTTGTATAAACCACTAAATGCTTTTAGTTTTTTGAAGATCAAATGTCATAGAAATCAACATGAAGTTTTCATATTCTATTGTCATCCCCTTTCTCCTTTCCATAAATTCAACAACCATAATGCATTAAAGTGGTTTCACAAGTTTTGGTATGGAAGAGAGAATCAATAAGAATGATTAAAACAAGAAAGTTTGGACCCAAAAAGAAGAAAGAAAAGAAACAACATTTGCCTCATCATGGGCTCAATTGGTTGGCAAGATGATGCTTTGCAAGAACTTTCCCAAAAGTTCATTCACAATCTTGTTAAGGCGGAGCAAAAGCATCCAAAATTTGATCCAAAGATTGTTAAACAACCACATCCAATTACTCCAACCAACAACATCAATTCCATAGTGGCCTTAAATGGACCTTGGCAACAAGATGCCTTGCAAGAGCTTTCTCAAAAGTTTTATCACAATCTTGAAAAGCTAAAACAAAATAAGCCAAAATTACATCCAAAAGTTGTTCAACATCAATACCCAAATTATCCAACATTCAAGAATATCCACAATCAAGTCTTTCCTAGCTCCAAACTTCGGTTGCAACTCCAAGAGAAAATGCAAATGCCAACTTTTTTGTCAAAACCTAAGTTGAAAGCAAATGAAAATTCTCTGATGATGAAGACACATACACAAGTGCCACAAAGGAACACATCACCACAAGCATTTCAAAATTTTACAATTCCTCGAAGGAGTAAAATATTCAAATCTTTAGCTAAAGAATGGGCTTGGCTCCATAATGAAATCCACAAATCACAAACAAACATGCAATTGTTTAAAGGATCAAGAAAAGGAGACCTCCCAACAAAATTAATACATGCAATTTGGGGGAAAGACAATGCACGACATGATAAGATTAATATTTCAAGTTCTACATTGGATGAGGAATTGCAAGCAATTGAAGAGGAATCAATTGCTTCTCAGGTTTTGATCCAAACAAGACTCCATAATTAATATGTACTTGATAATTTTTTATTTTTTATTATCATTCTTGAAAAAAAAAATTACATTAAAAACTTTGAATTTTATGAACACATTTTAGTCATTTTGCTTTTGAAATTTGAGTTCTCACATTTGAATGTCACAAGGAGATTTTTAAAAAATTAAACTTCATTGTGTGGTATAATATTTTTCTACCAATTAACCTAATATATTTGATATTTCATTTGATTAGATGATGAAGAAACAAAGGAAAAAAGAACAAGGACCACTTGTTCCACAATGTCTTATGGATGTATTTCTAAAAAGTTGGGTATATTTTGATCATTCTCATGGAACACCTGCACCTAAGGTACATTGATCAATCATCTAATAATTCAATTACTTCATCTCAGTATGAAAGCTTAATAAATTCAAATTCAATTTGCTACCAAAAGATGTATTTATTACATTTAAATACATAATCACACCATTCGGACAATGAATTAGTCAACAATGCCCATTTAAAAGGAAAAAAATCAATATATCCCATGTGTTCACCAATAATAAATATGAAAATATCTTACAATTTAAAACAATGTGGAATTAAGAAAAAATTCAATCTTTTGTTGCATGAATGGCACAAAATATTTGACAATCAAACACCAAATTAAATCACATTAATTATAGATTGCAATATTACAACCATACCAAAGTTTCAAAAAATGGTAAGAAAATAATGTGGTTCATGAAGTCCTAAAAACTACTTCCCACAACTTTGGACAATTGTAATTCATAACCTTATAACAACCCAATCATAATTGGGTTTGGTAATATAGGTAACATCTCCAATAATTAAAAGTATTTTAACCCCCGCACATGCAATTTGAGGTCATAATGCATGCAAGGGGCATGACCATGGGATGTATTGATCCCTATGCCATAATTTGTTGGATGTTTTTTATCAATTATTTTCATAGATGGGAATCAATCATTTCATTTCATTTCATTTCATTTTTTTTTCAATTATGAAGCTATTGGGAAAACGCAGACAACAAGGCCTACACATGCAAAGTATTGTGATGGTTATTTTGGTCATTTTTTATTACCGGATGGTCAACAAATTCATGGTTCATCAACAACATCAATAAAACAACTTATTTCTGATTTACGTTCTTTGCTTAATCGATTGCGACTTCAAGTTAGCACCACTAAATATAAGGTAAGAAATTTTCACAATTTGTTTATACATATAAGTAGGTTTGTTAATAATTACTTCAATTTCTTTTTAGTTTAGTTTTTAAAATGAAAGGTGAATTGTTGAACCTATATGATTAATTAGCAACAAGAACCTTGGTTGCTCATCCACCCAAAAAAATTTATTTGCGTGAATTCTTGGAAGATATCTAATGTATCTATGACCTCAAATTGGGCACAACAAAGTAAATATTTTTTTGGAAGAAAATGGCTCCTTGAACTTTCTCATTTAAAAGTATGTTGTTAGCAATATTTGGGTTTGAATTTTATAATGTTTAAAAACCCATTACCCAACATCAAATTGTATGTAGTTAATTACAATTCAATAATAAATGTCATGTAAACTTATGTAAGGAATCTGGTGCAATTGGAAATTTATGGATGCCATTATAACACGCAAGCCTTGAGAACAAGAAATCACTTGCAAAGCCAACAATAACAAGGACATAATGACATACATTTGAAAGAATTTTGTTTAAATGATTGAAAACATTTGACTATGTTTGGGGCATTATTTTTCAAAAGTTGCCCCACTATATGTACGGGGGAAAAAAGTTTATATTTAGAGGTTGACATATCTAGAGAGCATGAACTTTAAATGTGAACAAACTTTAAATGTTACTTGCACATAAGATCATGCCTTTGTATAATGTCCACATGTACATGGAAGATGAGAAATATGAATATATGTGAAGAGTAAAATTGAAAAGAATGTAAAACATAACAATATATAGACCTAGTGAATCATGTCAAAAAAGTGAGCATGTGAGGTAGATCAAAGTCCATTTTTGAATTTTGATTGTATTTTTCATCCATCAAAATGTCCAATGAATTAATTTAGTTATATAAACATGGCATGTTTTGATACAAATGTATATTTGTTCTAGGATTTACATGTTTGGAAGGTTCCAAAACTGCAAACTATTCCTACATTCATACCTCCCGAACCTCCAAGAACACATGCATTTGATGCTTCAAAAGGTTTACTTCCAATTCCAAATTACAACATCCCTGATGATACATTATTACCCATTCTTCCTACATTTGAACTCAAACCACTTCCTATATATGTTCCACCTGAATTGATTAAATCTCCTCATTTGAAAATACCCGCACCACCATCATTTGAAAAGGAGGAAAAAGCTATCAATTATTCATTATACACAAATTTACCACCTCCTAAGATGAGAATACCAAATTTGCTACCACTCCCCACATATGAAGAACCATTATTACAACCTTTACCTCTTCAACCAATAATTATCCAACTTGAAATATTGCCTTCTCCTTTATTAGACATAATCCCTCCATTTGGACCACCCAAGCTAGAAGCAAGGCCTTGTGAAAGTGAATATTATTCTTTAGGTGATGGAATGAAAGGTGTGTGTGATGGTTTGTGTGGAAATCAAGTCTCCCATGATGCCAAAGATGTGATTAATGCACCATGTTTAGCAAAATCACCACCTCTACTTTTAATCCCCCCCAAACCAACAAAAAAAATTGTCCTAGAACCAACCTTTGAGCCACCTCCTTCAGTGAAATCTATACCATTGTTTGAACAACCAAATTTACAAAAGGAACCTATTTATGTTGAATCGCCTCAACTGATTCCACCTCCTTTTCATCCTCCACCATCTCCACCACCAATAGGATACTTGAGAGGGTCAAGACCAATCTTCTTGATTGATTGTAGTGGTACTATGGTGGGAGATCGTATGAAAGCAGTACATGATTGTATGCAAACCATTTTCAATCAAGGTGGACAAGTAAGTATTTAAAACCCAAGAATTTGCAATTTCAATAAACGCAAGTTTGTTTTTGACAATCTATTTGAGGCATGATGAATATTGTTATCTACAACTAATTTAGTTTTTTGTCAATGTAATTTAAGGCATAGATTATTCACAAATGATATTCACCTTAATAAACTTGTTACAATAGATGTAAGGGAGCTATGTATTATGTGCCATGATTGAAAAGTTTACATGGTTTTTTTTTTGCAAGAAAAGATTTGTTTAGTTCCTTCATGGCTAGATGTACTACTAAAGTTGAGCTATATAAAGTCATGTATTTCAACAATAATTGTTGCTTGTCCATTAATAGGATTGACATCATTTTAAAGTAGACACATATTACAAACAAATTGGAAATGCAATGGTATATAATGTGCATATATATGGTGAGGTCCAACATCAAAGCACATGTTGCATTGACTTGATTATTAAGGGATGGATAAATATGTTTTCATGGGTAGTCAAATAAATTTTACAATACAATATCTACTAATTGGATGCATAAATTGGAAATAAAACAACAACTTTCCAATGTGTTACTGTGTTTTATTGTAAATTTTTCAATTTTTTTAATTTTTTTTTGTCAATATCAAATCACCCATCTTCAAGATTGTTCAAGTTTGGGTCTTGATTATAATAATTAGTTAGTCATTAACTTGGTAGTCTTGGTGATATTTGTAAAAATGATTTTTCAATCTAATATAGGTTGAAATTGCTGCATCCCATTTTGATATTATCATGTATTCATTTGATGCTTGGAGCTTTGGAGCTATGGAAATGGAACGGGAACGTCGACAAAATGGTGAACATTCTCGATATTGGACAAAATCTATTGATGTAAGTGTAATCATTTTGATTTTGGCTTGTTGACATCACCTCGAATGATTGTGAATTTAATAGGAAGATATCAATATTTTTAATTGTATAAAGTGGGATTTCTTAAACCATGATTTGATATCTATAATTATTGAATACATTATTAACTAAATTCCTATCATCAACATTTTGCTCATCACTTTCCTAACATATAGTTTTATTGATAGTGGAATATGGATTTAATCCTTGGCAATTATGTTGGTTGGTATAATGGAATTCATATTGTTGCCCATGGCATGATGTTTTAATTCAATTATGCTTGGATTTTTTTGTCATCTTTTTATGTCTAGATCTTGTGTTGGACTCATATTCCATGCATTTTTTTTCTTGATTTTATTTGATATTTGTTCTAGGAAACTATAGGTTTTTCATGTCCAAAAAGTAATCAAGTGATCAAAAAATTATTTTTTAGATATCTTTCAAATAAAGTTTTGCTATAGTTTTAGTCACAAGGTGATATTCAATTATACCTTATTACTTATCTTTTGACTAGCTAGGGGTGCTAGATGTATACATGCACATCAAAGGCTAATATTGTAATACAAAAACAACTTCGTCACTAATTAAAATATTTTGAGTTTTGTTGAAAAACATAATAAATTCTTAACCCTTTCATTGAAAAAGGTGATAATTCCATGTAGAAATGTTGAAATTCTTGGAAAACCAAAGACGGTTGTTGAACCTTATGTCGTGGTTCTTCTTTTCTAGTTTTCTTCTAATAGGTTAGTTTGCAAAGGTCTTAATTGGTTAGGTGTGGGAGGTGGTGAAAATAACTTTGATAGTAATGTTACTAGGTGTTGCATTATGTATTATAATGACAATGCTTGAATCCTAAAATTAAAATGATTTAGAAATTTAGTACAAACAAATTAGTCATCCAATCCATTATTATCCTTGCTATAAAATTTATTTTTACATTCATCCAAGTTGAACTTTTTTCATTACCCTATGAAATTTATGTTTACATTCATCCAAGTTGAATTATATATTTTTACCCTATAAAATTTTAACATATTCAAGATATTTAAAGTGGATTGTTGAAAGTAACTTTTGAAAATTAATTAATTATTTGACAGTTGCTTAGGAAATTTGCCCTAATAATAGGTTTTGTGCTAAACCCACATATTATGTAGAATTTTAAAAACATGAAGTGGAACCAGCTTAAGTAGTTTTGAATCCATTAAATTCATATTTGATGTTGGTAGATATCATGAAAATATAAATATCATATTTTCACCTAACCAAGTTGGCTTCTACATTTAATCTTGATATTTTGAATGTGGTTTTAGAGGCACCAAGTAAAAAAAAATGTTAATAATTAATGTTCACCATGAAATTCCATAATGCCAACATATGAATATATATTACCATCGTAGAAGGGTAGCTTCAACACATGTTTATAGATTAATTAATTAATTTATTTTGAACATTTCATGTTGAAAAAATAACATTTCAAAATACCCTGAAAGATTGTCTAAATTTTACCACAATTGCAAAAAATCTTATTTGAAAATTTCAATGTTTTTGGTATTATGGTAATTAGAAGAGCTCCCTACTTTTTAAAAAAAATGTTTTCTTCATCTAGAATAAGAGTGATGCAAAGTCTATATATTGACCTATATAGTGATTGTTGTTTTTCCATTTTGGAAGGTGGATATGCTTCAATTTCATTGTTTTACAATCAATTTGTTAAAAAGATTCATGTTCAAACTAAGTGTTAGGCTATTGCCTTGTTGGTAAATTTGGCATGGAAAGTTCATATTATTTGTCTTTGCTTGATTTATAAAATTTTATATAAAGATGTGAATATGTACTTATGTTTTTTTTTTCAAGATGAAATACAATCTAGTGCCCTCCTCTTTTTTTTCTTCCCGACATTTTATCACTTCACTTGCAGTTTTCTTTCCTCTGAATGCAAGTCTTGCGCGCCATGCACTACATAGATGATGCAAGAGAAGAACCAAAACAATATGAATAAGGCTCTTACATGGATGAAAAGATGGCAACCCGCGGGAACAACAAACATGCTTAAAGCCATTGAAGTTGCTGTAGATTGCAAATCAGATTGCATTTATCTCTTCACCGATGGCAAAGCAGACAAACCTGTTTTGGTAATGTCAAGGGAGGGGGGAGGAATCCTATTATTTAGTTACATCATATATAGTTGAACATGATAACACACAAAAAAAATGACCATTTTTAATATCAAGGTGTTATGTAATTTATCGATTTATCGATTTATCATTTGGTATTAGTGAATTTCACAATTCAAATTAATTAATATTCACATGCCAAAATCTAGTGCAATTTGGTATTCATTTTGGCCATGAAATTAGAGTTCACAAGTTCTAGGTGTGCAAACAAGCATGCAAATTATACATCTTGCCAAGTTTTAAATGATAGGATTTTGAATCAAATGGGCAGTGTTATAATAAACATAATTGTTTATTAGTGGATCACGAGAGTTTTCAAGAAAATCCAAGTCAAAACTCTCAAATGGATTAAATCCACCACAAGAGGGAAATTCATTATTATTCTAACCTCATTTCATAACAAATGTCCATTTTAATATTGGGAAAGTTTTAATCCATATCATAATGGGAATGGAAAATTATGATTTAGTTAAATACTAATTTATGGTGATTTAAAAAAAAAATTGGGTTGTAGATTGTGAACATGCTCAAGCGTTTGATAAAAGAGAGGGGTCACATAATACCTATTAATACCATTGGTTTGGCCACCAACAAACTTGGTCAACGTTTTTTGAATCGACTCTCTACAAGCACGGGGGGTTATTTTCAAGAATTTGACATGAAATGGCGTACAAGAACACCTTTGTATTCTAATATGGATGTAAATGACATTGTATGGGCTCAAACTAGGATTGAGGCTGAACAAAGACACAATATTGAAAATGGGAAAAATGAAACTATTGATGACATTATAAAAAGGGTTAAGGATGAATTCCAATCTGAAAGAGGGGCAACCAAATTAGCACATTTCAAAGAAGAGGAGGCTAGACGATTGCGTGAACATGAAAATTTATTAAATAATGTGAAAATGACAAATCAAAACATTTTAAGAGAGGTATAATGGTCATGCACTTATTGTACCATTGACTTCAATTCACCAATGTGTGTGAATTTTAATTTTGTTCAGTTAAGTCAACATTCCATAAATACACCTCATGGGTTTTATATAAAAAATGTTGTAAATACTTAGGTACTATTCATTGAATATTCCATGAACACATGTTTAATCATAATTTATGAACATGTTTTATTTGATGAATTGGGTTTAATGAAAGATGCAAAATTATCAAAGTTTGACTAAGTACTTGAAATGATTTTTTTTTTTTCAAAAGCTAGATAATGGTTTGTAATACACAAAGTCTATTGCATACTCTTTAAATACAAAGTTCAATGAATCTAACATAGTTTGGCAATACCAATTTAAAATCCCTAATTCGATGTTGACTACCAACAATTTCATTTATTAGTTTATATAATATTCATATCCTCACCAAATAAATAAGATTATAGAAAAATAATATCTATGGTATATATACTAGATAGTTTAAGATCTAACAAAATAAAAAGCAAGTACACTTTGTCTTTATAGTATAGAAAATGAATAAATATACATTTCCAAACATGTTTTAAGTTCATGGTATCCATGTAATGATGGTGAGACCATAAAATTGCATAATACATTGATTAACTTAATGTAAGTTTGAAAATAATTTTAGGCTCATGCAACTCATGACAAGGAAGTTGCAACCACAATAGAACAAAACAACAAAGTGTTAAAGGAGGCTCATGTTTTGTGGGTACAAGAAGTTGAAAAAGTGAAATCAATGAATGATCAAGTGAGAGAGGTATGGAATGCAAAAAACAATGTTGGACACATGGATTTGGTCTATTTTAATGCTGGGATTTTAATATTAATAAATAAGGTTAATATGTCTCAATAACAAAATACCAAGAATTAAGCATAGGAATGAATTACTAGGTAGAAAAAATTAAACAAACAAATCTTCAAGATTGACGTACCTTGGGAAACATAGTGTCAAAAGTTACTAACAACAACTTCACTTTCAAACCACATTCAATTGTATTAAGGTAATAGTGATAGTTACACTAAAAAAATTCCAAAAAAATTGTGCAAGATCAAAGTTCCATGGCTTTCTTGTGCACGACATTCTTATGGGCAACAAGATATAACAACTTATATGTTAGCTCAAAATGTCAACTCAATATTGGTATTTTACAATGTAAATAGGAGATGGAAAAGTGGGAAAAGGAAGTAATATTGGTCAAAGAAAACCAAAGACAACTCGACATTGATGCTCGTTTAAGATACCAAAAAGATTTGAAAGCTATAGAAGATCAAAATGCATATGTCACATTACATGCTCAAGAAATATATGAAATAGAAATAGAAAAAATAAAAACACGCAACGCAGGCTTATTATTGGAAAGGGAAACCCATCAAAGTGAAATAGAAGTGAAGGCATTTGATTCAAACAAAATTGCCCAACTAAAATATGAAGATGATGTTGAATTGATTAAAGCTTCAAATGAGATTAAAATAAAGAATGCAAAATCTGACTTTGATGCAAAATGCTTAGCAACAACTATGGAAAATGGTAGACTTTCCAAAGAAGTCCAAGATGAATTTGACACAATGTTAGAAAAGGTAACACATTCTTTTTTGCATTCAAGATTGTAAACAAAATCTTATCATGTAACATAATTTACATTTATTTTTTATTGAAATTTGTGTGCTTCAACATCACCAAAATATAAATTCATAAATGTTATTGGTATTACCATATGCATTGTATTTGGAGTCCAAATGTTAAATAAAGCTTTTGTACAGGTTGCAAGGGAGAACAAAAATCGTCATGAATCATTGGATAAAAGTTTGCTTGAATTCAAGACTATGAAAGAAGCAAGGATGAAAATCTATCAAGAAGAAATAAATGCAACTATTGCACAACATGATGCAAATGTGCAAAACATTGCATTATTGAATAACGAAATTGAAAAACAAGCAAAATCTCAATGGCAACAAGATTGTACAACTATCATGGAGGAAAATAATTCTATAGTTGAAAACATACAAAAAGATTGGGAAGCAAAAACGAAAGAAATAAAAGAAAATAATGCTCTATTAGCTATGAAGCGAATTGATTATCAGGTGAATCTTTCATTGTCAACCATGCTAATCAATTTTGTTACCATTTATCTTGGATTGGTTTAAAATTGAAACATGCCCAATTATAATTGTTTCATGCCATTTTCATATACATTTGGCATTCATAAGGTTATATTGCTTGTGACAAAATTTTACATTTCTAAATTAAATTTGTCATGTGTGATACATTTAACATAAACATATTCTATGATGAAAATTTGTAGTGTGATGATAAATTCATGTTCAACAATTTAAAATGAAGAAGAAAAATCATGTTTGGCTTTGGTGTTGATTACACATTTAATTAGATTTCTTACATTTCTTTAAATACTCAAATGTAATGCATTCATTACGTCACATTATGTAATATTCTATTCATAACATGTTTGAAACTTGAAAACTAAAATCTAATCCAAAATTTGAATGCTCTAGAAAAACCTATTCAAAAGAAATCTCAATGTGTCCCTACAGGTTGAAAAGGAGGAGTTGGAAAAGCAAAATGAAGAGATCATACATAAAAGGAAAATTGAATGGAGGGAGGCACGCAAATTTTTTGAAGTTCAATATGAAGAAGAGTTGGAGCGAGCACACATGCTCCACACCATACAATGTCAAACACTTGAAGCTCAAAACCAAGAATTTATTGAAGCAAAACTATTGGCTCACAAGGCCAAGGTGGCTGCAATAGAAACATTTAATGAAACAATTAGTTCAGTTGTGGAAGCTTCCAACTTGGTTGAGGATGAAATTCACCGAATTGAGACATTTTTGCAATACGTTATTGATCATAGTTCTCTACCAATCCAACCTCTTGGAGAGCGTAAGCGTAGTTTAGATAGGTCATTAAATATGTTAATAGTATCTGATAAGCCATGTCAACCTAATGTTATTATTGATGCATTGCAAGAGGCCTTTAAACCAATGACAAGAGATACATCCCACCTCAATGCGGGGAAGTCTAATGCTAGGAAGGTTTCTAGGAAAACAAAACCCAAAAGTCGATTTGAAGGTATGGTGCCCATACACCCAGAAAGGGTCCGTGGACACGATTGTGTTGTTAAGTGAAGCAAGGAAGATAGGCTACCATAGAGGATTTGCTTGTTCCATTTCTCGCAGATTTTAGTGTCCCTATTGCATCCTGAAATGGGGTTTCAGGAGTAAATGTTGTTGCTCCATTTTGAGTTTTGGGTTTGTATATTGAAAGGTTTAGGATATCAGTTAGTAATGCCTGGACCAAGTCTTGTCCGAAGCATTCTATGTAATGTTGAAGGTGTGTATAACTGTGTACATTTTAGAGAGCTAGATTTGAATTGGGATGGAGTTTCAATTGGGTGAGGCTAATCTTGTATATGAATTGGCCTTAAAGATTGCTTATATAAATTGTCACAAATTGACATTGATGTACTTTTTTTTGTTCTTAGGAGTTCTAGCTTCTTTTCTTGGTACAAACTTTAGCAACCAAAAAAACATAAAAATTTCAACACTAATCATGTTAATGGTTAGCCATGCGTAGTACTGGACTGGCATATACATATATAGGCCTGAGCCTGGTATCATCAAAACTGGTAGCAAGGAGCCTACCAGAGGCTTATATGCTTGGTAATTAATTGATATAGTGTTGCAGTTGTTGTGAATAGTCTCAACATTCACACGCCTCAACTATTCACGGTAACCTGTGCACTCTCATGGGCTACTTAGTTCATATTAGTCTTGTGTTTTAGAAGTATTCATCGGTCTCAACGTTCACACGCCTAAACTATTCATGTTAACATGTGCACTCTTCTTGGTCATCTAGTTCATATTAGTCTTGTGTATTAGCGTATATGATTCTACAGTTTCTTTGTGCATAGTGTTGAGATTTCACTGGATTGATGACAGTTCTGATCTAATGCTTTGGATTGGAATCCAACCTTTCTTCACCTTCTAGCTTAATCTTTTGTATAGAACTGGACTTAAGGGATTGTCCAAAATGCCTTAAGAGGGAGAATAATGGCACAATTTATTTTCCAATATTTGCTGTGAACTTACCACAACTAAATGAAAAATTGATATTCTTTAATAAACAAGTAAACAAGGAGTGTGTCACATTGTGGCCTTGCCATTTGCATTAAAAAGTATCTTAAGGTGAAAGAAGAATTATGGAAACTTAAGTATTACACCATGCAAAAATATAATCTTCAAAAAATCCTCTAAAAGAAACCAAAATCCTTAAAAACATTATAACTCTATTATAACGAATCTCAAGTTTCAACACAAGCCAAAATATCATCTTTCAAAAATCCTCATATAAAAATAGATCTATTATTACCTAGGGGCCAAAATCCTTCAAGCTACTATACTCTATAATGAATCTAAACACAATACTATCCAAGGCCAATAAAAGCAATTAATAAGCATAGAGACCTACTACTTACATTTGATACAAAATGATGTCAATTCAAAATAATGAATTGTTTGTTACTTTAAACTAAAATTTAATAACAATTTAGAAAAGGATTAGCCCATAAAACATCAACAAATAACTTAAAATTTGAAAAAAAAAGAAAAAAGGGGGCATTTGAAAATACGGTTAAAAAGTCCTTTTTTGACTTATGAATAGTAGTTGTATAATAAGTTTAGTTTATAAATTATAAAAAAATTGTCACATGTATTGATAAATGAAGGTGATGACTATTCACATTCATCTCATGTATAACCAACCAAATAGAAAATAATACAAGGTCCAAACACAAGGAGTAATAGTATCGAATAAACACAAGGAGTGACCTCTCGCAACCAACCAACCAACCAACCAAGACACACCAAGTGTAGAATCATATACGCTAGTACGTAGTAATAATTGCATGATTTCAACATGAACATAATCCATTAGAGATTTGTAAAGGCATGCGCTAGTTTGAAGATTTGGATGATTTGGATGATTTGAATGTGCCGCGTCGCATCACAAATTGATGGAAGATAGCAGCCAAAGTAGCTCCCAAGAATGGTCCTACCCAAAAAATCCACTGCCCAAACCAAAAACAAACCACAAATTGGGTTGGTTAACTTTGTGCTCTATTAGAACCAAGGGTTTTGGCCTTGCCTACCAAGGCAAGGATAGTATTGTGTTTAGATTCATCATAGAGTATAATAGTAGCTTAAGGGATTTTTTTTATAGCCCCCTAGATAATAATAATAGGTCTCTATTTTTATTATGAGGATTTTTGAAAGATGATATTTTGGCTTGTGTTGAAACTTGAGATTAGTTACAAAGCTATAATATCTTGTGGGATTTTGGTTTCTTGTTGAGGGTTTTTTGAAGATTATATTTTTGCACTGTGACATACCCCTTGTTTTCCTTCCATTTTGTGATATGAAAAATATGGTGATTTTTGTTTCCCCAAAATGAGCAAAATTAGTCAAATTTACTTTAGGAAAAAAATGAAAAATTTCCAGCTTTTTCTCTTAAAAAAATGACAAATATTTTTTGGGGAAAAAAAAATATATATATACACTAATTAGAACCTAGAAAGCCATGCCTATATTTTTCTTAGTGTTAGAGGAGGGGACCATATATCCATGAATATTGTACCTACAACTCATGCTCAACATTAATTAATTCCTAAAAGGGTCAGCAAAAAAAGAAAGAAAAAAAAGGAAAAAAAGGAAAAAAGGAAAAAAAAAGAGAAAATAAGAGAAAAGAGAAAAGTATTGTGGTTTAGGAAAGAAAATTTATTTGATCTGCAAATTTGAGAAAGAAAGTATAATATACATACAGAATGAAAGTATAAATACAGAGCATAATATACATACACAGAGATAATTATACATACAGAAAGAGAATTGAACTTACATAGAAAATTATACATACATGCCTCACTATACATACAGAGATAATTATACGTACATACATGAATAGATACGTACATACATACGTACTTATACGTACAAGAGCCTTCTACTGATACATACGTGCTGGTGCCAGGCTTGGGGCTTGTTGAGAATTGCAGCGGAGGCGAAGCTGCGAGCCGGGTTGATTCCTGTTCCTGTGATGGGTATGGTCGCTAAGTGTACCAGGAACACTGCGAATCCGATCGCCAATGGCGCCAGTACCTGCACATGCATCAGAAACAAAAATGATTTGCAAACCACCCCGTTCAATTCTTCTCCCCCATATATTCCTAAAGAAAAAGTAAGTCTAGGGCACACAATTTGTACACTTCCAGAGGGATGTTGGGATTTGGATTTGTAATTTTATTTGGTGGGTTTTGAGAGTTATGAATTTGCTTACAGGAACATCATCATGAGCTTCTTTGCGTTCTGGATCTGTTGCAGACATAACAGTTAACACCAGTAACAAAGTACCCACCATCTCCGCTACCAACCCTTTGCCCAAGCTGTAACCCTGGTGTATGTAATTGGCTCCTCCTCCGTATTCATGGAACAACGTCGAACCTTGTACCGCTCTCACCATGCCAACGCCACAGACTGCGCCTGCACATTGTGCGATCACGTAGCAAATGGTGCGGGGGATCGTCACCTTTCGTGCGAGTAGTAAGGCGAAAGTCACCGCTGGGTTGATGTGACCACCTATTGCATGCATGAAGCAGATCCCGCGAGCTCTCATGTCATGATCAATTCCAAGACATGTAATGAGCGATTTGTAATGACTTGCAAATGACTTGTAATGAGTGAGACTGGATTCATATGAGGAAAAAATTTCAAGTCAAAGATATTATGTAACATATGGGTGGTGGAATGTTGCTAGAAGGATTTACCGGAGATGCCTGCTGTGCAGTAAACAAGGACAAAGATCATGCCTCCAAAAGCCCAAGCGATGCCCAACAAGCCCACTCCACCACCGTCCACGACGTCATTGCTACTTGCTGCAGCAGCGCCGATGACGGTAGAGACACCCACATAGACGAACAGAAATGTCGCAAAGAACTCGACGATCACGGCGCGGTAGAACCACCAGCGACTCAGCTCTGCCGCATCGACTAGAGGAGCTTCTTCGGCGCGCGAGCGCCGCGGGGACCGGATGATTTCTTCTGGAGCTGGCGCGGGGGGAGGTACTTGGACGACTCTGGAGTGGATGATTTCTGTCAACTGATGAGCATTTTCATCTCCATTGTTTCCTTGAGGCGGATGAGAAACTGCAGCAAGATGCGTCACTGCAGCTCTTGTTTCCACAGCTTCCATCAAACTCTCATCCATCTCTCTTCTCTTGGGCTACGTTCTTTTCTGTGCTTCTCTGCTGCCTAGAATGGGACTTCTAGACGTGGTTCTAGTAGTACTCAGTAGCAGCTTGGGTGAGATATCATATAAACTTACAAAATATATTGGCACCCAATTTGAGAAGAAGAATCAGATGGGGCTAAGTTAGAAAGCAAGTAATGCTGCTGCTGCTGCTGCTGCCGCCCCCTCAGACTTCATCTTGTTCAGATTTGTTTAGCTTTTTATGTACTTCATTCACTCCACTCTGGAGAGTCCAGCCTTGGTTGGGTGGGCACTCTGGGAGGGAGGGAGGGAGGGAGGGGGGATATTTATGGAATACCAACAGGGCCATGCTTCTTTACCCATATCCTTGGCTTCAAGGAATATTCCCACTCGCTCGAAGTAGATTCCATTCGCATGCGGCTAGATTTTAATTTTATTTAATTAATTTAATTAATTTCTTTTTTTTTCCCCCCTCCCCTTTGGAGATCATGGTTTCAAAGCCCCTCCTAGCACCAGGTTTTTAATTTTGAGAAAGAGGTTTTTAAAAAAAATAAAATCAGAAGCACATGGGTTTTTTTTTAAACTCTTGGGATGGGGATTTTTTTATTTCAAGGCAAAATAATTTCTGATTGTGAACAGAAATGGATTTTAATTTTAATTTTAATTTTAATTTATTTTTTGGGGGTGAAAATTTGGCTTGAAATATCGTCGTGAAAGCATTTGAATTTTCTTATAATTTGAATTTTCATAAACATGCTCAACTTGCATGGGTCCAAACCTTGGGGCTCAAAAGTAAAAATTTTGTGCTCAAAATGAAATAAAATAAATAAAATAAAATAAAATGCAAGCTCTAAGGAAAAAAAAAAGAGAATTTACTTCAAGCTAATTGAATCCATTTTGAGCTAATAGAATTTTTTTTTGAGGCAAGAGGTATGGTAGAAAAAAGTAATGGCCCTTTTGGTATTCCATAGGGGGGTCACTCTTTGTATTTTCTACAATACCCTCCTCTCTGTGAATGTGTTTGTTCAGAGGGTATTCTTTTGCTACCTAATTATAAGTGGGATAATTGCTACTCTCTTACTCTTGTTTATTTATATGTATATCAAAGTTTTGGCAATTGATAAATATATAAAATGATTTAATTATTAAAAAATTACCATTTTCAACTATATTTTCAACAGCCTTGTTTTCTTTAAGAAATATTCTTGCTATTTTTCGGCGGGCCTTAATTTTGTTTTCCTAATTAAAAAAAATTAGCTCTAAAATTATAAACAAATTTACCTTATTTTGAAATGACATCATTTTAAAAAAAAATGTAAGTGAGTCCCTTCTTAGTCCACACCTACTGGACCAGCCAACTCTCCATGATCATCATCATCAATAAATGGGCAGCCAAAAGGAATTTTGCATGACTGAGTAAAATAAATACACTCTTTTTTTCTTTGCTTGCAAAAGGCATTGCATAGTGTAATAGTTGTTTTTGCTTGGCCAGATTGATTGATTGGTTCTGGTGGTTTGTTATTAGTAGTCTCTCACCTTTTACAATGCCAGTTTCATGTTTATGAGTAAGCCCTGGGAAACAATAACCAGCCATCTTGGATGCAAGAATTATTCTTGAAGACTCAAATACTCAGTTGGGTTATACTCTAATTGTCTGTTTCAATCATTATTTATGAGGAGATGGATTAGCAAGTCTTTTTGATCTTGGGTTTCAAACCACCATAATCTGCAGCTTTTCTATCTATCACCTTTTTTCTTTTGGTTTTATTTGATTTGGGTCTTTTGGGTCATGCGTATTTTGTGAGTATATGTAGATGTAGTAGCAACATAGGTATAAATTGCACACCCCTTTTGTGACTCCCATTGATGTACACGGCACTGCAAATTCTTTTGTAATTTAACTTCAAATTGGCTTGCGGGTTGTTCTACATGTTCTACAATTCATGACTTGTCGGATATTCTTGAATCCTCACAACTTCCCTTTCTACCATTGATGGGAAGATTGAAATGATGAGATCATGTGGAGGCTCAGCTCATGATTTCACCTTCAATATATATATATATGTATATGTATGTATGTGCCAGTTAGCAATTTGCCACTGCTGTGGCAGCCGGGGAGTGTGAACCCATCCATGATCTTTTGCTGCTTTGCAGTGCTCATGCATCTGTTCTTTGTGCTGTGGATGTTCATGGCATAGCACTGCATATATTATTATGACTTCAATAGATGGTGATGGTACCCATGACTTTTGGAAAAAAAAAAAGTTGGGGACCAGGCAGCTTGAATCTCTTTCTGGGTAGGTTTGTGCCGTGTTTTGTTAAGTAAATGCTCAATAATGACATGGTTATGACATGGCACAACATGCACTTGAGCTGAATCTAGACATGCACAATCATGCTTGGTTACGTCAGCTAGTAGTAGACCACCTGATGGGTCATCCTTCTCTTGTGACAATTTGTCTTTGGCGACTTCTTTTTCTTATTGTTGAGATTGAAGATATATCTGCTGTGGACGCTTGTATCCATTTGTGCTTCATGCCTGGCCTCTGGGTCCTTGAAATCTCTGTTGCTAATGGCGTGCTACTTGAACATCATCTCTATGATCCACAAGTTACAAAGGATTGAGAGTGGAGATCAACTTCACAACAATGTAGTTTGAACCCTTGAAAGAGACAAATTCACTTCAGAAATTCTGGTAGTTGGAGTTCAGTCAGTCCTAGAAGCTTGAGATCTGAGCTCACAATCCTGTAACATGTATCTGGTGGAATGAGATCCTCAAATTTTAAGAAAAAGAAGCTCATGACATTACCCTAACAGCTGGTATGTGCAGATTTAATTTGATCACTGGAACCAAGTAGTAGAATACAGTGTACATTCCCAAACCCAATTGCATTACAGCATTTCAAAGAACCACATCCCTGAAGCTCCAACATGCTCAGAAGTGACGAGAGATGTGTGTGAAATGGCTCTCTAAAACTTGTCATGAATGACCTCAAAACTCCTCATATCGTCATACGCAGTAGTTGTAATACTGTAGAAAACTAATGGATGATTCAGTATTGTGATCTAGCCCCAGTTTTGGGTTTGTTGGCTAAAAGCTTACCTTCTTTCTCCCACTCATTCAGGCAATGTGCACACTTTGGTGTGCAACCTCAAACCCAAAGAGCATAAATAGGGTTTTGTTTTCATTACATGGTTGTGAAGGCTTTGAGAGTGACCCACATGGGCTTTTCCCTGAAAGAAAATGTCATATTGTGAAGAGGAAACTTCCCAGGAGAAGAGAGTTACACTTTTATGTTTTATTTTCTCACCAATGGTAGCAGCCACTTCCTCTGCAGAGATAGCAACTTAGAGTTATAAAATCCAACTGAAAGATATAGAATTGAGCTTGATATTTTGACTAGCTTTTTCACATAAGTGTCTTCATCTACAAATTCTGATCTCTTTCAGTCGTACATGTACAGCAAAGTTTTCTAGCCCAAATTGAAGCTTGAACTATAATTTGATTCTATGTACATGAATATGCAAGGTCCTGTGAATAAATTGTGTTAGTTTGCTAAGCAACTGGAGCCCCCCATGTGGGTCAGCTGGCCAAGTCTGCTTTGGTACAATTTGCAGAATTTGTGCCTGCCTGCAACCCATGGAAAATTTCCACGCAAAACCCAAATTCAAGCAAGTTTAT
The DNA here is from genome assembly GCA_963921925.1 of Sphagnum tenellum. Classification (NCBI taxonomy): domain Eukaryota; kingdom Viridiplantae; phylum Streptophyta; class Sphagnopsida; order Sphagnales; family Sphagnaceae; genus Sphagnum; species Sphagnum tenellum. The sequence goes on from OY998152.1 coordinate 16,053,710, forward strand.
CACAAATTTGGTTTCTATTGTCACAGGATCTGAGCTTTTCAAGCAAGCAATTATAAGATGATGCTGATGCAAGAAGCCATACCCTCAAATGCTTGCTTGATTCAGGGCCATAATGGGTCATTTTCCAGCCTCCTTTTCTTCCTCCCTGCTGGTGCAACAGATCTCAATAGTAAGCATACAGATAACACAATGACTGGCTACCCCTGCAAAAAGAGTTTCTTCTAGACTTGAAAAAATCTGTACAGTCTTCTATCACACAAGAGCCTACCCATATGAAGATTCAGTACAGATCAACAAAGGGTAGTCCACAATGGACAAGAGCTTCCAGACACAAGCCTTCAGAATAATTCATTGCTTTTCTTCAGAGCATCTTGACCCGATTTCTCTCTTGATTTTATGTCAGACTGCTATATGATGATAGCAAATGATCAGTCTGAAACTGGAAAGAACTCCTGCCTGATTCAGACTGAACCAAGGAGTTCTTTCAGGTGAATCTTCAGAACTTGATTCAGACTCCATGGTTTGTTGACCATATTGGTGTGATTGGTGACTGCCATTTCCCTCTATTCGATTGAATCAGTGTAAGTTTTCCTCAAGGATAGCCTCAAATGACAACTGTGTGCCCTCGGCTGGCAGCTCAAAGTAGAACACTATCTTTCTCCATAATCCGTACCCATTAGGTTGGCATTTTTCCTCTTATTAAAAACTTGGAATCTGAGCAAAATTATGGCCAGAATTTTGCAGACTATGAGACCAAGATGTCTGCAAGTTTAGAGTACCTACATGTTTTCCCTTTGCCAGACATCCTACCCAAAATCCCGCATGAGAGGTGAGTGAGAATTGTAGGCAAGTTTTGGTCTCCTAATTTGGTAACTTATACAAGCAAGGAATGTGCTACAATTTCATTCAGCCACAACTGATCAATATCAAAAGCAAATTTCTTGCCCTAAAGCACCCGGCTAAAGCAAGATCAATGGGTCCAAACCCTTTATGTCACCATGTCACCTGGCTCTCTCTCTTGTGCTTCCATAGACTTTTATCATCAGTAGTAGACAAGACTATGAAGAATTGGAACAATATAGCTGCACACTTTATAACCATAGAAAATCATGTATTACAATAATATCGTGCAGTTGCGCACAGCCACCAACTGGCTCATAAGCTAAATTTGGAACACTCTGAACTGCAAGCAATCTACCTAGTTGCACAAACAAACGATAATTTTTATGCATATAATTTAGGCATAAACTAATTCAAACTCCATAATTCATGGTTGAAAAGAAAGCTTGATATACAAAATTAGCGTTTTTTTTGCTTGAATCTGAACTTGCTACAATTATGTACTAATTCTTCTTGATAGTTCTCAAGGTCCAGGCATTGACCACCCATCATCAACAAAAGTTTTGGTTGTTGTTGTACTTGTAGCAAGATTTTTGTTGTTGTTCTTGCTGCAGCAAGAGGAGTTTATGGGGTATTCAGGCACAAAGTCTCTTCTAGTGCAGCTGAAGGGGTCCACTGGGTTTGAGCTTGATGCTCTCAATGTACAGTTTCTCATTGACGTCGTTTGCATAGTATCCCACCAAGTAGTCCCTGAAGCTGTCTCCCTTGTAGAGAGGACCTTCTTCTCCTACCAGTGAAGGTGAAGGTGCTATATATGTCCTGGGCAAAGGACTGATGAAGGAAGGAATAGAAATCCGGCACCTATCGGGGTTCACTCTCACTCTATGCGATACACTCTTGTACTTGCCATTGGTGAACACCTGCAACAATGTTCAGATCTCTTGTTAGATAGCAACATTTTCACCAGAGAATAGAATGGAGTCGAGGAGGAAGAACACAAGCCTGATTCTGAAGAGTTCAAATTGTTCACAAAACAAAGATGGGTTTGTTTGTTTGTTTGTTGTTGTTGCCTCAGCTAGATCATTGATCTTAGATCTAGAGTGCCAGGTTCAGCGCAGCAGCAGAGAGAAGAAGAAGAAGAAGAATTGGAGGTGGCAAGCAGTCAGTACCTCCATCTGATCACCCATGTTGATGATGAAAGCATGAGGGATGGTCTTGACTGGGACCCATTCACGATACTTCAAGTCACGGACTTCAAGGCCTCCAACATCATCTTGCAACAGGATGGTGACAGCATTTGGGTCAGAATGAGCTCGAGCTCCCAGCACAACATCGGCTTGTGGGCATGGAGGGTAAAAGTTGGTGTATGTCCTCTGAACTGCCCCACACACCTCGTTCAGCTCATTCTGTTCTAGTCGAAGTCCCTCAGACAGAGCTTGCATCAGCTCTGTCTTCATCTTGTTCACTGCATGAGTGAATGCCTCAGTCACCTCTCTGTTGAAACAAACACACAAACAGAACACCGCTGGGATGATCAAAACTTGCATATCAAGGTTTAAATCCTAAACCTTAAACCCTAAACCACAGGGTACCTTCTCAAGGTGCAATGCTGCAAATGCGCAAATCCTGTGCAGCAAGAGGAATTTCAGAAGCTTGGATTTGAGAGAATATGTGTGTGTGCGTACATAAATCTTTCAGGGACTTTGGGCCAAGTGCTGGTGTCCATATTCTCCTGATACAGCAGAGTGAGATGATCTTTCCACACCTGCTGGTCGTATGCTTTTGCGACTTGGCCCACGCCGTACTTGAATGGAGCTCTCATATCGTCGCTGTAGTACTTCATCTTCTCTTCCATGGGCAAGTGGAAGAACTCCGTGTGCACTTTCAGGATTTCGTCCATGCACTCGCCTGGAACACCGTGATTCACAATCTGATGATCGCACACACCCGCCCACAACAGCAGCAACCCATCATCACTACCGCCACCCTTGCTATATTGCAAATCTTGCAATTCAAAACTCATCCTGAGCAGCATGCAAGACGCATGCAATTGGCCAAATCCCAATAAAGGTTCTTGCAAGTCTTGCAGTCCAAGAATTCACTCTTAAGCTCGCCTAAGAAGATTGAAGCTCTGAAGAGCTCTCAAAATGGCGACTCAAAAAATCCAAAGGGTCCAATCTGAAAACAACCCAAAAGACGACAACATCAACATCATCATCAACAACAACAACAACATACTTGGAAGAATCCCCATTCCTCTCCAGCAGCTCTCATTTGCTCCACAATCTCAGCCCGTTTCTCAGGAACATGCAAGCCAGAGAAGTCGATCACAGGGATGGCACGTCCACCAGCGTCAGCGGTACGGGACTCCTCGATCTTGGTCGTGCTCTTGAAGAGATCGGGAACTGTGTTACTCTGAGCCAGCTGCATGACGGAGCCATAGTTCTTGCGCACATCCGCATGCTCTGTAACTGCCACCATGACGAAAGAAACAAAATTCTACACTGCACTTTGCACTACTCTCCAACTGCAATGGTAGTACCCAAGTAGTAACAAATCCCTTCTTCCACAACTCCTTCTTGCAATCCTTCAATTCTCCAATCCACCCAACAACACCCAACAAAATTGAACTCCAAATTCTCCTCACACAATTACTCCCACAATCAAACCATATATATATATATATATATGTATATATGGGATCTTTGTCTTCACCAGATGAGGAGCTTCACAGAATCTGTCTCTATTTCAAACAAGATCTTCAGAGTATCTTTGTATGTGCATGGGTATGTGTATATGCATGTGTCTCTCTTTCTATGTCTCCAGTGAAGAAGAAGATTGTGTGTTCTAGTGTTGGAGAAGAAGAAGGTGAGGAGAGTGAGTGAGTGAGTTGTTGTGGAGAATTGTGTTGTGGAATTGGATCACTTGGCAGATTTGTATTTATAAGAGAATTTCATGGAGGTCTCTGTCTACTTAACCATAGAGTATGGTCAATTTCTCACTCATAGTTTAAACCCATCTTTCTTTCTTCTTCTTTCAGGTTTACCCATGGTTAGCTGCTTCTTTTGACTTCATAGGTGGGTAGGGTAGGGTAGGGTAGGGTAGGGTAGGGTAGGATAGGGTAGGTGGGTACCTACTAATCTACCACCCTTTTTTTTTTTTCCCTCTTCTTCTTTTCTTTGTCTCTTTGTTTCTTTCTCAACTAAGGTAGGCTTACCCCCCTCCCCCCCAAACCTAGGGGCTAAAACAACAACATTCAATTCAATTCAAGCTCATAATCTCTCAATGAACACTCAATTATCCCATTTCTTTGGACATATTAAATTTAAGTAAGTCTATCAGGTGGTAATTTTTTTGGTAAGTAGGTATTTATTATTGTCTTTCTTCATCATCTTTCCTCATTATGTACATTTTTGGAGCATTTGAATTTTTAGCATCTTTTTCTTAAGATTATCTACTTTGGAGCAATTAATTTCTAGTGTCTTTAGATCATCAAAGTTGGAACAATGGGTTTTTAGCCCCTTACCCTATTTTATTTTTCTTTTAATTAAAAAAAATTAAGTTCATCATCAATTATTGGTAGCAATTTTGGGCATCTTTTCTAGAATATTAATTGTGAGGCTTAAATCAAATATTTTTTAAGTTATTTAAATTCTCATGTGGTCTTTCTTCACATTTCTCATCCAAAAAATTTCGCCCATTTTTAGAAATCACATTTCTCATCATATTTTTGGGTTTGTCTCTTCTTCCTCTTTGTCATCAAATTATTGATAATCTTTACATCTTTCCCATCAGATTTTTTGGAGTTTTTGAGATCATTTGTGGGTGGTGTTTCTTCTACACCAATGATTGATTGTGAATTCACTTAAGGGCCAACAATGGTGATCTTGGCTTTTTAATGAAAATGGGTCTTTCTTTGCAAAAAGGAACAACTTTTCTCAACCTTCCAAAAACACACTAATTTTTGGAAGAAATCATGACTAATCTTCCTTACTTCCCATGGGGCTTTTCCTTTGCAAGGAATTTATTTTTTGGGCCAACTTTATTTAAAGCTTTTTGGACTTAGTTGCTTTGGTTTGGAGGGTTACTTCCTACCTAGTGGGTGGGCTTCTTCTTTTCTCTCTCTCTTCTTTTTTTTTTTCTTTTTTTTTTTGATGGGATGAGACACACTAATGACGACACTTTCTTTGTGGAAAGTTCACTTGTGACTAAGCTTTTTAGAATTCTTATGGAGCTAGTGGGAAGTCTTCAAAAAAATTTATGTGTTTAAAACTTCATACTTCATACTATTAATACTACTTTGGGCGAGGGGGGGGGGACTTTTGAAGAACTCAAAGGTGAGTGAGCAAAGAAAGTATTGATACTCATGGTTGTTGGTGGGTTAGTTTTTGTGTAAAAGTTGGGTATTGAGTTGGGAGCCTTGTTGTTTCTTTGCTAAAGGAAAGGAAGAGGGTGCATACCTACTTGGACTCACTTTTGGAAAGGAGTGGTCCAAGTACACAAGACTCTCTCCACACACACATTTCCTTCAAGGAACACATGACAAACTACCTTTCATTATTGCTCGTGAATTGTTCACTCGGGTTCACTAGAATACAAAAGTTTTACTTCCTAACAAAAACAAAGTTTGGGTTAGTTTCTCTCTTTCTCCTTCTCCCAAGTTCCCACTTAAGTTGGATTCACACCTTGGTGGTAAAGGGAATAAACTAGGGAAATAACCTAACATTAACTCATCCCATTCACACAAAAGAATCAAATACACAAAAGAGTAAAATAATTTGAAAGATGAGGGACTCCCTAGAGTAATTTACTTACATCATTGGCAAGGAGAGAGAGAGAGGGAGAGGGGTGGGGTGGGGGGGTGGGGGTGGGCTTTGGTTGTTCAGCTTCAAGGCTATTGTATCCTCCTTTTTGAGATACCTAGTTAGCAAGAATGAAATCTTGAAACATCCAACATTGTTCATCCAACAGATTTGTTGCTTCATCACCCAACATTTTGTCCTTGCTCATCAATGCAGAAATAAAAGTTTAACCAAGAATTAAAGAGGTTTTTTCAAGAAGTAGAAGTATAATTTAAAAGTAAAAATATTTGGTTAAGAAATAGATAGGTTTTGTTGAGGGGTAGAAATTTAGTCATAAAGAAATAGAGGTTTTGACAAGAGATTAAAGTTTAGAAAGAAAGTTTTTAGTTAGGAAATATACAAGTTTTGTTAAAAAATAGAGGTCTAACCAATTTTATTTTATTTTTGGTCAAAATATAAAGGTTTAGCTAAGAGAAGTTAGAAGTTTCATCAAGAGATAAAGGTTTAGCCAATAAACATAAAGGTTTTGAAAAAGATAAAAGTTTAGTTAACAAATTATAGGGGTTTTGTGAAAAAATAAAATAAACTTATATATATATATATATATAAGTTTTGTTGAGAAATAGAGTTTTACCCAAGAAAGAAATAAGTTTTTAGAAAAAATAATGGTTTAATTGAGAAAAGAGTAAAAAATTGCGAAAAGATAGAAGGATAGCGAGGAAAATATTTTAAAAATTTGTCAATAAGAAGGGTTTATGCAATGAATAAAAATTTAGTAAGGAAGAGATAGAAGTTTTGTCAAGAGATAGAAGTTTAGCCATGAAAAGATAAAGGGTAGGCAAGCAAGGGAGTTGCTTGTTAGTTGATAACCAGAGTCGCAATGTCGATTAACCGAGGGTGAAGAGTCGGATGAAAAAATGCAACCCATCCTACGGACAGAACAGAACGATCAACTGGTGCATTGGTGGGTGCTGGTTGACGCTCGGCAAGAACCAAACAGTTGTTCATCATTGTTCATCCAACCAATTTTTGAAACTGTCCAAATAATTCATCTCATTGTTTGCACCAAATTCAAAAATTGGTCGGCAATCGGCTTCCAAACCAAACCAATGAAATTTTGGAAGGGTTTATATTTTTATTTTATTTTTAAATTTTCAGACCACTTCACATACAATATATAAAAGGGCTGATTTTTTTATTTTGTTATTTTATTTTATATTTATTTTATTTTTCTTTCAGGTAGTTTGTTCTTTTCGCCGTATTCATCGTACTTATAAAAGGTGGTGAAAAAGAAAAGAAAAGAAATCATAACTATATTCTCCGAAATCCCTCCATTTTGTGGCGGTAATATTGTTGTAAATGTTGTGCCTTGCATTTGCAGTAAAAATATTTAACACGAGTGAATTATACAAATCTTGAGAGAATGAAACAAACGAAATCTTGAGATTCACAAGATTTTTGTTGATGACTAAACAAAGGGAAGTATAAAGAATGAAACAAACAAAATCTTGAGATTCACAAGATTTTGTTGATGAATAAACAAAGGAAAACTTTCATCATCTTTTAGACTTCAACAAAAAGAAAGGGGGGTTGGGGGGGGGTTTGTTTGTTTCTTTGTTTGTTTCTTTAATTTTAGGGTTTGTTTCTAGTACCATAAAGCCATGCTTTTGTTCCTATTGAGAACTTGGAAAGTTTCTTTCTTTCTTTCTTTCTTTCTTTCTTGCTTGCTTTCTCCATAAATAATACTCCATACATTCTTTTTTTCTTTTTCATGGTGTCCTTTTTGACTAAAGAGGAAGAGTGCCCCAAAGCTCACATTGAAGTGTCTGTTTTGACTTATAATGGTAGTTGAGGAGGTTTAAAGGGGGACCAAACAAGCATTGAAGTGGATAAAATGTGAAGGCCCACATGGTCCAAAATCATAATGGAAAACTTGTAATTAAAGGGTTTTTAAGTGTGCCCTTGGTAAGGCCAGTAGCCCTTTATGTTATCCCACTAGTTTGCAGTAAGGTTTGTTCTCCAAAAGTAGGGAAAAAAACAAAAAAAAAATCATTAAAAATTAAAAGATTTTTTTTTTTTTTTTTCATTTGCAAATATTGAGAATAATCTTTTGCCAGCAAAAGTTGTGGTAAAAGGCTCAGATGTGTACTCCAGATAGATAAGTTTTTTCCCTTGTTATGGGGGCACTATTTCACCTATCTTTTTGCTCACTAGACTTGCTATGCTTTAACATGGTTCTTTTTTTTTCCTCTTTTTTGGTGCAAAAGTTTTGCCAAATTTTGACCTGAAAAAATATTTTAATTTTAATTTTAATTTTTTGAGAAAAAACCAACTTTTTAACACCTTGAACATGGGCATGCAACGATGTCACATTTTTATCACTATCAAAATACATTATAAAAAGTGCTATTAACGATTCCTATCATAATTGTAAATTGGTGCATTGTAGCTTGCAAGAGCTTATGAGGCCATGAGGAATTTGAAATCATCATGTGTCAATTTAAGATGTAGATGTAAAATGTGATGGATGTGTAATCAATGAACTTTTAGGATCTAGCTTTAAAAAATATTGTTTGATGAATTTTTAAGGAATAGAGACACACAAAAAGGATGATAGAATACATATCTTTCGAATTGAAACTTGGATTGAATTGAAAGTGAGATATTGTCGAAAGACTTATCATAAGACTTTGTCTAATTTTTGTCAATGTCTAATTTGATTGTGTTGATTTTGTTCATGGCCTCCATGATGAATTTCTTATTTTAATTTATGGCCACAATGATTTGGCTTGACAACTACTACCTATTTCCTCTTCATTCTTGTTTTTTTAGGAGTTGTTATTGCAATAGTTGTTGGATGTTTGCTACCCTTTCACAAGTGTTGAACAATTCGAATCATTGTTGAGCTTGATGATTATAGGGTGTTAAAGACTACTTGGTCCAAAAGATTGAGACAAATCATCCAAATTGCTTACACATTTTAGTTTAATTCTGTGATTGATGACTTGATTTTGTTAAGATTCTTGGCTCCCTTCAAGAACATAGTTGTCTTTGGTAAATTTTGCATGAAATAGTTAGTTGATCACACATGAAAATGTTCTTCATGTTCTCTATGTTGTATGCATACTCCTTCTCTTGACAATTGCAAAACCTTTAGAGGAGTCAAAATATTACTAAACCTATTACTCGTGTTCAACAGATCTTGCCAAAATAATTAATTTTCTGAAAAAAAAGATCTAGCAGCCTCAATTTGAATATTTCAAAATGTTAACAATAGTTTTAAAAGTATGCTAAGTTTATTCAACAAGCTTCAAAATTATCTTGTGTTTTCAACTTGTTTTAATTTTCTAGAATTTTCTCAATTTGCTCATAGTTTTTTCTTTTGTTTTCGCCTAGCCCATTTTAGGCATTAAAAGTGTCAAACATGAATTGTAGTTAAGGTAATTTGTCTCTCCCTTAGAAAGCCTCAATAGTGTCATGGATGTCTTTGTTGAATTGCTTTAACAAATGGAATTTATCTCACTCAAGATCTAGTGTTAAATCCTAGGAAGAAGTGTTTTGGATAGTTCTTTTATGGTTACCATAAATCTTTTCGTAATAATTATTGATTTACTTCCATTTGCTTTTGAACATCTTGTCATTGCTTGGTTCTTTTTTAGCTTATCATTGATTGTTATTCTTCTATTAACTTATTCCACTTTCATGTTGTAAGAATCATGTTAACTCTTGGTTTGCTAAGACAAGTAGATTTGCTCTTTGTGGCTATAGTTGAATTATGCAAAAACCTTTTCTTGATTTCAGTTTGTGTTGTGTTACCATGAGGTGCTTCTATTCACTTTGCCTTTGCCTCTTGAATTTTTTGATTAATTGTTTCTTGAATTGTTCATCATGTCGTCCATTTTCCATCGTTGTAACTTGTGGTATGAACATAGAAACATTACAAACATTACAAAGATGCAACAAACAAAAGAGCTAGTAGAAACACCACAAATGTTATAAACACTTGCAAAAATATTGTAGATGGAAGTTGCAAAAGATGTTACAGACTTAAAAAAACGTTATGTGTAAGTTTGGTGATGGCAAAGCATAAGAATGTGGAAGATAATACCAATGTTGGCTAGGTACCGAGGTTAGGACATTATTCAAGGGTGGTATCAATTTAAGTTTAAGGAACCTAACCAAAATTGAATAGAACCGAAACTAGCTAATTAGTAGGAAAGGTTGATTTTGGAATTGGGTGGGAATTGACCCTTAGTTTTCGCATTAAAGGTAATTAAAATTCAACTTGAAGTTTGGTTTCAAACTAGTTTGAAAACTGAAACCAAATTGGAATCTTGAAAAAAAATTGATTTTGGTTCCAAATGGGAAGGGGTTTAAGAAGATTGAACCCATAGAAGAATGAGGTGAAAACATTCAACCATTGAATTGTCATAGTGCTTTCACCTTTGGGTTGACTACTTTCACCTCTTTCCTCGATGGGTTCAACATTAACATTAACCTAGATTGTCTTGCACCTTTTAACATTATCTTAATTCTCTTGAAATTTTTTTTTCTTACTTAGAATAAGGTTTTTTCTCATTTTTGTGAGGCAAGCATTACATGAATCTATGTATTAGTTCATTAAATTTTTCGTTAAATTTTTAATGAAGTCGAACAAATTTATCATGGCAAAAGTGGCTAGCCCCGTAGTGAACAAGAATTAATTGTTATAAACAAATGAATTCATTAGTAATTAATTAATAGCTACTTCACTAGGTTAGCCTCCTAATTCATAATTAGGCAAAACATTTAGGCTAGAAACCTAGGCTAAGTTTGACACCTAACTTAGCCCATCAACTTAGGGTGGAAGCATGAAAGTTTAAACCCCTCACCGCCATTCTTAAGAAATTTTTTTTAACCATTGGACCACTATTTAAATAAGTAAAATGATTTCTTATCACATATTATTATTCACATTATTTTTTTAACCTATGTGTAGTTACTATAAGTTAGATTCTTAAACTGTTCTTAAACTATTACATTAAGGATTTGAAAGCACAACACAACTTGAGGCTGAATTTAAGGGGTTTGGAAGGTTTTTTGGGTTTGAAATAAGGTTGAATTGGGGGTTTGTTTGAGATAAATAAAGGGTGAATTATGGGGTTTTTGAAGGGGCTGGTTTTGTGGGGAGTCTAAAGGGGTACTTGAAGTGAAATTGGGGGGTTCATTTGTGAAAAATTAAGGCAGACTTGGGGATATTCTAAGGTTGAGTTGAAGGGTGACAATAGACCATATTTCAAGGTGGTAGTTAATAGCTACAATTATTGGAACCTTCAAAACATAAAACGACATGACAATGAAAAAAATGGTTGCAATCCTTTAAAAACATTTAGTGGAGATTAAACTTTATAAATACATTAATTTATTTAGTTTAATATTTCAAAATCTTTGTAATAACCTCTTTTTTCTTGGAATAAAAGTAAGAGTTTTTATTTTGTTTTTTGTTTTTCCCATTATTCATTTTGATGTTTTGGATCTTGTAATTGGAGTTGAAGGTTACAAAAAACCGAAGGTTCTAAAATTGAGAATTAAAATTAGCCTGATTTGAAAAACTACAAAAAAACCAAAAACAAAACTACCCCTTAAATCAAAGAACCAAAACCAAAATTGAATCTGATTTTTGCAAGGAAAAAAAAAAATGAACTAAAAACAAACCAAAATAGATCCCATGAAAATTTTAAGAAATGAAACTAAAGATTCCTCATAGAACTGAGAAACCCAGCACCAAAATCTCCATCTTTTGAAGATTTTGCTCACGGTGTCAATAAAATAATTTTGTTGTTAACTCTCAAAATTAAGGTGAAATTAGTGTATCATTAGTAATGTCACGTGTTAGCAACTTCCTGACAAATTGTTGCAAGTTTAGAGTCACTTCTCAACTTGTGCCTGTGCATCAATCAAAGCACCATGAACCTGTGTCAAAATGACTTCAAAGAATTTGAATCTTTTACCAGATTTTTGGTTCCAGGGAGTTGGCATCAACTCGTCACCTGTATCATTTCCACATTCTTGGGTTGCTTAATTCCAGTATCCAAAGGAAGTAGCAACCATAGCCTGGTGAAAAGGGTCTTAGAGCACACCAGCCAGCTCCATGCTACAATGAAGTGAAGATAAGACCTGAAATATGAGATATTAGAGCATTTCGGAAGGACTTCACATCTGGTGAGGTCTGGCATCAAAGACTTGATCAGTCTTTTACATACTGCTTCTCAAAATCTATAAGCACAAACAAGAAAGAAAGCCAGGTCTACATTGGATGGTGAAAATCTGATGCTCAATCAGCCAGTTTGACTAGCTTTCAAGCTTATCATTAATTGAAACTGTAACACAGAATGTGGCTGAGTACCTTAAAATCCTTCCTAGATGCCTGTAAAATATACACATCTGTAATAAACAGGTCTCTGACTCATACTCATCTGCCTTCCATGAGGCACAATGACATTTGTTTCAAATGTGCAGCAGGTGTTCAGACACGAAGATGATTCCGGACAACATAGCCTTTTGGGTCTGAAGGGCTTGCGCTAGGTCTGTCAGACAAAAAGATAGCAATACATCAGACAAAGCAAATCTTGTATCAATGAACCAAATAGAATAAAGCAACATATTGGTGGACACATTTTCACATATTGTTTAGCTACAATTGGACTGAGTACATACCATATCTGTAAAGACAAGATCCATGCCCCCAAAATTTCAGAGCACCTTCACTTTGACTCATGTCACACATAGCTAGGTAAGAAGTTCAGTTCACAACCTTCTGTCAATCACACCATAATGCTGTCTGAAGTGACCTGCTCTGATATCGTCAACATACTGCAAAACAGTACATCATGTAGGGTTTTAGACATGGTTTAATAGGGATGAGGGACACAGCTCCTTGAGTTAGAAAAAAGCCAAAGGTCCACATTCTCCTTTCCAATGCTGGCATATGGAATTGAACAGTGGAAAAACTTAATGATTCCACCAATGTATATACAAAAAAATTGCCTCTGAGAAAGGCTAATGGAGGTTATGTCTTCCACCAAAATCTGCATTTGGTTCCATATTCAAATGAAACCATAAAATGTTCTACATTTTATGGCAGCAAGCTCTGATCCCCATTTCAAGAATATTCACACAGCTAAGACATCTCCCAACTAGGTTTCTACATGTGTTGAATTATAACTATGGAGTAGTTCTTAGAGGTCATGTACAATATATCATCTCAAAAAGCAAGTGTCTGTAGGCCAACCAAAGTGCAGCCCATACCATCTTCAGGGCAACACTTATGGAAGAAAATGCAATTGAATCAAAGGGGATCTCATCCAATGCAAATAAAGCACACTCCAAAGACTCTGCACCAGGAGAAAAGGAGGGTTCCTTCAGCCGAGCCCGGAATATTATGTAGCTCTGCACTGAACATGGTCAACATCTGTCAGAAAGTAAATCCACCTCCACTTATAACTCAAACACACAAACAGAAACCTCCAGTAGGAGGGCATTATAATCACCATCTTGTCTATTTCTTACAAAGCAACACAATACAGGATGATGAAAATGTGATGGAATATTGGTTTTTGAGACCAACAAAGGTTTGAGCTTCTCACCTGGCCAATGACAGGGATGTCTAGGTGTGCAAAGTGGGCAACAACCTCAACCTTTGCCTGAGCTTCCTCCCAGGTCTCCCTTGCTGCACCCTCCGAAGCAGATTCCCCAAGCTCCATGTAACCAGCTGGCAGTGTCCTGCAACCAGCATGTAAACTCCTATTACTTCATTGACTTGAGAACAGTACTATGCAGTTTAAAACAGGTGCCAGTAGCTGGCAGCATGTATATCCCATGCAAGTGCTGTAGCATAGTGTTCCAATGACAGGTTTGATCTTGTAACTGCTGCCATGCTATGCCATGAAACAGGGATAGAGATCATCAGATACCATAAGCCATATGATGGTTGAATACTTCTTCTACACAGCAACACCTTGTTGTCATGCTCCACCAAACAACCTACCACCTATCATTATTGCCACAAGCAGCAACAGATTACAATGATACACGTGTCTCTGCTTTTATCCATTTCTAACATCATAAAGCAAACTATCAGCAAAAGACGATGGCATCAATCACAGATTTTTCAAGAAACAGATACCCCAGAAATTCTTCTGGATTCGAGCAACAACTGATCCTTCACAATATTTTCAGTGCACTGAATTGAGTGGTTGCAAGCTCATGAGGAAATGCATCAAACCCTACCATTTTAGGGTTCTGATAGTGAATGCGGTGACAAAGTGTGCATACTGCCCGGAGCTCATGCTCACCCTCTGGTATCTGCTGCTCAATTGGCCCGCCACATGAAGGGCAGAAGCTCATCTTCGGTCCTAAGAACTGCAAAATTATTGAACCAAATTTCCTTCTTCTGTCAGACAAACGCGTTTTGCTCAAACCCCTGCAAGGGCTTATCTTCAGAGAATGTCAGCTCGTGTAGATACAGTTCCCAAAAAAATCTCTCTTGCAAATGTGAGGAGTGCATTCGGCTTCCAAATGCAAAGCAACACAGATGAACATCTAAGCTCCAACAAATTCCCTGTCCGATTTAAGACATCGACGTCAAGGGGGAAGAAAAATGCGACGACGACGACGACGACGACGATGAAGATCATAGGCCGCTTACCTTGATTTTTGCAGCTGATTGCACGGTAGGAGTGAAGGGATCCGATCCTGCATTGGAGTCGGAGCAAACCACACGCCGTCCTCTGGCTCTTCCCATCCGGCCGAGGTTAAAAAACCCTAGCGCACCAACGACGAGGCTGGAGTGTCTAACAGGAAGCAAAGAAAGGAAAGGACTGCTGACAAGCGCATGTGATGAGCTCCTGGTGGCTATAATCTCGACAGAACAACGAGAAAGACATAACAAAGAACACCCCCTTGCCAAGCCACCACCCATCTCAAACTACCAATATTCTTGCCACTTCCAAGATCTACAACTACAACAAAAACAATCCCATGACGAATATAGCGTTCTCTTACTCTTGCGTTCTTGCTCCTACGCCAGGAATCCTGCCTATGTCCGAGATCGTTTCTCGAATTCCTTCCCCTTTCTCTCTCTCTCTCTCTGGTGTTTGCGCGCGACCAGCAGCTCTCTCTTCCTTGCGGGGTGCAGCTGTGAGTCCGGGGGAGGTGGAGGAGAAGAAGCACGGGTAATAGGTTGGGGGATCGAATCCCATTAGGCTCTATTGGGTATGGACCGGTTCTGGGCGGGTATTTGGATTTTTTTCGTAACAGTCGAGTCCGGATTTTCTTTTTTATTAAAAAAATTCAAATAACCGTGACGGTTCAGGTTTTTTTACCTCAAAAATTCAAAGAACCGTGAGGGTTCAGGTTTTTTTACATCAAAAATTCAAAGAACCGTGAAGGTTCAGGGGTTTAATTGGATTGGGTTGGTGATTATATGCTTAGGGTGGTATTTGACAAATGCTTGGAAGAGCATATCAATTGGTTTTTTTTTTTGGGTCAAATACCCTTGCTAAGAAAATTATTTGATTGTTTCTAATGGCAATCACTAAGCACATAATATAATTAATTTTTTTAATTTAAAGAACTTCAACATGGTAGTTGAAGACACTAGAAATTAAAGACATTGTGAAGATTAACCGATCAAAAATTCAAGTTATTGTGAAGATTTATTGTGTCATAAATTGCATGTATGCAATTTGCATGCAAGCATTCATCAAAAGAAACAAATGTGAAACAAAGTTGTGAAGCTCACTTTTGACACAATTGGATTACATTTTAAATATTGGCCTAAAGTATCGTCTTCTAAACATGTTTAATTATCTTTTGAAAAGAGAAAATTGAGGTTTTCTTGCTGTAGAATTTTAAAACCTCAAGTAAAATTTTATGTTGTGTTTTCTCAAATGTGGTTTCACCTTCCACCAAATGCCCCTTGTATGCTTAGATTTTTCAAAACACAAGCGTTGTCCTACAAGATTGCCCATATCCCTTGCAAAAACAAATGAAATTCCCAAAGAACCACAACAAACCCAAAACTCAACCTCACCTTTGACAAAATTCAATGCCACCACTAACATTGTGTTCCTACACCAAAACAAGACAACATCATTTCTTTCTCCAATTTGTAGTAATTACAATAAAACAATAAAGTCACTCCTTCCAACCTCATCGTCCATATTTCAACTTAGAAACCTTGGCATGTTATGATTTCATCATCTTCAAGACATCATCTCATATGAACACTATCGCTAAGCGAATTATAGTTACATGCACAACAAAAATACAACAACTACATGCCATCTATGAATTCAAGTATCAAAGAACATCATATTAGCAAAATTTGTTGATTCTCAAACCATCTTGGATGTAGCTAAACACTAAAATAAAATGTATTTGCATTTTTCAACATACATGTAGATATTAAATAGATCATATCACAAACCATAAAGATTGGGAATTTTTTCCTCCTTAACTTCATCTTCAAATTCCACATTAAACTCCTCTATAAAAATTAATTTTGCCTCAAGAAAATTGAGGTTAGTTAGCTTCAAGCACACAATGCACATATTAACAAGTCAATTGTTATTGACAAAAATAAGTTTGTCAAGATTCTGACTTTGAATATGACATTTACAAAATGTGCACTTATAGGACATGTGTTTAAATAAAGTTAGAAGTGTGCCACCATGTCAAGGCACATTTGAAATTTGCATCAATTGGATGATGGCAAAACCCATATGGTTTTTGGAAACCTAATGATGCAAAGTGTTAGGATTTGTTTTAGTTGTAAAAAAGAATTCTTCAAAATACATTTATGCAACTTGGGGTGCAAGCTTGTCAACCACATTCGACTTTAATCATTTGTAGCACTCCACCAACAACAATTTTAATAGTTACTCATCATAAGTAGCAACCAATTTGGTTGCATTCTCTCGTCCCACATAGCTAGTGACCAAGCACATACTTAATTAAACTTGAGATTCAACATCAAAATCAAATTGTGACATCACTTGGTTTTATAACTCATCACACAACTCACGACAAGTGGAAATCACCAACTATAAGGCATCTCCAACCTAGTTAGTGCCACAACTTTGATTCAATATACAACCAACAATAATAAAGGAAATTTTTTTCACAACAGCATCACAAACTACTTTCATCCATGGACATGGTACATAACTTTGTTAAATTGTTGAAAGCAAAAAAAGATTTTATTGCAATTGAATTTTGGACAATATTTCATGTAAGACATGAGAAAATAATGGATGGAATTTTTAAAACCCCACAAATGGTTACCACAACCACAACCATAATCCATCTATTCATTTATGATGCAAAGAATAATTCATTGTGCAAATTGGCAATTTAGTCACATAACACAAAAATACTACCATCATAAAAACATTTCCGCATGCATTAGTTTGTTGTTACTAACATGATTATAAATTTTAAATGCAAATAATAAGGTTTGAGTGTATTGATGCAAATTGCAAATAAAAAATTGAGGTTGTAAATATCAAAAGGTTCATAAAAGGGGGGATTAATAATTTGCAATTAAGCAACTCAATCACAAAGGAAAATTTTGTTTTGTGACAATATACCATATTCCTCCCGATTTATTGTTATCAACTCATAGTGTTTGGTCAATATGTATGGTTTTTGGTTAAAGTATTAAAACTCATTGCTACAAATTTGCAAACTATAAACTATAAAATGGAAACATGTTTAATACAAATTAATTAGATTGAAGAAAATGATAGTGTTATCACATTTATACTAACATTCACAAGAAATTGTACCTTGTTTTCACCGATGTGTTGAGTTGAGTTTTTTGTGCTTCAACCAAGATTAATGTACACCTTTTCTCATGTTTGACACCCCTTCTTCAACTTTTTAAGGTGATACATTTTTGTATATAGACTTAGTTAGCCTTGATAGATGCATATTGGAATCCGCAAGCCATTTTATCGTTTATAACAAGATATTGACAAACCTTCAATAAAACATGGCCTAAGTAAGACCCATCAAAAGGGTTTAAGCATTCCCAAGGTATCATAAGATACAAGTAAGTTCAAAGAAACTATGCATGTTTGCAAATTGGACCCCTCATTTGTAATATAAACAACAATTTGTTCAATGGAAAGAAAGTTGTCTAAGAATTGTTGCAACTTGGGAGCCATGGCACAACACCTCTTATATTAGTGGTCTCAAACAAGTCTATAGTTACATGTTTGGGCTCCCAATTGTTGGAAATGAAGTTCACAACAACAATGAAAACATCGTGTGCCCCTTTTGACATCCAAAGGTCAAAGGTGCATATGGTTGAAACACACCCACCCAATGCAAGTTGCAAATGTTTTATCAAGGTTTCTTACACTAATGTAAGTAAAACTTTTATAGCAAAAAAATTTCAAGATGGAAAGGTCACCTTTAAACACAATATGTATGCCATGTGATGTACCCAATTTTACTTTAGAATCATTAGAGGAAGAAATCCCTTAATCACAAACAATATGACATATTCCAATAATAAAAAAATATGTTTCATTGTCTTTGTTAAAGGATTAATAGCAAAGAAAAATCAAGAGAGGGCATTTAACATCAAATTTGCCCTTTTAGTTGTTGAATCTTATTCCAACAAACCTTTTACGCAACTATGAACACATTCTACATAGATATTAAACAAGACTTTATGCTCCACCTCTAAATGTTTTTTCATAGATGTTATGCCATTGGTTTTGTGATATCCAATCAAGCCTTTATGCATCCCATTTCATAAAACAAGAGCTTCAAGGCCACACATCACCTTATGACAAATAACTCATATTATTATTTGATTTGATTTCAATCAATGTCGATAGCTTGATTATTGCTCACCTTATCAAATGCCCATGTGGGCAAATTGTGGTTGTATGGTTTCCATGCATTAACTTGATTATTCAAGCTCTCCATATACACTTCATTGACATGCACTTTGCCACCTAACCCAACAAGTGTAGAACATAGCTTTCCATAATCATGCACTAGTTGCAAGTTTTCATTGTTGCTACCACTAACACATCCTACAAATCCAAACAAGGGAGTAAAGTTGTTAAAATTTGTACTATCCATGCTACAATAACTTAAAGATCCCATTCTTAATTGAATGTGTTTTGAGCTTCAAGCTTTGACATGCTATGGCGAAATGCCAATATTTATTGGCACAAAGCAATAATAAGTGATAACATAAAAAAATTGCATGAATTGTGTGAAGGTTGAACTTAACACAATATTGTGTAGTTGTAATGCATGGGTGAAAAGAGGAAACAAATGACAAAATATTAAAATGAGGTTGAACTTCAATGTGTTATGGTAAAATGTTAAGATTTAGTGACAATTAGCAACAATAAATGACATTGTAGAAAAATCGTGCAAAGTCCATGAAGGTCAACAAGAAACCCTAACACAAAATAGTGCAATTATAGTATGTAATGGAGAAGAGTAAATAGAAACCATGAACATTACGACCTTAAGCAAACTCAAAAGTACACTCACAAACACATGCGAAACACAACATACATGAATACGAAGCTACAAATGAATTAACAAAGTTTTATGGTTACTTTCTTTTTAAACATGTAAATTTATGAGCCTCTTCAATCACCATTGTTGTGCATTTTTGGACACACATAGCAATGATGAATTCTCATTCCCACACACATAGCAACGATGAATTCTCATTCCTGATGTTGCATTAATTTTTCGTCATTGTGATTTTCACATCCAAAGAAAATCTTAATATACAACAATATGTAATATGGCACACAAAACAATGACACAATGGTGCAAAGAACAACAATGCAAGAAAGAAACCATCAAAAAATCATGGCTTTTATTGTTTGGTGTAACTTTAAACCCTATATTACAACCCCAAAAAATTGGAGGGGATATGTTTCGATGTTAGGGTAGGCGTTAGGTAATAATTAAGGCACTTGTTTGACCAATCACATGTAGTCATAAACTTTTGATTGTCATTCCGTTCGGATTTAGGGGCAAGTATTACTAAAAATCTATTTGTAAATATGAACCACACTAGTGGTGGGGAGGTGAATGGTTTGATTTTTTTCATTTCATATGTTACATACATGTATACTTTGTTTGAAACCCTTCACGAGTTTGTTGTCAAAACAAATACCCACCAAACATTGGTTCAATTTGCCCATGCTTTAGTAATGTGATGATGAACTTGCCTTGTTGTGCCATGAACTTGTCCTATAATGAGCTTTAAGCTCTAATGAGCTTTGGGCTCCGAATGCTTATGGTTGGTTATCAATGATGACCTTCAGTGTAATCCAAATTTAATGCAAAGTGTGCCACACTGCATAATGAAACACAAAATTGAAAACTTAAAAAAAATTCCAAAACATTCATAAAAAAATCCATAGGTAATTGATTATAGGTCACATTTTTTGACAAAGAATCCATTATCATTCAACATGCTTTGCATTATTGCTTTCGTCCTATGTTGTTCTTTAAGGCTTTTTATGTTATTTAGCTTTTCATCAAGTTTGTTGTTCTTGGTGGGTAGGAAGTTGGAGTGCCACACTTAATATATTGGTGTTAAAGATGGATGGAAAATGGTTAAGAAATAATTTTTGGTTGAGATTCAATTTCTTAAGTAACCATGGTGACTAGTTTAATTACATTTTTCCTACCTACCTACTACAACCCAATTACAATGGATTGTTAATAGGTAGGAAGCAAATACAACCTTCACCTATGTATAAACTATAAACCATTTACTTATCTAATAGTCACCTATTTTTCAACCTATTTATTAAATACGTAAAACCTATTTTTACAAAATGGGTTAATAAGGTGAGACCATATATTATTTCAATTGAGGTTTATCCATGACTTAATCATATTGGGTATTTAACATATGGTCTTGTGATGAAAAGGAAGGGCGGATGAAGCCCTACACTAATGAAATAGTGTTATCAACAGTTGAAAGTTGAATAAGACAAAACTTTTGGTAGTTGCTTATGATGCGAAGAGGAAAATTATCTTTTTATGGCATTTGTGTTCATAACTTTTGTTTCTTGCTTGTTATGAGAAAGGCGATTATTCATTCTTGGTGACGCTTGCTAAATGGTGGAATGCTCTTTTTGGGTGCATCTTTTGTGGTGTGGTTGTTTCCCAATTAAAACTTTGATGGTGGTCTGTTGAATTGGAGCTCTAGTTGGAGATAAAAGGGCCCAACTGTTTCAAAGGAGAGGCATAATTAAATAACATTATATTATATTAGGATTAAGGAAATTGTTTTGGTTTTTAGTTTTGGATTTGATAAATTGCATTTTAAAGGAAAAATAGTATTTCGTGACACTATGTATCTTTTTGGGAGAGATGCATTGTTGTAAAAATGGGTTGATGATAGGAAAAGGATGAAAGCTTTAGGGATATCAAGAGCAGTCATGAAATGTACCATCATTGTGTGAATCTGGTTATTTTGTCTAGTTTGTCAATTCTTCAAACACAAAGAAAGAAATAACACATAGTTTTTTGGGCACTCTGAAGGAGCATGGGACCTTTGCAGTGAGTTATGTTTTGATGTGGTTATTGAGAGGTGTCAAATTTTGCTTGAACAACTTTTTGAATTGATGGTTGGGGTTTAAACATTCCTTGTTGTGTATGTTCTTGTTCTAAGTTGATCAAAATGTTGAATGATTGAAAGAAATAGTTAATTAATTAATTGTCAAATTGTGCATTGGGTGTTGTGTGTGTGGTAGTCAATGTGTTTTGTGACAAAGAGACACATGGTCATGACCTATTGATGCTCAAGAGAGTGAAGTTAGAGAGCTCTAATTCCTAGAAACCCACAAAATTAGGGTTAGTAAGGATGTAGTGGTTCTTGGGATCAAATTTGTGATGATCATATGATACCATCCACATGTTTTGTAACAAAAATTCTGATGTTGTAGAAGGCATTTCTTTATTGTTGAATGGTGTGTTGTAATATTTCAATATGTTTCTTTTTGTTACAGTTTGTTGGTGGGTGTTGGGTTGGTTCACTTTGGCCCATTATTTTGGTCCAAATTCATGGATTAGATTCATCCAAGATTTTAAAATCATAAAAAGGAATGTTCAACTTCAAGGGGTTGGTCCAATAATTGTATCATTAATTCATTCAAATGTTTTTTTAAAAAACTCAACTCCCAAATTGAAGTCACGTTTTAAGTATTGTTTTTTCTTCTTCAAATTTTTAATGTAAAACAACTTACCATCAACCATAAAATGATTTTGCCAAATTTGATTGAAAACAAACTCATTTTTTGCTTTAAAAGGAATCCTAACTAAATAAAATTAATTTATTAAAAACCATTAAGAGCTTTAAAGACATGGAATCACAAAAGGAGGCCAACTTTTTTTTCTATTTTTCATTTTGATTCTCCATTCCTCCCTTTCTGGACCTTTATTTGTTTCTTTCTTTAAAGAGGGAAAGAGGGGCTGTCTTTTTGAGTTCCTTGGCTTTACACTATATAACCTTGGCTTTACACACCACATTACAACCTCAGCTATTCTCTTTCTTCCTTCCAATTGGGGAATTTGGTAAAGTTGCATTTTAATTTGGCAAATAGTTTTTAATTTGGTTTTTTCAGGGTCTTTTTTAATTTTCTTGGGTGTATGCAATGTGGTGTGCAATGATTATAGTGGAGCTTGGAGGAGCCAAATTGCACACATATTTGCCTTGCCATGTGAGACAAATTGAAAATGTCATAGAATGAACAATTGTTCAATTAATGGAAATAGAGGTTATCTCAATCAAATGTTAGCTTGATGTGAATTGGACGAGGGAAAAGAACACTCTTGTTAGATGCAATCTTTCAACTCGAAATTTTGTAGAAGCCAAGAATTCCAATTAGGATGTTGTTGTTGAGATTTTTTTTATTAGGATTTGATACATTAGTATATCTCATTGTTCAATTCTACGGTTCAATGTCATGGGATTTATGTTTTAAGAGGCATTAATTGGAGGATTATATAGTTGGTGCATCTAGTGTAGAGTCCTTTGTATGAATTGTGCAAGTTGAGCTTCTATATGTCATGAACACACATGTTCATGTTGATCTCTAACTTGCATGCATCAACACCCATATACCTCAATAGGTATCTCATTTCTCTTCCCCTTCCCATCATGCTACGTGAAATGGATGCAAAACTCTTGTTTGTTTATGTTAACAAACATCATTTTTACTTTAGGTTATGTTGAACCTGGAATGAAATTACTATCACATTGAAGATCATGTGTGTTGTTGAGCGCTTTTGTAACCTGAATCTTCCCACTCAACATTCCAAGCACATATTACTTGCAAATCACATCAAATACTTCAGCACCTTCAAACCACATTGATCAATCCATGGCACCAAAAAAACAGATTCTCCGTGTGATGTTGAATCAATTTGTAGGTCTTGGAAAAATAACAACACGTGAATATTGGGACCCACTAGATTCAGAAAGAAAATTGAGTGCAAGAGGGAAATGTTTTTGCACCACATTCATACAAAACCATTGTCCAACCTGAAGAACACAAGAATTTCCCTTCCACCTCCCAAGAAATTATGATGAACACCAGCAGCACATGAAAGTATTGTTTCCATACATGTCAAGAATGCTCTTTGCAGTTGAGAGAGTTTTATCAAAGCTCAAAACAGGGATATGTTCCAAGAATTCATCAATTGCAAGTTGTCCAGTTACTCAATGTCACAAACATCTATCAATTATGATTATCATAAGTACAACTCAACTTAAGGGGAGAGCTATTTGATCAAAAGGTTTAGGATTTAGGGTTTGGCGAGAGTGGGGGTGGAGACTTTGACAGTGTCAATCATGGCTTTGTCCAAAACTCCCATTGTAGAGATCAGTTTGGCATAATTTGCAAATACAGTGTCTTTGTATAGAGGACCTTGTTCCCCTACAATTTGAGGAGGAGGACCAATTGTATCTGTAAATTTAGGGTTGATGAAAGCTGCTATTGATAAGCGGGCCTTTTCAGAGTTCACTCTCACTCTGTGCTGCACGCTCTTGAACTTTCCATTGCTTAATATCTGGAACTCCAAAGACACGCAAATCCTTGATTCAGCAGAAAGGTCATGTTTGCCAACAAAATTACACAAACTGATCTTGGATCTGGATCAGTTGGTATCTACTACCTCGTGTATAACAATCCATGGTCATGAACAAAAATGGCAGAATTGAGTGGTGAAATCAACTGTGTATCACCAACAATTTTGTGATTAAGCCTGTGATATGCTCAAGATTTGCACATTAAGCATAGCAGTTGATGTGTAGAACAACTGTTGATTACAAGTTTAGATGTGAAAAGACATTTGCAACATGATTTATGTACTGGACAATTTTCTAGACTCTTAGTTTTCACAGCTAGCAATTAATCTGTGTTTTGTGATCATTTTTTGTGAAAAAGCCAATTCGCATGATATTATCAACCCAATTGTGTTGCAAATTTGGGAAGTTGCAATATGTGAGGTATGTAATTTATTTTCTTACCTCCAACTGATCCCCTGCATTGATGACGAGAGCATGTCTCAGGGGTTTAACTTGAATCCAATTGTTATGCTTGTCCAGAATTTCAAGACCTCCAACATCATCTTGTAACAACGTAGTGATGGTGCCAAAGTCAGAATGAGACGAAGCTCCAATTGCAACCTTTGGCTCTGGACATGGTGGATAAACATTGCAAACAAAAAACTGCTCTCCTTCACCAGCTACATCATCAATGAAACTTGGAGATAACCCAAGACTCTCAGACAAAGCATTGAGAAGCTCCCTCTTCAAATGAATCATTGCATTGTTGTACGCCACAGTCACCTCTCTATTGAGACAAACGCCCAAGTGGTAGATCAGTATTCATCAACAAATCTCCAACAAATCTGGGTCCATAGATACAAGTTCGGAGTAGTTGGGGTTTGATTACTATGGAAACTTGAAAGATTTTTGTTGTCACAATCTACAAAGTGAGTTAATCTTGAACAGATTTCTAAGAGAAGAATTCCAAGAGAGTGTCTAGTGAAAGGATTTTTTTTTTTAATCGCTGCAAAAGCTGGATATAATTGCAGTTCAAAAGATTTGAGTAAGATCTCTAGGTACCTGAATGTGGGAGAATGTGCAGGCAATTTGTCAAGGTCACGTCCTGGTCGAACGATAGCGAAATCTTTCCAATTTTGCGCTGAAGGTGAGGGCGTGATTCGACCCACACCAAACCTGAAAGTCGGATTAGGATCTGTGGTGTAGTACTTAGTTTTTTCTTCCAGTGGCAACTCAAAGAAGAGTTTGTATACGCGCAGAATCTCGTCCATTAAAGCTGTAGGAACACCATGATTTACTACCTGGCCGAAGAACCCCACTCCCCAGAATAGTTCTATTTTAACTGAATATCATGCAATATACAAGAAATCTCTTGAACGGCATATGGGTATTACTATAAGATCCACTTCCAGTAAGTGGATCCAGAGAAATTCTCAAGATAGTTCAGAGGAAACTCATCAGTACTAAGTTCTACCAAGGAAAAAAAAGCAACCCCACTGCGCTCAAAACGACCATTCACTCAGATGTGTACACACACTCACGCACCTGAAAAAATCCCCATTCCTCAAAGCAGATCGGATGTTGACCACAACGGAAGCACGCCTCTCACTGTCCTGATGCAGCAAGTCTGAGAGGTCGATAACAGCAACAGAATTCTCCTCATGGATACCTGCAGTGCCATTATTCTCATCATCACTACTATTACTACTACTACATAAGCTGCAGGAGTCTTGGATCTGGGAAGGTAACTTGAACACCGCGGGAACTTCACGGATTCCCGAAGCAGCCAGATCTGAAATTGAGCCGAAAGCTTGGTGTAGATCGATCATGATGACCTCTGTCATGATGATGAAGACACAAAAATTATTCGCACATGCAAGACACTCTTTTCTCTTTCTCTTTCACTTTCACTTTCACTTCACAAGTTCAATCAAGACAAGAAATGCATCTCAAAAAATCATCCTCCAACTTTTGTGCACAAGTTTGTGCGAAAAAATCTGTTTGCGAGCGAGCGAGAAACGGAATGACGGCTTGATCTTTGTGCACTAAGGTGCCTTGTGCCACACTCCCTTTCTCCTCACCTTCGCCTTCACCTTCGCCTTCTTTTCAAACGTTATGAGTTCTTGCAGTATGGGACAAATATGTCACAACAATTTCCCTTTGTATTGGCCCTTGCATGCCTACCAAGGCAACAAGGATTTTTGTGATTTTTTGTGTTTAGATTCATTATAGAGTATAGTAGCTTAAGGGATTTTAAGGTTTAGGGTATAGGCCCTTAGTTAATAATAGGTCTCGTAGGCAAAGATATTATGTTTAGATTCACTATAGAGTTATACCATAATACCTTGGCTATTTCAACATTTTTGTAAATAATATTTATTAGTGTCGAATTGGCCAAGGTATTAGGGTAGTAGGCTAAGGGATTTTGGCCCCCACGTAATAGGTCTATTTTTATACAAGGATTTTTGAAAGATCATATTTTGGCTTGTATTGAAACTTGAGATTGGTTATAAAGTTATAATATCTTGTAGGATTTTGGTTTTTTTCATAGTGTTTTATATATATATATATAGTTTTTGCATAGGTGAAATATTTGAATTTTCGTAAAAAAAAATTGCGTTAAAATAACTTTTAATGTAAATGGCAAGGCCATAGTGTGACGCACCCCTTGTTAAATAAGGGAATGAAATACTAAAACTCATTAAAGCATTAGAAAACTTCATATATGAAACACACTGCATGTTCGGAAAATGTATAAAGTTATCAAAAACAAAGGATAATCTAAAGTACAACAAGCTCACACAAACTAGATGTCAAAAACTCTCCATTTCAACAACCAACTACTTGTAATAGGTCGGCTATGGTGGTGGGGTGCATCTTGAAGGGGTGGAGGTTGGAAAATAAGTAGGCCTATCATTGTTGCTTGACTTAAGATGGAGGATGCTTGTATCATTTACAATGTAATTGAAATTTTTGGATGAAAAAAGGTAACCAAAAAAGAGATAGTAAGACCTTCTGGCCTTTTCAAACTCCAAATAGCATTGGCACAATTGTGTAATAACACATTTGTTTGTTTGTGTACAACACCCAAATACTTCATTTGCTAAAAGGAGGAATTGATTGGTGGGGTATCAATCACAATAACTTTTTTTTTTTGTTTGAATTGCATCAGAGGCATCAAATCCTTGAATTGTGCAAGATCAAGGAAATAGATCCACATGCATTGGGTTAGTTATAACAACACCAACTAAGGTGTGGATTCCATCTTTGGTGAACACAATGTCAATTGGTTGATGAAAGGAATTGAATGTGACTAAGGGGAACACATGTAGTTGTTTTCATCCGATATGGAAGCCAACATCTTGTGCAATGGTAGCAAAAATGTCATGAATTACATAATGGGTACCCATGCACTTATTGCCATGGGTGTAACGTAAGAGGTGGATGCCCATAAAATTGATGGGATATGTGCACACACATTAGAGAGGCCTGCAATTAAAAGATGTGGTTGTTTGAGTCGCCTTTGAAACACTATGAAAAAAATTGGGGAAGATAATCAAAAGGTTGAAAAGATTGGTCAAGTTATAAACCAAACACTTGCCCCAAGGCCAAAACATGATAAAATTCAAGCATAATGGGCTTCAAATATCCCATAAAAAAGCATGCTAAAAAGGGTATGATGGTGTAAACATTTTGAAATGGAATCTTGAAAATGAATCATTTGTTGTACAATGAGTTGTTCAAAAGCAAGAACACACACTTGTGTTAAGGGTAATAAAAGATCACATGTTGCTTTGAGGTATTGTTGAAAAGTGAAGGCATTGTTGTCATCTCACATTGGATTTCAAAAAGGATGACATGTTATTCTTGTCATGCTGGACTTTCAAAAAAGAAGGGATGTTAATTGACCATGAACCTAACAACTATGATTCAAACTACAGGGGCCTAACTCTTTAAATAAGTTGTCAGGGCAATGGTGGATGTTGATATGAACCCGATGCTAGCAAGAATTATAAAGAGAGAGGCTTGTTTACAAGTTAAACGTCCTTGAGTACTATCAAAGGACCTTAGACCTAGGAAACTCCAAACATTTGAAAAAGGGATGAGTAAAAAAAAAACAAAAAAACAAAAAAATCTATGAAAGTAGGAAAGGGAGGTGAAACTCATGATTAAATGCACCAAGCTTAGTTCGAAAACATTTATAAGTATTATACACATAACAACATCAATGATATGTTGAAAGCTTGAAGAAAAGAAAAGACAAGCAAAACTCAATTTAGCACCAAATTTGTTCCTCAACTGAGTTTCATGCCATGTTGAA
Source organism: Sphagnum tenellum (assembly GCA_963921925.1). Taxonomy (NCBI): domain Eukaryota; kingdom Viridiplantae; phylum Streptophyta; class Sphagnopsida; order Sphagnales; family Sphagnaceae; genus Sphagnum; species Sphagnum tenellum. The sequence goes on from OY998152.1 coordinate 16,081,785, forward strand.
CCCCCATGTACTTTTTTTTTTTCCAATTTTTAAAATCTCATCCCCTATGTGACCAAATAGAGGGTTCTTCTAGTGCTGTCTTTTCTTGACTTTACGGATCACTTTATTGTGTTTAAAATTCATTATAAAGTATAGTAACTTAAGAAATTTTGGCCCTTAGGTAATAAATAATAGGCCTATTTTTGTATGAGGATTTTTGAATGATGATATTTTGGCTTGTGTTGAAACTTGAGATTAGTTATAATAGAGTTATAATATTTTTAAGGAATTTGGTTTCTTTTAGAGGATTTTTTGAAGATTATGTTTTTGCATGGTGAAATATTTGAGTTTCCGTAATTCTTCTTTTGCCCCTTAAGATACCTTTTAATGCAAATGACAAGGCCACAATGTGACACACCCCTTGTTTCTATGTGTATTTTGAGGGATCTCCCCTAGCATAAGAGCCCTAGGCCGGTTATGAAGGGAGAGCCACCCCCCCCCCCCCCCCCCCCCCTCCCCCGCCCCCCCAATTTTATATGTTCCCACATTCCCATGGATTATCATTTTTTTCAAATGGGGAAAAATCAAGGAAATAAAAAAAAGAGTTGTTTATGTAAAAAGGGGGGTAAGGCCGGGGCGGGGGTGGCGGTTCCGGTACTTGTGCATTCTCTTGAGGTTGAGGTTTTGGAATACCCTCAAGCTCACACCCTCGGGTGCCTCCTCCCTTAAGAGAATGCACTCATACAAGAACCGCCCCCTACAACATAAAATAGATGAGGTTTTTGCATTTCCATTATATAGCCAAATTTGGTTAAATTATTTTGTGAATCAAGGTTTTTACCAATGTTGTGTGAGTATATCTTTTACCCAAATAATACCCATAGGAGAGTATGGATATGATATATTATTTATTTTAACATTTTAAAAAATATATATATATACTTGCATACCCAAAAATACATAAATTTAAAAATATTATACCCTATTCATACCCTTGGATATATGCAACACAACATGTGCCAAAAAATCTTTATATGCTTCACTCCCATTTCACACGGTGCACATGTCCCAATCCCCACCAATGCATCATCCCCCCCCCCCCAAAAAAAACTCATTTTGGGCAATTAGCATGAACCCCAACCCCATTTTAAAATTTGTTTTGGTGCATCGATTCCATCAAGATCACCAAGATTTGCTCCAAGCTCCATATACTCCCCCACATTTTTTTTCCTTTAGATTGCCTCCATCACTAAGCTTTTCTCCAAATGTTGTTCCAAGTTATACTCTTAAATTGTGTTTCCTTTGATTTGTTAATGCTGAATTGAAAAGAACTTGAATATACACACACATACACACACACATAAATATAAATGTAATTTTTTTTTTCAAAAATTCATGAAAACGCATGTGAATTAAACTTGTAAAATTGGCACTATCATCTTCCTATGAGACCTAACCCAAACATGGAGACCAATTTTCAAAGAGAGAAAACCTAGTCCTTGGAAAGCACCCTACCCTAGCTCATTTGTTTTCAACTATACACATACACACACACACACATACACACACACACACAACTATGTCTTTTGGTGAAAAAAATGGTAACCCACCAATGCATGCTCACAAGTATTTTATTTATTAAAAAAAATAGCATTGCTGCACTGTGAAAAGCCAAGCTTAGCTTTTTGTAGCACATGAGAAATGCATTGATTTTTAATTGTTTTAAACTAGTCATGTTTTGTTGTGAGGAGTTGACTATCAACTCCTCACAATTTTTGATGATCTAAGCTCCTTTGGATCTACTTTCAACTCCTTGCAATAATATTTTTTTTAAAAATTGTATAAAACATTTGCACCTTTGTTTCTTCTTTTGGTTTTCCTTTGTTTTTATTATGGTTTGCATATGGTGTTGCATCGTAAGCATTGCATATGGTGTTGGATACCCAATTCGTGTTCACACATTGACATTCATATAGGACAACTAGCTATCAACAAGCACATGGCATTGGTGATCATGATTCTAACTCTACATAAGATTCTTTTATAAAATCAAAGTGGCATATACATCAATTTTCATACATTGATAAATTAGTTATGAGAATTTTTTAATTCGTGGATAAATTTTTTTACCATGCTTTTTCTTTCTATACATGATTTCCCTTTCCTTCACAATGGAAGTTTGTAAAAGGAAATAATTGGTAGGTCGGTGGGCCCTATTAAGTAGGCCCATGTTGGTGGGTAATAGGTAGGTAGTTGGGGGAGAAACAAGTGTTTAATTGTTTTTATATAATATTGTCATTTTTTAAATACAAATAACTTTAAGTGGTGTCTAGGTAAGTAAGTCCAACTAGGTTGTTTCAAATGAGTAGGTAGGTCATTATGTAAGTTAGGATGATTGTCTATGGGTTGATAGGTAGGGAGAACTTGTGAGGGCAAGAAGGAGGTTAGTAGATAAATGAAGTAAGAAAAGTATAATTTTTAAAATAAAATAAAATACTTGTAGGTAAAGCATTAAATAGATGAATTATGTTAACCTAGTTTGGTCACTTGGTGGGAAGGGACCCAATGAGAAAAAAGTTCTTTGTTTATTTAGGTAACATCCCATCCAAAATGGTGCAATAGTGGTGGGTTCAATGTGGCTATCTCACATAGCCTTTCATTCCTAAAATGACCCCTTTCAAGTTCTCAATATACACCTTGCACATTCAACCCCAATTGAGAGATCTTAGAGCTCCATCTTGTTATGCTTTTAGGATCATCAATGTGGTGTTGTGCAAGACCATACAAGCCATATGTTAGTTGTGATTATGGCCACACACTTCTTTTTTTTCCATCTTGCTTAACTTTGTTGTGACTAAGTCTAGACATTTTTATTTTTTCTAATATATTAAGACTCCTTTTTGCCTATCTAGTCCATACCTATATTATGCAAATAAATCTTTTGCCTTAATTCAATCCCAAATAAACCTTTAAAATAATGTATACCCTACCTAGTTCATAATATTTTTCTTCTTACATTCGTTGATTTGCATGGCAAATAATTAGTGTTTACCTTAGCTTTATCCTATTCAACCAATATATTTTGTATTTTACCTTCATTTTTGGGTTGATCAAATGTTTTGAAGTGAATACAAGGAAAGTATATTCTTGAGGAGGCCACTTCCATGTTATTCCAAACAACATGCAACTTATTGAAAAACAATAAAACTAATGAGCAACTTAAATATAAACAAGGTGCTTATAATCTATTATGAAAATATTTTTATAATAAATCAATATATTTTAGAATATATATTAAAATATACCTAAAATACTCAATCTAAGATTTGTGCAATATATTCCTTTTCCTTGGAGCTTCTTTAGATTCTAATATGATTTATTATTTTTTGAAATTACTTTAATACTTTATGACATAATGTTGAATACATTTTTATACGTAGTTTCATTCTATTGATCTTTCGACTTTAGGATATTTCTTTAGTCATATGTTCATCTTTGCATACCAAATCCACAACAAATTGTTTTGCTTGCTATACAAGAATTATGTACCCTTCTTAAATATTTGTTGCCCTCCATGTTCTTTTTCATATAGGGCCTAGTTTGCTAGCTCAATTTTGTTCTTTTGTGTATCTTGTGGGTGTCATGGTTTTTCTCTATAGGTTCCCCATTAGTTTCTCCCATGGGTTTCAAGCTTCTTGATTTTGTGGTGCCTTCACACTTTCATGCTTGGTTTGGATGTTGGCAATGGCATTCACCTTTGTAGTCTATCCTTTTCGTCCACCACTATTGACATCATTACATTCTATTTCTTTCCACAACTAAGCACATTTGCTACATTTTGTTTTGTTCCTCTAACTACATAAGTACAACTTCTTTTTTTTAAGTAAAACTTTTGACCTTCTTTTAAAATGTAATCGATTAATTTTAATTCAAGCTACATAATTAACATTATATAATCTTTATCTTCAACCATGTGAATTAGTTGAACAAACAAATATTACACTGAAAAAATAAATTTTAAAAAATAATTAGTTATGTGTAATGAAGAGAAAATCAAACTGGGCCCCAAATTTTGTTAAGAAAAAAACCTAACCCAAGGGTTTTTTTTAAAATTTGGAAAGCACTTTGAGAAAATTTGTAGTGTATTTGGAAAAGGCACCATAATATAGCATTATGGAGAATTATCTTTGAGTCTATGGCACGTTAATGGTAACAAACAAGTAGAGTGGACCTTTTGGTGCCTAAATAGGGGATCTTCTAGAAAGTACTAGAAAGTACTTCAATAACAACTAGCCGCCAAAGCATTATATATTCTTGACTAAAAAACTGGGCATAAGAGTTATCCCTGAAATCACCCTATCTTCACCCTATCTTTGGGCCTGGTTCCACCCCCATATCAGTGGTATCCGCAAAGTAAGGAAAATTTTTATTAAATCTTCGTGTGAAATGATGAAACTCAGCATTTAATACACAAGGTTCGAGAGTATTTATAGTACTTGTGTACAAGTAGGGTTTAGGGTTTAGGTTTCGAGAGTATTTATAGTACTTGTGTACAAGTAGGGTTTAGGTTTCGAGAGTATTTATAGAACTTGTGTACAAGTAGGGTTTAGGGTTTAAGTTTCGAGATTATTTATAGTACTTGTGTACAAGTAGGGTTTAGGGTTTAGGTTTCGAGAGTATTTATAGAACTTGTGTACAAGTAGGGTTTAGGGTTTAAGTTTCGAGATTATTTATAGTACTTGTGTACAAGTAGGGTTTAGGGTTTAGGTTTCGGGAGTATTCATAGTACTTGTGTACAAGTAGGGTTTAGGGTTTAGGTTTCGAGAGTATTCATAGTACTTGTGTACAAGTAGGGTTTAGGGTTTAGGTTTCGAGAGTATTTATAGAACTTGTGTACAAGTAGGGTTTAGGGTTTAGGTTTCGAGAGTATTTATAGTACTTGTATACAAGTAGGGTTTAGGGTTTAGGGTTTAGGTTTCGAGAGTATTTATAGTACTTGTGTACAAGTAGGAGTAGTGAAAATATATGTAGCAGTAAGGGGGAGGCGCTCAGGCAAAAGGAAAGACAGGATGAAACTCAGTTTACCACCAAAATTGGTGGAAATTTTTTTTAGTTTGGGTCCCAGTTATTTCGAGCAGTAAAATTTTGATTCCCAGTTACATGATTGATGCCCTATTATGCCGAAACTAGTCGTTCTCAGCCCCCTAATCCTGGGACTTCATGGATAGGACTTCATGGATAAACTCTATAATGTTATCCAAACAAGTGAGATTAGATATGAAACAAGAAAGGGCATATGGATTTAAATGAATATGTGACTTTATTACTTGAAAATTTCTAGTGATAGTTCTCTTACATATATCATCAAATTTTAATTTCTCAATTTCTTTCTAATTGTTTTTGTATGTCTCATGTGGTAACTTCCTTCAAGCTCCCTTCACTATATAATAAATATTAAATAACAAGTTAGTGATTTCAAAGCATTGAATTTGAATTCACTTTGGGGATATTTCAGGGTGATATAATAATGCCACAAACTTAAAGTCCCAAGACTTAACATCAAATTATGAAGTTGGAACTAAGCCTCAAAACTTGAGCCCAAAACTTAACCCTTGAAAGTAGTCTTGAACTCAAAACCTAAACCCAATAAGCCAAGACCTCCCAATACATGGAGGCTCAAAAGAGCAAAAAGACAAAACTTGCAAGAACTTGAAACATCAACAAAACAAAGCACCAAAATGTGAATTTGAAACTTGAACATAAACCCCCAAATGAGAACTTGAAATTTGAACATATGCCCCCCAACCAAACACAAATCCTTGACAAATGAACATCCACCACATACTAGCAATGCTAATGTGTGGTCGGAGAAAAAATCCTAGATTTATGGAATGTATTTTATTAATTAAATAAATATGTAAATTTAATTGAAACTTCACTTTGAAAATGTGAAAAAGAGGTAGGAATAATGATAAAGGAGATGGAGGTTTATCAGTTTAATAATTTTCCCTCTCCTTTCTTACTTCCCTTGTGTGTTCCCATATGGTTTCCAATAGTTCATCATTATTTATGTTGATCTTAAATTTGATTTTACTATATAACATGGACATGCAAAGGCATTTTAACATGTGTTTTTTCATGTCCATGTAAGTGGCTAGGGGAAAAGAGTGAGATAGTAATTAGGGGAAAAAAAGGTAGTCCATGAGAAAACACATGTTATTGTACCTTTTCATGTTTTAAAAAAAAGATATTTAAATAATAATAATTTGAATTACTAGAACCCAATGACCATGAAAAAAGATTTAGATTTATGAAATGTATTCTACTAGTTAAATAAATGTATTTAAAGTTGAATTGAAGCTTCACTTTGAAAATGTGAAAAAGAGGTAAAAATAATGGTAAAAGAGATGGAGGTTTATTAATTTAATAATACCCCCCTCCATGTGGGCACACCCCCTTACTAATTAATATAAACATGATTAAGTACCCATGAAGATGTTCACTTTTGGGTTTTAAGGAAGGGTTGGGATTTTTTGTTTTTTGTTTGTTCTCAATGTGTTCCAATCAAGTTCCCAAGGTGTTCCCAGGTGTTTCAAGCCTAAAACTTTCCCAATAACATCACATTTTTAATCTCATATTGTTTGTCTATGGTTCAACTTCCATATATATAAGTTGTAATGGGGGCGAGGGCAAGCATATTTAGGCTTTTTTGTTGGTGTGCCCCATGTTCCAAAAATATTGGTGGTGGGCCCATCAAATGGTTTCTTTTAATTTTTTAAAAAGAAAACTATGGTCTTACCTGCTCACTAATTAATAGAATAAGTACCCCCAATTTATAATACTTGTGATTGGAGAAAACCTAAATAGAATTGGAAGATGATCCAAAGGCATTCAAAACAAGCAACCTATATCAATAAGCAATGGTTTAAACAATAACCACCACTCATGCACATGTTCAAAGAACTTCAATGTGTATGGCAGTAATGAAAAGAGATAACATTGTCATTAATTTCATTAGTCCATCCTGGCAACATGTGGAGATCAATGTCATCATTAAACCAACATATTTAGTTTTTGTTATAGGACCAACATTAGTAGGAAGATATAACCAATGTTAGGAGGTTCTTTCATTTTGAAACTTGGAATTAGTTATCCATTTAGGTGAAGGTATGGCAGATGTATATCCTTGACTAGCAATTCGCAAAAATCAAAGAACTATTTTGAATCTTAACTAATAGCTATCAAAAAACATAAAACCAATTTCACTAATGTTTGATTGGTATAAAGGTTGTACCTCAATATCAACTGAGGTATCAATATGAGTATGAAAATACCCCATGAATCAAGTGCAATTTGTCAACCATACTACAATTGAAATTATATTACCATGATATGTGAAAATTTGCTATCTATACTCATACCAAATCTAACTATAAACTTCAACCTATACACAATTTTTTCCAAGCATCATTGCTCATGATATGAATATAAAATTTTCTAGGGTGTAAATTGTAAGTTGTAAGCTTCAAGTCTCATTGTTCTTCAACATGGTAAAAGACTTCAGATCATAGTTGAAGGTGGCATTTTAATGTTAGTTGGTGTGATGCAAAAATCAAGCTTGGAAATCAAATGTTACATAAAAGAAAAATGCAATAGGTACCTCAACGTGCATGGTTCCTTAAACCTAGTAAGAGCTACGCACAAAATTTGGAAGGTTTAGGGTGAAAACTAAAAAAGAAAAACTAATCACTTTTAATGATTAAATTATTTGAGCTTTTCAATCCACAGCCCACGATATTTTTCACTTTTCATGTTTGGGCTTAATATTTTCCCACAATTTTGATTTTTGTGTGCATAATTATGATCATATGCTAGTTGGTGTCACTATTGTGATGCCCACTAATTGCCATCACCATCATGAATCATTAATTAAAGCAAGATTTGTGAATGGGTTTTTAGTTTTTTTAAATAATGTTCACAAGTTGAATTTGAATACATGGTGAAATGGACCTTATAGGTGAGTTCACTGCTACTGAATTTTGGTATGTTAAGGGGTAAACACAAAACTTACAATGGACTTCATGTTTTAAAATCAAACAAAGGTCATATTTATAGGAAAAGAAGCGATTTGGAGTTTATAACTCCAACAATTGGAAGTGAACATGAAGTTTTAGTTCACAAATCATTGCATTTCATGTGGGTGTTTTTCATCATGAATAACCTTCTTGGGAAGGTCTTGTTGGGGGCAATATAAATTATGACATGCATTATTTGCCATGCGACCAAGCAAGTTTTGAGTTCAAATAACACCATTTAGGAATGTAAAGCCCTACTTGACGCACCCCCAAGCTCCTTGATGGACTCAACTACAAGTCCAAATGTGAAGATAACTGAAAGAGAAAGGAGTTGAGGCACGCTCCTTGGCTTGCAACATTTCAGGGGTAGAAAGGCATGCTGGATGACGCGCTCCCAAGTCACGGGGTGAAACCCATTTGAGGGTTTCACAAAGTCAAGTTGTGGAAGTTGAGACTTAGAGGCACGCTCCCGGCTTCCAACTCTAGAAAAGGGGTAAAGGGTCGAGTTGGGAGCCCAGGGATTAAACTAGGAAGAGCTATCAGTTGATCAAGCTTGAATCTGCATCAAAACAAACCACCCAAGTGGTTAGTTCACTTTCCGGGACACCCTTTGGTGTTGGGACAAGCCACAGGCACTTCGGACCACAAGACTCACCACGGCCCAGACTCGGGGGAAGCCACCACCATCCCCCATATAGTATACTCTGCGACACTCCGCCGAGGCTACATCCAAATGGCTCTTTTTCCCGGGACTCCCGAGTTGGAGTCCCGAAATCCACCCAAGTGTCCCGGTTCTAGACTCCCGGGACTTTGAGAGGTCATAGCTCCTCACGCTGACCTCTGATCGCAATGAGGTTTAAACCGAAGTTGTAGCCCTTGTTGAGATCTTTCCAACGACATATCACACTCCCGAATCGAACATCGGAAATTGGTCGATTCTTGACTTTTAATGGTCAGGAGTCAATTGGCAATTTGACTCCCAGCCCTTCTTTTGCCCATAACTTGGGCGACAGATGTTCAAATGACCAATGCGAGGCCATTTTCGATATCTACGCTTCAAGACCTTTTCAATGACATAAAAAACACCCCAATGCAAGGTGTTTTGGGTCCTGCTGTCGAGCTCTATACATTCGGGAGTCCCGGAGTCCAAATCCCCACTTTTTCCAAGTGTTGGGCTTCACCCTCACGCTTGGCCAAAGTAGGGTTGCGACAGTGGAGCTCCGGGATGGGGACTAGGAAGATTGGCAAGTTGTAACCCTCGTTGAGAGCTTTTCAACGATATGTTGCAAGCCACATGCACACAAGGAAATTGAGGCGATTCTTGACTTTTAATCATTGGGAGTCATATTGCCAATTTGATTCCCCACCCTTTTTTTAGCCATAACTTGTGTTTTAAGTGTCCAAATGGGTCATGTGACCCATTTTAGACATTTATGTTTCAAGAACTTTTCAATGATATAATGAACTTTCCAATACAATTGGTTTTGACCCTTGAAATTTCTCTTTGAAAATTTGGGACTCCATCAGAACTCCAACTCCCTGAATGGGAGCTCACTTGGGAGTGTGAAGGTTCACTCCCTCACACTTTCCCACATTCCTGAGAACGTGAAATGTGAGTCATGGGCTTCACATTTGGCTCGCACCTTCACAAACCCTTGCCTTGGCTAGAGTTGCGACATTGTTTGCCTACAACCTAACATATAACATCACTTCCATGAATAAGAACATTAATAATTAACATAAGGCCTTCATTGCCAATTAATTTTGCATCATATGAACGAAGTTGAAATTTCCTGTGCTAATCATGAAAAGAACAAAAAACACAACAAGTTGCCCCTTTGACATAAATGATTTTTTTTCAAATGTTGCTTTCAACTAAGCTTCATTGAAAACTTACTTTTGTTTGTTACGAAAGGATATGAACCATTCTATACAATGTAGTGTCCTTGGTTGTGGTGCTTGGTCATGTGGCTAAATGGTAAAGTTTGTTCCCTTACTCAAAAACAACTTGTCAAAAAACACATTTTTTTTGCACTTGTTAAATGCATAGATTGTTATGTTTTGCTTACATTAGCACAACTTGATACATATTTTATTACATTCAACTTGTGAATCAATCCAATTGAATTTGACACTTTTGCGCTATTGTCAACTTCTTATATCATGATTAGAGACCTTGTTATGTCATTATTGGTTTATTTGAAATTACAAATATTAGTGGAATTGCTTTGGCAAAGCTTGTGAAACCCCTTTTTGGCAGAATTCCAATTCACCAAGGTCTTGTCTTGTGTGAAAGACAAAAACATGAATTTGACCACCTTGAATTTTGCCTTGTTTATTATTATGTCTCATGATGTTCCTCAATTTGAAAAGCCCCATTTTGACATGTATTTTGGACATGTGATGTCAAAAGTTTGTTAATATGTTACAAACAAGGAAATGGTTTGTCAAAGCATGAAAGAGGTCTCTTTGAAAGATGTTTAATTAGTCCTTCTAAAAAAATATCACATGGATGAAAAAATCAAGCAAAGGGAGAAAAAAATGGGAAGTTGCTTATTGAGGGTAGGTTTACTTCCATAAAAGTTGAAGACCCTTATGACTAGGTTTATTTCAAAAGTTTATCTTGAACTTTGTTTTCAAATTGTCATGAGCATAAGAACTATGAAGACAAGCAATGAAAAGATAGGCCTAAGTTTAAATCCAAACATGAGACATAATAACCAAAACAAAACACAAGAGGCTAAAGACAAAAACATGAAATGTGCAAACAAAAGTGCAAACAAATCTTTATTATGATTAAGTCTCACAACATAAATAATAATTTAATATTTGTATGAAAATGTAAACACAAAAAGAACATAACAAGGTTATGCAACAAGATCATACTTTAAATTAATGTTGAAACTAAACAAAATAGGGGGTTTTATTTTTATTTATATCATTTTAGGGATCTAGTTCACAAAAGTTTCCTTGGGGGTTTCCATATATTCATCAACCAAGGAACTTTCTTGAAAAACTTCTTAATTCTAAATGAATTACGAACTTGTTAAGAATGAATTAAAAGTGAACTATGAATAAGTTACAAATTAATAAATTAACTTAAATGAAATATGATTTGATAAAAAGTGAATTAGAAATGAACTAAAGAACTAGGGATGAACTAAGGGTTAATTACAAGTTATTTAGGAATGAATTGGGAGTTAGTTACAAGTTATCTAGAAATGAAGTATGAATTAACTATAAGTGGATTACAAGTTAACTATGAGTGGACTACTACATCATGAATGGAAATCCATGTGAATGAACTTGAATCATCATGTGATCATGTCTAATATTGGCATTTGTGACACAAACAATGTGTTGTCAACTATACTAGAGGGTATTGGTTGTTGTTTGATGTTATTAATGTTGCAATTTTAATTAACATTTAACTTTAGGCTAAGTACAAATCAAAGGAAACTATTTTTCCTCATTTGACTTGTGGATAATTTGATGTAGAACTAGAACTATTTATGTTAGTTTGATGCAAAACTAAGACTCTTTATGTTAGGATGGATGGCAAAGCTTTGCAACATGTCTTGCAACCTTTTCATACATTTTTTGTTCAATTTGATGCAACCATGACCCATAACATATTGGTTTTCATGTTAGACCTTAAATACAAAGGCTAAGTGTGTGATAAACCTAAGTGGGAATGACAAAGTTCAAGTTTTAGTGGAGGAGTATGACACGAAAATTTTAGTTCCACTTTTGGTTGTGGGTTATCTAGGTCACCTACTTACATCTCCTCGAGATCCATTGGTTCTTGATGATTCATTATTTGGTGAACCAACATCAATGAGGGCTTTTTGAAATCTAAATTTGTCTTTATTTCATTGCATTATTGTTTTTAGAGGACATGAAAATTCTTCTTTGCTTGGTTGAAGACACATGAGTCCTAATTCAAGAACGTTGGATTCTTGGTACAACAAATCCCTGGAATTTTGACAAGCCAAATTGAGACTAAGCTCATTTTTAGCACTACCAGTATTTTGACTAGCTTAAGGTGCTGTTTGTTGGGTCTTGATAACTTGAATGCTTTGGTGATGATCTAAAAAAACTAACCATATGCACAAATACATTGCAAACCAAGGAAGGCATCACTTAGTTTTTTTGTGGATAAGACAAATTGCTTGATGAATGCAAGAAAGAGTTTCATGGGCAAGGCTACTTTGAGGATGAGTAAAGATTTTGTGCTTCCATGTCCATTCAAGTTGGCAATCCTCTCCTAGTGCTTTTGTTGGTTACTTGTTACCTCCCTTGATCAAGTGATGATTTTTTTTTCAGCTTGGGACCTAGCCTTGTAGATTAAGTTTTTGGTGTGATTGTGCATGGCAACATGAGCCATTGGGTTGATGCAATTGTGATGATTTTGGGACTCCTACACATCAAAATTGTTGTTGTGAAACCAGTACAATATCTTATGTGATTCATCAAGTGATGGAACTTTTTCAACTCGGGACTTACATCTGCAGATTAATTTTGATGTGCATTGTGCTTTAGTACCCTCAGCCTCTGATCAATGGTGAATTATTGATGAATTTCAAACCTCTTTAGATCAAATTTGTTGCATTGCTTCGCTGATTACCCTATATGGTTTATGAAGCAACGGGTTTTTCCTTTCCACCTTGGGACCTACATGTGCAAATTAATATGATTTTGCTTAGCAACCTCAGCTTCTGATCAATGAATAATTTTGATTATTCTGGGGCCTCTAGAGATTAGATCATGATGCTGGCTATAGAGAGGACCAAGCAAACTGGTAAGAATAGAGGAACATAAAAGAGAAAGGATGAAAAAAAAAAACCAAACAAAGAAAAGAGAAAGAAACAGGAAAGAACAAAGCAAAGTACACTTTAAAGGCATGATCTTTTGAAGGCAGTGTGGGATTTGACAAGCTTCCCAACAGAGGGCGACAAAGCACCCTTCAAAAATCATCATTCTGAGTATTCAAAAGGCAGAAACACCAAACAGAGATATTCATTCAGTAAGGTACACTGCCTAAACAACCCATTCCATGAACCATTGATGAATCCAGATTTCCCAGAGTTTGAAATATCAGAATCCACAGTGAAACATCCATGTACAAATAGTAAGACAAACCGTCTAAAGTACACTCAAGCAGGCAAAAGTGGCATATGATTTCAGGTATATGCCACTGGCAGTTGAATCTTTCTTATGACACCTAAAGTTCACAAACTCAAGGATATCAAAGAACTAACAAATAATCTAACACACCCTTCTTTGTTAAGAATCTTTAACTTTTTTGGAACTTAATCAAACTATCCACAAACTTGGAGAAGAATTAGAATATACTCAAGCCATCCAGAAACTTGACTCATATGTGCAGAGGTAGGAGCTTACTAAAAAGATTGCGCAATTAGCACCCATCTGGATGCTCATTGACAGCTTAATCATTGACTTACGGAACATGACAGAACCAAGAAGATAAATCTGAAACATTGTAACCTTGAAGCTAGGAAGGGATCCCATTAAAGCCTCAAGTCATCCTGACCCCCAATCTTCATCCAAGCAAGTATGAAATTTAGGAACTAACAGAAGCCTGAAACAATGGAACTTGCATTCAAATGTTCAAGTTCGATAGGTTGGTTGTCGTACAAATGATGAAAATCCAAATAACTGCAAGGAAAAGGGTATAGACTTACATCATTGGATCTTGAGAAACTCAATAACTCAACTATTCCCAAGGAGTCTTAAAGCTCCCCAGTATTTTGAGAGTGGACGTACAGTTTCCTGCACTGTGGCAACTCACACATCACTGACCACCAATAAGATAGATTTAAAGGAGAGAGCCCACTTGGAAACTTCCAGGGGAGAAGTAGAACAAGCTACATTTATAAAACTAGACTTCACAAGGTTTTAAAGAAGCTTCCTAGCTGCACAAAGAAAAAATGACAAAGGCTGCACACTGCAAACTTGCAGCAACATTGCTTTGCTATGAAAGACTTAAATTCAGATGCAAACAAACCTGACTTCATATCAGTGCCTTTTTTCATATTGAAAACAGAAGCAACATAATGCTTCATACAGAAGCACAAAGTTTTCAGTAAATCTATTTATGTAAGCAATGACAAAACATGTTGCAACACTTACACTTACACTAATGACAAAGAATGCTGGAATCTTGTAAGGTGTATGAAATCAACAGAAGAGGAAGGAACTGAAGACAAAACATTACCATGGCTAATGGGCAAAGTTAGATCTTCAAATCAACAAAACCAAGGACTACTGGTTTCCATTCACTGAAAAGTTTACTTGCAGCCCCCAAAGATCCATTCTTGCATAAGAACAATTTTTTAAAGATTCTTGAAGAAATAAACTGTTGAGGAAAGATTTAATGCCTTGAGAAAAAAGACCAGTTAAATTAAGCCTGCATATCACAGCCACAGCCTAAATTTTCTCTTTGAGTATAGAACTAAAAATTAGAGAAAACTGGACTGCCAAATCTTAAGTATGTACCCACCACTGTGGCCAACCCAATTACAAGGACTACAACCTGAAACACCTGTCCATACCTTTACTCCTACCAACAACCTGATTTTGGCAACACAAGCAACTCTCAAAAGGACTGTCCAAACTGCCCACTAATATTCCATCAATCAAGGGGGTGGTCTCCGCCGCCTTGGAGCTACATCATCATCTCCCTCTCGACTGCTGGTATATTTAGAGCTACCTCCATTTTTCCCACCATCTCTACTATTGTGGTTGTGAGCATCTTTTGCCCTTAGTTCATCATCTTGTCCTCCTCTGTCCCTCCAAGCACCAGCCCCCATCCTTCGAAATCTACTATCTATGTCATTTCCAGACCTCAAAGCTTCTAGATTGCGCTCCCCTCCTTTTGCTACAAAGTCTTCTCTCCTTGCCCCATGTGTATCTCTGTCATGTTCTCCAGGTTCATCACCTGTAGTTCTTCTCAAATCACTGGCTCCGTCTGCAGATCTTCCTCGAGAACTATGTGGAGATTGCTCTTGGCTAGATGGGGGTCCTGATGCTGATAGTTCATTTCGCCTACGGTGCCTGCCTGCTGGTGATACATTGCGAATGCCTGCCAGCAATTGGAGATCCCGTTCATCCATTAAAGCTGAACCATGCACCACATGTGGAGAAGTTCTGGGGGGAGGTGTGCGGATGCGAGGGACTGGTCTTTCTCGTTCCCAATCTTGTTCTTTTTCTCTCTCTCTGTCTTTCCCTCGTTCCCTAAATTGATCTACCTCTCTTTTACCACTCAATCGCTTCAAACCAGCTGGTGGTGACCGCTGGTTGCGAGGAGGGGGTGGTGGCAAGGGTAACTTGGGTGGAGGTGGCACTAACCGGCGAGAGGGTGACTCTGGCTTTTCAGCATGGCTTTTAGGCCAGGTGTCTGGTTTACTCTCAAGAGGTTTGTGGTTAGTGATGGGTGAATGACTCTTCTTTGGTTGGGGTGATGCAGGAAGAACAGACCCCCCAATGTTACTAGTAAGTGGCTTGGGGGAGGTATGCATCCGTGGAGACCTAGATCTAGACCTGGGTCTTGAGCCAGACCGCGGCCTTCTCACAGGAGATATCCTAGTGTGTCGACTGAGTGGTGGAGATGGTGTTCTATCTCTATGGCCCCACTCATCACCATATCTACTTCCTAGCCTACCTGAAGGACTTTCTGTCATTGGGTCTACTCCCCGAGGACTGAAAGGACCACTAAACCGGTTAAAACCCCGATCTCGGGTCAAAGCACCTCTTCCTGAAGTATTTGCACTTATTCCAGGTCCGACACCCATAGCCATGCTCAGACCTATGCTCATACTCCTCCTGCCTCCCAGACCCCGGCCACCTCCTCTCATGTTGTCCCCAGGACCCATGGTTGCCACTCCAGGCAGAGCCATATTCAGTCCTCCACCTCCTCTGCCTCCCATACTAAACAGGCTGCTTCTACGGCCTCCACGACCACCTGGGCCAAAAGACCGTGGACTGCCTCGAATGGGGCCTGCAGCTGGGCTTCCTACCTTAATAACAGTGCCATCTGGAGCCACAATAAAACCACTGCTCTCCACTTTTGCAGCAGCAACTGCTGCAGCATTGGTTGACCCACGAGGACTGAAGCCTGGTTCAGGAAAGCGACCTGGGGGAGATTGATGCCCACTTGGAACCAGTCTCCAGGGGGTTGGGGGCCCACTAGGACTATTGAACCATGGGTCAGGCCTGCCTCTACCACGTGACAAGTCCAGAGATCCTCCTCCCCTCCCCCTGCTGTGTCCTATTTCATGGGATGAAAGCCTTGGACTCAATTCAAAACCATCATCCACTCTGCAAAACAGACACATATCTTGTTTAAGCTTTGTTCACACCACACTACAGCTAATTATCCAGAAACATTTACAAGCATAGATCCACACTTGAAGGGAATTGCCACCATTCAAATAGCATAACAATTGGAGACACTTACCGGTGCCCATATGATCGATCATCACGACTCCTTGTTAGATCTGATCTTGCCCTTTCTCCCTGTGGATCATTTCTCACCAATGAGCCCCTTCCAGGTCCTGGACCAATGTGGCTACTGATCGGCCCAATATTATTAATACTAGAACCCCACCCAGGGTGATTGGCCCACTGTGGTACTCCTCGTCCACCTCTTCCTGAACCTTCTTTTGCTGCCCGTAATGCATCTTCTGCTTTGTCAAAACCTTCAGGCAGCTGATCCCACCCTGACAATTTGACTCGGCCAATCACTTCAGAACGCATACCAGATATCTCTGACTTCACCACAAACTTTTGTTCATGTTTGATGAGATGCCTATCCTCTTTGTTAACCGTAATCTCATTTCTCTCCTTTGAACTCCCTCTATCAAAGGCCTCATCATGCTCCTGCAGAAATTTTTAAACAGCAATCAATGTCAGTAAACCTGAACCAGGCCCATTATCAGCTTCACACCCTAAATTAAATCTTGTTAATAGGAAACCAGAATTCAGGACAGCAGAGCCATAACAGAGTGCCCCTTCTGGATCCATACCTCCACATTTGAAGCCAAGCTTGCATCCACATCTTTCGAGGGAATTCTCAATTCTGATGACAGCCGGCATTCCTTAGCAACCACTCTAGAAGCATCTGCAATTTTCCCTCCTGTGGAACTGTCACTGCAATCCCCACTGTTTTGACACACCACCTTGCTCAAGAGTTCACCTTCAGCACTGAAATTTGTGCTATATTCCCCTTGACCACCCTGACTTTCAGGAATGGTGATGTGAGGCTTCGCCATTGGTCCCAAAGAAGTCCTCAACAAATCAGCTGGACCCTCTACTCCTGAATCAACAACTTCCAACTTGCTCTCAGCCTGCGTAGCACTCAACTGCCGACCGTCATCAGCTTCAAGTTCATCACCATCCCTGCAATCTGAGTCACCATAATCAACATGCTCTGCATCCAGTTCCTCCACTGCATCAGCCTCCCACTTGTGAGAGAAAGAGTTCCTTCCATGAGGAGAAGATGGTGAGAGTTCCCCATCTGACATTGTCCTGCCCTCCATACTCACATCATCTGAAGGTCCCACGTTCTTAACATCAGCTGATAGTTCTTCATTACTGCCATCAAACTCAGCAAACTGCTTATCAGAAAATATGGGTGACAAACTTGTAGTTTCCACCAAAGCATTGTTGTCCACTTTCTTATGAACAGATTCTCCTCCCTGATATCCAGCTGCTCCTGCAGAATTTGAGGTCCCTACATTGTCTGCCATCTCCTCAGCTCCCTGGACTGAAGGTCCTGTTGCTTCAGCAGCATTTACAAAGGTTTCACCTGCTACAATAGGAGGGCCTGCACTGGTATTCTCCACAACCAGATGGCTGCAGTCACCAACAATATGATCACTCTCATCAGCATCTGTAGCAGCAATATCATAAGTGTCTCTGTCAGCCAATGTATCCACACCTGCCAGTGGGTCCTCATTTTTCAAGTTGCCGGCTTCCAAACACAAGCCCTTCCCATCTTCAACTTCTACTTGAGCTCTCTCCCCCTCAGCATGTGTGAAGGGAGCATTTTTTGGACCATCAGGACTGGCTCTATGGAGCCCAGGCCATCGAGCCACCTTTGAGCTGGCCAACTGTTCTGCATGACATGTTGTGACCTGAGTTACAAGAACTTCTCCAACTCTTCCAACACAAGCAGTCAGATCACTTGAGCCAACCACATCTGGTACTCGAACTGGAGTACTTTGATGCTGCAACTTCCCTTTCTCCAGAATGGTGTCTGAGTCCTTGTAGCCATCCAACTGGACACTTTGATGTTCGCCTTGTATTTCCTGACTCCTCTGTCTAGCTTCTCCACTGGTCTCAGCAGTGACTCCAGAGTTCAACTCCATATCCCAAGCTGTGTCCTCCTCTGTTGGTCGTTCCCACTCTGCATAGTCCATATTTAAATCCCAGTGAAGACGATCATCTCGAGTACGACTGCTTTGTCTAGAAGTTGATGCAGTACCTGTATTTGTGTTCTCAAACTCACTCACTGTTGACTCATTCTCTGTACAATTGCAACATTCATCTCTAGCACCACTCACATCACTCTCCTTGTCAGTTGCACCCATACTACTTGAGTCCTCCTCACCAGCTCGTAAGTCCTCGCAGAGGGGGCCATTCCTATGATCCCCATAAGAACCTTCAATGGAAGGTTCGCTACATGAAAACTCACCACCTTCAACAGCTTCCTGAACAGCCTGCCCTAACTTCAATGCCAGATCCCTAGTGTCAGATGGCCTAGATCTAGATGACATTCCACCTCTGGGTAGCTTTCTTTCAGCATCAACCTTATCTTTCCCTTCCCCACTACAAGCGTCTGTGTCACCTTCCACAGGTGTCAAAACTTCTGGCTGTTGCAAATTTACTGCTGAAACCACTTCACTGCTTTCATCTCGTGTGAACTTGCTGGTATCACACATGTGATAGTCATTAAGCTCCCTGTTTCTACAAACCAACTTGAATTTTTCTTTGGGCTTGCCAACACTGTCATAATCTATGTCATTTGCCTTAATCACCTGACTATCTTCAGTCACAACCTTAATCATGTCCAGGACAGCATCCACCCTCTTTCCCTTTGATCCAACAATGTTTCCTGTAGTAATTACTTTGCAGGCACCCACAACTTCCTCATCATCAAAGTTTCTGCCATGATAATCTCCAACCCTATCCCTCTCATCCTCTTTGAGTTGGTGTCTCCCTGTTTCAAGCCCTTGCTTACCATATCCAACTTCACTGACAGTAGCTTCCCCAATTGATGGGCCCTTCAATACCAGTTGTTCCACCTCTACTGTCTCAGCACCTTCAAGATTTTGAGCACATTCTGGTTTAGCATCAGCTTCAGATCCATCGTAGCCTGTCAGCGTCTCCATGTGAGCCCTTGGAGATGCCATTCTGATGGGTGGTGAGGGTGACCGCACAACATCCAACAACTGGATCCTACGCTTCTTTATGGGAACAGTTGCTGCTGCATCACTAAAGCGCCTACCAAGAAGAGGAACATCCAACTGCAAGCCAGACAAAGAAAATAATCATAAGAAGTCCCATCCTGAAGGAAACCCATATCAAATAGGCAAACCTTGGTGTGCAAGCTATGTGACATGAGGAAAGGCAGAACTGCTTCAGGATACAGTCCAAAGAGGACAGCTTGGAACCTTAACCCAACAATAAAGTCATTAACTTATGCACAAACTGCTGTTGAGAGTGCAAGCTCCTGCCATGGATTCAATCTTGTAAAGTTGGTATCAGACCTTGCCCTGATCTGAAACTGGGGTGTCAGGCTTGGGTTGTTGCAGCACATGTCCATCAGTTTCATCCTTGCAACTCTTGGCAGGCCTCTTCTCTACAATTTCACCTTTGGCCGGTAGGGCACCATTGGTAAGGGCACTCCGTAATCGCTTTGTCCCTCTCAGAGACTGATCAGCTTTCATAGCCCTTGTTGAACTCCTTGTATTGCTGTTCAATGATCCCATGTCCTTTGATGCCACAGCATTTTGAGCCCCAGTGACAATTCCACCAGTCTCATCACCACATATATGGCAAATGGCCAATTCTGATCCCTGTGTAGGATGTCCCCTTTGTGATGCTTTGTTTATTGCAGCCGTAACACAGTTTGGATGAGCAACAGATGAGCCAGCATCACATGAACAAGCCTGTATCTGTGCATGAAAATCCACCATAAATTGAACCCTCAGTGACCATGTGAAGTGTGCGATTCCACTGGAATTATCTGACCTAACCAGCACAGCACAACACTTAAATGAAGCTTGCACACTGCCAGAAGTAAATATCACCTACAGGGGACTGATCCCTGAAGTCTGACTGAACACTGTCAACCAACAGCAATACAAATGATCTACACCAGAAGCATTCAAATCATGGCATGCTCTACAAACACTGATAGCATGCATTCTCACCAACTTCCATTGAAATACATGAGTTACAAGTACCAGGGCTTCAAGATCTTCATTATCTTCACATCCACAAACACAACAGACAGGCTCGTCTCCTTCCTTCTCTTTGATTTTCTCATCAGTCCAAAGGTCCTCCAACTGTGAGCTCCAAAGATTTGGCTGCCAAGATTAAAATGACATGAGTCCGCAAAACACACAACATCACCAACAACTGGTCACTAATTTAGAACTGCGATAACAGCTGCGGAGCTTCCTGCCATGATCTGATAATAGCCAGCCAGCGACTGCATCTGGAGGCCATTACCTTGTCCAGTTCGTAATCATCTTAACATGTCTCTATGCAAGGTTCTGTCCTTTGAACTCCAAGCCAAGTAACTGGCACAACAGGCCACCTGTCTCTGCAACCTTCACTACTGGAGTGGTTCTGCAATAGTACCAGCTACAATCAGCTCTGGCTCTCAGGAATCTGAGAAAGAGGTAAGGTATCCATATGACCATCAATCCACCAATTTGATCTCACCAACCCTTTCCACAAGCTTTTTTCTATTGGCCAACCAAACAGGAAAAACCAGTAATTGTCCTGGTTAAGCTCCTTCCTGTTCCCAAAAGAACTATGGTAATAAACCTGTAGTTAAGCATTTGGTGTCTGCTTCTGCTGAGGGGTTCCACTACTTAAAAGCAGACCTTGGGTCCTGTCCATTTTCAATGTATGCCTGTCTCCAGTAAGTGTTTTTCTTTCCTGCAGATGCTTCTGCACATTAGACTCCACTACTGCAGATTTTTCCCTGTTAAACAAACCGCGCTGTGGCCGTAGATTCCTGGGACTAACCTGTTCCTCCAACCTGATGACAATAACCTCCTCCCTCTGCGCCCTCTCACATGCTGAGCAAACATAATCCGCTGGAATCTGCAACATAGAAAAACCAAAACTGACACTTTAGGGCTCAACTTTTTTACTTGCACCTTCTATCAGCATCCCACCCTTCCCTCCACATATCCTCTTTTCCTAATTGCTTCATTCCACCCCAGGTAAGGAATCTTGCTTCCCATCAGCTCCTGGATTTCCAAACATGATAGGCAGGCTCAATGCCTCCTGTCATCAGTGCAGAAGTATAATTGTGTGCCTGATCCTTTGCTTAGACTTTTTTCCTAGGTATCTCCAACAATCCTTGTCAAATCTGTGGGCCATCAAACTCCAGTCCACATTTTGAGTGGACAAAAAAAGAGAGATTCCGTGGTTGAAAACCCCCTCCTGATTGCAGCAACCTTGTCAGCTAGATTGTGTTGCTCCTAATAGGACAGGAGGAAGAAAGCTAGCAACAATCTCTAAAGAATCATCAGACCCAAAGTCCTGATGGGAAAGCCTGCAGAGTTTGGAGCAAGAGAATCCATATGCTGGATAAGGAATGAAAGCCGCAAACAGAAACGAGCTGTTGGTCCCCCATTGTTCAATGAAGGAAGAAGGTGTGAGGACATGAAGTGGAACAATGACCTGCTTGTCATTGCGATATCCCTTGCATTCCGCATGTTCCCATGCCCCACAGCGCTCACATGCCAACATCAATCCACGACTGCGATTCTTGCCACATGAACAGTCCACCTTCTCCCCTTGCTCCATCTCCGCAAAAGAGCAGGGATGTTTCAAGCCTCGCTCCCTCGCGTGTTTACTACCAATCATGGCACCTCCCTGCTCCCGCTCCCGTTGAAGCGCCTCCATAGCCACCCCCTGTTTGCGCCAGCTCTCAAAAGCCACGCTCCTCAGAAACAACACCGCTCGATCAACCGCTTGATCTTCCGCTGACCTCACTGCTCCATCCTTGTCCACAGACGACGCTTCCTCATGGAATGAAATGGATCGCAAACAGCCATTCTCCGTTCGGCACAAGGCCACTGCGTACTTGAGACCGCAGGCTTGCTTTCGCCGCACACACACAAAGGATCTGATCTTCCTTTTCGCAGCCTCTTCAAAGCCAATCTTGCCGAGAGATGATCCGAGTGGCATGACGCCGTCCGGCCGAGCAATTGTCGCCCCTGCCGCTAACGATCCCTCTCTTCGTGCCATAGCGCATCCATCCGGCTCATTGAACAGAAACTCTCGAAACGCCGACACGACGTCCGTCGCCATCACAAACCGGAGCACCTTGCTCTGCGCATCTCGATCATCCCATCCCTTGCACATAAACTTCTTGGTCCGCGTTACATCCTCATGTTGTTGTTGTTGTTGTTGTTTCCCATCCAGCAGTGGCAGCAGCCGACACTCCACCACAAACGCATGCTTGCCATTACTTTCTGTCGAATTCTTCACCGAGATCATCTCTGCCGCCGTACGCAGCAGCTACAGCAGTTTCCACCCCTTCCGTCCTGAAACCACCACAAAAACGCCAGAGCTCCTCCTCCTCCTCCTCCTACTTCTTCCTCAACTACCACAGCCTGCCAATAACCATCCACCAACCCGGCCAAACTTCTGAGCAACACTGTTATTTACCATCATCCCAAGAACGGGGGAGGAGCCTGATCATCAATCCACCACCTATCATCGCTTCGTTTTTTTGTTTTCTTTGTTTTTGATTTTTTCGCCACAACCCCAAAGAAAGTTAATCCGATTTGCTTCTTTTCTTCTTGCTATGATGATGGTATACACACTCACAAACAAATCGATCACAAAACCACTCCTGTTCTCTTGTCCAATACCTCAGATTCCGGCACCTTTTTTCCCCCTGCAAAAAAAAAAAAAAAAAGACACCACCGACCACTTCTTCTCCCTTTACTCTCTATGTCCGTAGCTTCCAGTCCGAGTTTCCCTCTTTCCCTCCTGCCGCTCCAAGCTCCAAGCTCCTCGTACTACTTGAAACAACAAACCCTTGTCTACTAGCCACAGCTATTCCCTCATGTTCTCATTAAAAGAGGTGGCCAAAAAAACCAAAAACCCATGTTCTTAGACGATATCACTACCTGTTGCCACTAGTTGCAGATACAGAAGGGCGCCAATGGGAGTTGCAAAAGAGCGGCTGCCGTCGATGACGGTGCTGCTGCTGCTGCTGATGCGTCCGGGTGTCCGCGAAGATGTGCACTGCGACAACAGTGCGCGCGTCTCTTGCGCACCAAACCCTAGCCGTTCTGCCCCCCACCCCTCTACCCGCGGTTCTCTGCCCAAGAACTAAAAAATAAGACGTGTCATCACAAAACCCGTTGATGTCTCTCTGCCCGAAATTGTTCTACTTTTTCTCGGGCTGTTCACGAAAGTTTACAAAGTGGCTACGAGTGCTAAGTAGGTATCTAAATATAGGCATCTAGTCTGCTACCCTACGTTGTCCTTTACCGTAGGGGGGTTAAGTTTAACTCACCCAAGGTTCACCTAGAGCTGGATTCAAACCAAGGGTTAGTAGGGAATTTTTTTTTTAAAAATTTATTCCATTTAACCCTCTCTTGACTCGGGGGTTAAACTAACTACAACATAAAGAGTTAAACTAACCCATGTCCTGTTCACACACAAAAGGGATAACTAATAAGTTTGAACCATTTTACATAATAATAGTAGTAACAAGTAAAATGTTTTCTTTTGATAATTCTTATTTCCCCAGCCTTTTATAGTCATATTTTTCTTCAATAATTTTTCCACCATATAAAAATATTTTTTAAAAATATTTTTCTTCATTAATTTTCTACCATTTGAAGATGACAATGTAATGAATCGGTTAGACTTAATGGTGCATTCACACTTGAGGTTAAGTAAGTGTTAAATGAAAATCTAGGTGGCATCCTCGGTGGCACCCCGATGTTAAATGGTTTTCAAGTAAAGAGGCATGGAAAAGTGTTTTTATTGAATTTGTATTTCTTTAAAGGGTTTTTTTTTCAACACCATATTGATGAACATATTTTTTCAATCCTTTTTCCACCAATTTCCATCTTCTTCTTTTTCCATTGAATTTTAATCCCATTATTTTCTTTTCTTTTCTTTTATTGAAATTCAATTCAAATTGTATTCAATTCAAGTTGCTTGCAATGACATTCAATATTTTCATTTGAATGGAATTTAATTTTGATAATTCATTTTTTTATTAATTGATCGTCACTAATAATCATTGTTTAGGATCCTAACTAGGGCACCTATTTGAAGAATTTGAAAAAAACACCCTAATAATAATGCACAACAACATGAAGCCCAAGGGCATTTCAAAAAACATAACACCCACTCTTAACAATACATTTTTGAAAACAATCACCCTTCATGAAAAAATAATTATGGTTGTAAACTTTACAAATGTAAAATATCAAAAACCTATGAAATATTTATAAAAATATTGAAAACCCAATTCACAACTAATCTTATTAACCAATCATGCACTCCACA
Organism: Sphagnum tenellum; assembly: GCA_963921925.1. NCBI lineage: Eukaryota > Viridiplantae > Streptophyta > Sphagnopsida > Sphagnales > Sphagnaceae > Sphagnum > Sphagnum tenellum. The sequence goes on from OY998152.1 coordinate 16,106,645, forward strand.
TGGCCATTGCCTAACACATAAACCATACATATGAATGCAATTTTTTTCCTTCATCATGACCTAGTTAAAGGATTGATCTTTAAATGATTAGAAGATTAATTGTTAGCAATATTATTGTTGATTTTTTTTATCACAATATAAGTAATCACCCATAAATCAAATAAAATGTAAATATGATTTTTAACATCTTTAGTTAATGATTATAATCATTTTATTAACACATTTCCACTTAATTCCAATGATGATTATTATTCAAAGCTAGTTTGTGTAGGCATATTAGAAGGTCTCTAGCATTTCATCCTATCAAATTTTAGCCCAAATGTTTTTAGCCCATTCCCATAAAAAAGCATGAAAAGGTGTATTTTCTCTCTTTTTTTCCCAACCCTATATTCATGAAAAAAAATTCAATACATTCTCCCCCAATTTTCATCCCACATTTTAAAAATTGAATATGAATTTGAATTCAATTGAATCTTAATCCAATGGTTGAATTGAATTTAGTTGAATTATAATTTAATTCAAATCAATTCAAATTTGAGTTGATGTATTTTATTTTAATTCAATTCAATTCAATTTCAATCATGCAATGTCATTCAATATTTTTATTCAAATGGAACTTAATTTTCACAAAATCAATTGATCTTTGTGATAAATTAATTAATTGATCATCGCTAGAAGTGCACAATAGTGCAAAACTCGAGTTTCAATCATGAATATAATTTTAAATTGATTTATGGGGCATAGTATGGACTTGAAAATGGCTAGTTTTTTTTTTGACAATAGGAAAAATGGTAACTAAATTTAATCTCAAAACATAAAATTCTCATTTATCTCTGATTCCATACACTATTGTTTAATTAATCAAATATCTTCAATAATTTTGTCTAGATGTTAATTTAAACTCAAGACACAATTTCTTTTTAACATCTGATTTTGTACCTTATTGCCTAATTTGTCAAAATTAATGTTGTGCAACTCATCCTTTTAACATTCCAATTTCATTTGGAAGTCTTCCAAGTTGAGGTTTGACCTTAATTTTTTGAATTTTTAAACCCTTTGATTTTAATTTTAATATTTTTATTTCAAATTCAATAACCTTCAAATCCAATTCTCAAGTTGGGTATAGTTCCATGTACATATTACACACTCATCTATGTTAGAGATTTTATGGGCAAAAAATTTCACAACAAATTAAAACATTGGTTCATATTGTTACAAAAGTTCAACAACTAATTTAAATTCACAGTTACGTATAAAGCTCTACGTACTTATCAAATTTTCCAAAACAATCAAGTTGCCTACCTAAAAAACTTGACCCTATGCCCAAAATTGTTTTTTCATGGATTTGGTTTTAGTTTGTGTCTAACAAAAAAAAACTAATTCCATGATCAAATTCTTGTGTTACTTCCAACAAAAGGTGTCTCCTAAATTATGGCTCACAAGAACTTAAAATTCAACAACCAAATTTAGCATTGCAAACCAAATACCTTTGCAACACCAATCAAAACCCTAAATAACCTTGTTTGGACTTCAATTTAATTTCAAAACATGAAATTATCTTTTATCCTTGATTCCATACTTAGTATCACGATTAGTCAAATGCTTTAAACAACATAATTTGATATCATATACAACATAATTTGTATTTTTGACCATGGTCATCAATTGATCCATATTTACATATTAGTCCTTCTTTTTAGGGAGTTTTTCATTTGTTTAAAATTAATAATTTTTAATTTTAATTTCAAGGCATGAGTTAACCTTTATCCATGTTTCCATACCATGTATCCTAACAAATCAAATACCTTAAACAATCTCGTCCATTTAAACTTAATGTCAAAACATCAAATTATCATTTATCATGAATTCCACATATTATATTTCAACCAATCAAATATCATAGACAACCTAATTCCATATCTACATTACATATTGTATATTTTATTACTTTGACCATGGTCTTAAATATTTATTTCAAATAAAAAATAAAAGTCATCAATGTAGAAGATCTTATCCACGTAATAGAGTTATCATCAATTGGGCATGCATTTTTTGTTCCATTTTGAATTTTGGGCTATCCTTAAAGTGATTTAAATTAGAAGGCCAATGTCAAAAAATCAAATTGAGAAAATGTGCTCTCAAAAATGTATGTATACAAATTTCTTCATCCACCTTTGATAACACACAAATCACACAAGGAGGAAAAAACAAATATTTTCCTTTGCCCTCTATGATACACAAAAACATTAGATACAAAATCAATTAAACTTCAATGACCACCTATTTCCATGGTCCATGAACTTTGATCTATTGTTATTTTATTGTACTATGCATATATTGTGCTATTCACCATCTTCTATTTCAACCAAAGATGGGATCAAAACTTGATATCCTAAGTATTTTATATATGAACTTCATAAATAAAAGGACTAATGTACCATGATATAATGGGCAATCCACTTGTAAATGCAAAAAACCTACTCATTGACTTTGATAATAATGAGTAAAAACATTGTTAATTGATTCATTTTGACATTTTGAAAATTTACATCTTACATTAACAAAAAATTATGTAGTTATAATAGTTATCCCTTGTGTTTTTTTATCAAAAGTATTGGATAAACACCATTTAGATATCATTAGACATGTGATTGGTCCAAAAATTGATGTGAAAGTTTAAATATTTCAATGTGAAATGAACTATAAATGACAGAAAATCATGACATTTAAATTTTACTAATTAATTTTGTATATTAAGAAAGCTTTAATGCATATTATTCTTAAAATTTTCATTTGATGGTGGTCTCGTTTTTCAATCTTTATTTTAACATTATTATGACATATTTTCTAGGTCCACATTTTGCATCATATTAACATAACAAACATAATGTTATCATTTGAAAAATATAGTATGAGTACATTTTTTTCTTAAAATTCATCCATATTTTAAAAATATGATCCCCACTCGAAATTATTGCAACATGGATAATTTAGATTTTGATAATGTTAATGTTCAATATGATTTTGCATTTTATGCTCATTTACAATCCAAAAACTTATATTTGTTGATACTCCAATCCCCAAGCTAACTATGTTTTCATTATAATGTTTTGACATTTTTTACCTTTTTTTTAGATGTTGATGTTCAAAACAAAACCCATTGGCAAATGTTAATCAATTAAGTTGTACTAGTGGGTGCCCGTGACCTTCGGGCACTTCTTCTCTTCTCTCCTCTGTCCTCTTCCTCCTCTTCTCTCGCCTGCAGCAGCGCAGCGCTCTTCCTCCAAGCCACACTCTGCCCGTGCTGGGAACTAGAAAACGGTTGTGCCCACACCGCCCGTGCTGGGAACCAGAGAACGGATGTGCCCGGACCAGAGAGCTGACCGGTCTTTTGTGACGGACCCGGCCCGACACCTCCCACGACGGGCCCGGTCGGTGGAAATTCGGGAGTCCAGGAATGCCGAACCGGACCCGGTCGGCCTTCTGTGATGGACCGGAGCTCCATCATAGACAAATAAGAGAATTAATATATAAGATATGACCATTTTCGGTTGTAAACCTAACAATTGCATGTGTGTTAAAAGTAGCAAAAATTATCATGTTACCATTAATCTAGTACCTTTTGAGCTTAGTTATCAAAACTTCCCCTAATAATAGAGTTATTTAGAATTCCACAATCATTTGGCGGATTTGCCTTGACTTTTAATCATTTAGTTTGTGAAAAATTGCATTTATATTTCATTTTATTTTTCTTTGTGAAGTAGTGGTGTTTTCAAATGTAAGATTATCATTAACCACCCCTATAGTGGCTAACATGTCCATCTTAATGGCACATTGCTGATATTTGGACAAAAATCCTTGTACACAATTTTTTTAAATAAACTTTTCTATTGTACTTTGAAGATATAGCAAAGAAAAATTTCACAAGAATTTAAATATTTACTTCCAATTAAAAACTATGTTTAATATAACTCACTTGAAACCTATCAAGATATTATCAACAAAAAGAATAATTAAATTTCATAATTAAGTTTGCACATCTTTTTGTTATATGAAAAACAATAATTAAAAAAAAAGAACTTTTAACTGATTTGAATTTTTACTAACACTTGCACAATGAGCAAGGACATGCAAAAGTAGTTGCTTTAATGCCTTCTAGGAATCTACTTTGTTATAAGCATACCATAGATGGCCAATACAATTTTCGTTACACCTTAAACATATGAAATTCTAGGATGTAGACAATATAACATTTGCCATTCAACTTATAGTCTGAGATATAAATATTAGCCAATGTAAGTTTAGTTTTCATCTTGAAAAAAGAGATCTTACACTTATAAATCCACATAAAATCCATCCCAATTTTAAGGACTAGGAACAAGAACCATTCCCTCCTACACGTTGTGATGTTTCATATGCTTTGGTTCATGCTTGATAATGGGCACATGGGTAAGGACATTCCCAAAATGTAAGGCTAAAAATTTGTTTATTGCTTTATTTGAGGCGTATTATTTTGAAAATGTCACCACCATAGGGCTTTCTCTTACAATATATGATTGCTTGATTCCCCCAATTAGTCCCATAACATTTGAACACCAAAACGTTTTTTATAGGTACATTTTGGGAATTATGTGATGTGTTTTGAATGATTTCATTGAAATAGAATTTTTAAAAAGTTTTCCATGATAAAATTGTTTTCCCTTGGAGACTGCAAGAAAAGTGCTCCATTATTTTTTTTGTGTTGATGGGCCCATTATTGTTGGTTTTTTTCCCACAAGATACGCAATAGAATTATTTGTAAAATGCCTCATATAAGGGATGAAATTGTTCATTAAGGTTTAACATGGGTTAAAATGTTAGATGAACTTTAAATTTTTAAATTAATTTGCATTGAGTGCAATAATCAAGACCAAACTCCTATTTGCACTAATCCTTACCAAACTTTTGAATTAACTAGTGGGTGCCCGTGGCCGAAGGCCACTGTGAAGTCCCCAGTGGGTGCCTGTAACCTTCGACCACTGTTTTTTATTTATTTTTTATTTTTTATTCTTTATTTTTTACTGCCATGGACGTCCTGCCCTGCCTTGCCCTACCCCGCCTTGCCGTGCCCTGCCGTGTCGTGCTTCGCCATGTCGTGCCGTGCCTTGCCCCTACCCTGCCTTGTTTCGAATTTTTCTTTTGTTGCCAGGGACAGGAGGAAGAAATTACATAGGGAACGGGCAGTGTTTTTTTTTCCTTTTGCTGCCAGGGACAGGAGCAAAAAGTTACACAGGGAACTATTTTTTCTTTTGCTGCCAGGGATAGGAGCAAAAAGTTACACAGGGAACGGGCAGTGTTTTTTTTTGGGATATGGGTTTCAGGACCTGGACGAACAGACAGATGGACAGACACCACTGTAGCTTTAATATATAAGATATTAAAAAAAAAGTTAGCTCCTATCTACAATGCCCAAAACAAAGCTTGAAGGAAACATGCAAAGGAGGGATGTTAACACAACCTCCACAATCACATTAAATTGCTAATCTCAACAATCTCATGCTTAGTTTTGCTCTTTTATGAATGATTTTTGGAACATAATGGATAACAACAAAGTGGAGTGAATAAATAAACATGGCATGAAAAAAAAGACCGGATTGGGTGTGATTTTAAGGAAAATTCTAATACTCAATGTTGCATGTGTAAAAATGCTTGTCATAACTCTAACCTTGATGAATTGATCAATATATCCACAATTGTTTGGGATCCATGTTTTCTTTTGGTGAATTTTTTGCACAATAATGACAAAATAAACAACATTGGAATATTATCATAGATACTTGGTTCTTTTTTTAATTAAAAAAAAGAATGTCACCACTTCTTTATTGCCCCCACAAGTATGTCCCTAGCCTCCAAAAGTATGTGGCCACTTAAAAGAGGGAAGAAATGTCTCCACTTTTTGGTTGTCCCCAAAAGTATTTGGCCATTTTGCTGCTACTTGAAGAAAACTTTGAACACTTTTTCAAATAACTGCCACCAATCAAATGCACCTTGGGATCCTCAAATAAATGCTAAATCTACCTTGGGATGCTCGCTACCAACTCCTACTTCAGAAATTTGAGAAAAAGAACAATGTTTGGGACCGACCCTTGAATTGACTTGTCCAAAGTTTTTGAATTTATTAGAGTTATCCATAAAGTCCCTCGATTAGGGGATGAGAATGACCAGTTTCAGCATAATAGGGCATCAAACGCGCATCAAACGCGAATCTGGGAATGAAAAATTTTACAAAGCGAAATAACTGGGACCCAAACTTGTTTTTCCAACAAATATGGCGATAATCTGAGTTTCATCAAACGCGAATCTGGGAATGAAAATTTTACAAAGCGAAATAACTGGGACCCAAACTTGTTTTCCAACAAATACGCGAATCTGGGAATGAAAATTTTACAAAGCGAAATAACTGGGGACCCAAACTAGTTCTTCCAACAAATTTGATGATAATCTGAGTTTCATCCTGTCTTTCCTTTCTCCTGAGCGTCTCCACTGCTGCTACATATATTGTCACTGCTCGGACATGTACAGCTACTATAATTACTCTGGAACCTTGTAAATTAAATGCTGAGTTTCAGAATTTCATACTGAGATTTAATAAAATTTCCTTACTTTGCAGATACCACTGAAAGAGGGGATATACGTGAAAGGAGACCCAAAGACAGGGTGCTGACTTTAGAGATGAACTCTATTGTGATTATTATTATGACTATTATTATCATTATTTCATTTCCTGAATTTTGGTGGGAAAGTCTTTTAGGATGTTGTTGACATCTAAACATCACATGCATCAATTTGCTAACCTACCTTGTCGCAAAACCATGGTTAATCATCAAACCGATTCAATGAAACCAAGGCATGACTTCATAAGGGAATCCATGTTAACATCCTTTGTCGTTGTGCCTTCAAACTCATGCAGCTATCTCTCCTGACAATAAATCATAATTGCATCTTTCTGCCCTCAATTCGGAACAAGATTGTCTATGTCGCTAACTTGACATAGGTTTTTTCCCAGATGACATTGGGTCTTGTGAGCAACAATGCCACAAAAACCATCAATGCCAGTGTCTTTGTGTTCTACAGGCTCACTATGTTCAAGAAACAACAATGTCCTAACTAGAGGTGTCAGGAATGTCCTTGGTGTCTACTCTTGGGTCTCAGAAAGCACTCAAGACAACACTGCCTAGGTGAGAAGGTATAATGTGTAGAAAACTATTTAGCTTGAGAACTTCAATCCTTGTAGCAGCTGAGAAACTTGAAGATTAGGAAATTGCAATTGCAATTGTCATTGGTGAAGTACAAAATTCTATTTTACTATCAAATTCAATATCCTTCCTGGAACATATATTGATTTTTTAATATCTTTGCCATCTAAAAACTTTGTGAAGGTTTTGTCGTCCAATACTGCAGCAACTGCTGCAGCCTCATCTGCTCCAACAGCTACCTGCACTGTACCCTTGGTCTTCCCATTCATCTGTATGGCTAGAGTCACAGTATCCCCCTTCAAGTACTCCTCCATTGCCTGCTCATATAGCTCAGCCACTCTTGGGTCACAAAAAAGCAATAGACTCCACCCAAAAAAAAGCTACTTGCTGGTTTACCTTTGTTTAGATGCCATATCCATCTCATGATTATTGTCTACTGGTAAACAAAATACAACAATGTACTCAAACTGCGTACCGTCAAAGTGATGGAAGGGTTTAGATACCTTTGGCCAAGCTTCATAGGCAAGAGTCTGTGAATGCCCTAGGCGGTGCCAGAGCTCCTCAGCAATGTGTGGAGCAAAAGGTGATAGCAACAATACAAATGTCTCCAATACCACTTTTGGTCTATTATTCCACTGCAAAACACAGCAAATATACTTCCACTACATTACTTTGTGCATCAATCACAAGCACATTTCAGTAGACTGCAGGAGAGAGTAAAGACTGCCACTTCATATAACACCAAAAGAAAATGGCTTGCTGCTGGCAAATGTGTGCCTGTTTGCATCTATGAAACAGCTTATGAGATGTCTTCTTATAGGGCAAGATCTGAGTACTGTACCTTTGTGGCAGCATTGATGAACTCCATCATCGCTGATATAGCCGTGTTAAACCGCATGCCCTCTATTTCCTCTGTCACCTGCAAGGACCACAAAATGATTTCAAATGAGTAGAAAACCCTTCCAACAAAACACACACCTCAATGCCCCATTCAAAGCTCTCTTCTTTCCCTCATCATGTACACTTACTTTGTTGATACATTGATGCAGAGTTCGGAGCTGCTCTCTTGATGGCTGTGTGTCAGTTGCAAGAGTGCGGTCTGGAAAGGAGCCACCTGGCACCAGGGGCATGCCTACAACCAGTCGCCATGCCCGCCCCAAAAACCGGTGCACACCTTCTACTCCATTTGTGCTCCATATTTTGGTCTCTCTGGAATCATATCAAATCCAGCAAGGAACAAGTAAAACACTTGCCTTCTGTGACCCAACAGTTTCAGACTTATCAGACTCCTCAACCAACTGCAAAATCAATGGCAAATAACATTGGAAGTCATAGACCTAGCAAAGCTGGAGCACACTAGATAGTTGAGAAAGGCATTACCATACCACATTAGTAAGGCAAAACAAGGATTGCAACAAGCAGCAGCAGAGTTCAAACCTCAATGGACCCATGAACATCTCATAAAGGCGCAGTGAATCAGCACCATATTCAGTAACAATGTCATCAGGGTTGATCACATTGCCCCGGCTCTTGCTCATTTTGTGAGCCCTTGCACTCACTCGGATGCTCTGGTCATGCTTCAACACGTACCCTTCTCCAATCTTCACAACCTGGAATATGGAGTGAGAAGAGTAAGTCAAAAGAACCCTTTCAAATGAATCCAGTAAGAGGGAAAATTATGTATCCCTCAAGAAGAGTATTGTAAGACTTAGTTCCACTTGTGAAGGGAGCTATATCTCCCTCCAAGAAGCTTTTACAAGAGGAATGAGGACAAAAGCCTGAAGAAACCTGATAGAAAATAGGTAACCACATCAACAGGAATGCATACTCACATCAGTTTCTGGGATTCTCTCCGATTGACAATAATCACCTCCATTTATCAAGTCAGCTGACATAAAATTTCCATCCTTATCCCGAAACGCCGTGTATTCAACCTGCCGCGTCAAGAAGCCACTACTTTTCACTTAGGAGCAGTCAAGAGGGTTGTGGGACTTGAAACCAAGAAACTCATAAGAATGATAGTTCTTTGTCCAGTACACACATGACTCATTGGGCACTATTTAGGAAAATTCAGTGGCTACTAGCAATACGAAAGTAGCAGTGCCACCTACTTCTGTTGAACAATTTGAGGAGTTGTCAATCAGCTAAACTGGCATTGCTGCAAAATACAGAGTCAAGACTGGAATCAGAAAGATGCAGGGGCAGGTACCTCGCCGAGAATCATGCCCTGGTTGACCAAACATTGGAAGGGCTCCTTTGTGGAAACTACACCTATGTCATACAATACCTGTCGGAAGTCATTTGATGCCAACAAATGTTCGTGAGTCTTGCATGGAATTAGCTACACAACTAGACTGAGGAATGTTTTGCAACCAGAAACCATCACCTTGTGCCAGAAGCGGGCATATAGTAAATGTAGCACAGAGTGCTCTGCTCCTCCTACATACAAATCCACTGGACCCCAATACCTGAAACCAAAGAACAGAGGATCTACCCTAAGTTCAGAGCAGATCCTCAAGGCATGTATATGAAATAGCAAAAAGGAGGGGAGTAGAAGAGTATCCAAAGAGCAAAGATAGAGAGAAAAGTTTTGCTTCTACCTCTCCTTCTCTGGATCAACTAGAGCATCCTTGTTCCTTGGATCCATGAACCTCAAGTAATACCTGGTCACAAAAAACAATTTTCTTTCAATAGCAATAGCTGCCAGCACTGTCTCTCCTTTCGATACAAGACCCTGGATATTGCATTCAAAAATGGAACACTATGCTTGTTGATTTCAACATACTGAGCAGTGAGATTTTGCATGTATTTTTCTCAGAAGTTTGAAACAGACTTCTGAGGAAAGGTTTTGGCAGGTAACTAATCTAGATGCTTGAGTTGACTTACCCTAAAGCATCAAGTATGCATATCAGAGCATCTGACTAATTCCAAAAAAAGAGTGAAGGGGTTGTTGGTGGGGCATTGGGGGGTGAGGGATAGAGGGGAAAATTACCAACAAGAACCAGCCCACTGGGGCATTGTATTGGTTTCACGCAATGCTGGCTGTTTTGACTCTACATCAATGGTGCGCACCTGTCAGTCACCCACTGCCCTTTCAGTCTTGTCTATGTAGTCTGTGACAGGTGCAGACACCTAAGTTTGTACTTCAAAACAAGACTTGGAAAGCCCCTTCCAGAATCTACATCATCTTGTTCGTTCTGATTGAAGAAGCTGAATGCTATTTCCACTCACCTCAACCTAGCTAGCCCAAGGATTAGACAAAGGAAGACAAACACCCAACAAAACCATTCTGTGGTACATCAGCAACACTGCAAAGAATCTGTAGTCAAACCCTACCCAAGAAGTGGCCTTTGCAAGAGGTGGTTCCCCAGTGCCAGTTGGGGTAAATTCATCAATCTCTGGCAAAGTCACAGGCAACTCATTTTCAGGCACAGGCCTTGCTTCACCAGAGCCTTCTAAGAGGACAACTGGAAAAGGCTCTCCCCAGTATCTTTGTCTGGCAAATAACCAATCTCGTAGTTTGTAATTGACCTGCCCAGGATCACATGAAGCAGCCATTAGAGCAAACCAACATGTGGTCATCAGCTGTTCCCTTCAGGGCTTCAACATCATTTGAAACCAACAGAATCCTCCTCCTTACCTGTTTTTTACCTAACCCGATCTTCTCAAGCCATGTTGTCACTTTCATCCCTGCTTCTACAGTAGATAACCCATTTAAGTCAATCTCATACGAGGAATTGACTAGCAACCCATCCCCTGCATATGCCTTCTTCTGATCCCAGTCCTGGCCTTCTCTAGGGGAAACCACAAGCCGCATTGGGAGTCCAAATGCTAGGGCGAATTCATGGTCTCTGGAGTCATGGGCAGGGACTGCCATAATTGCACCAGTTCCATAACTGCACAACCAATGTTGCCAGTCAGCATCACATTATTAGCAGTTGGAGGCCACTATCAAATTCATCAAACCCTTCAAAATGTCCATGGGTTCGGCATCGCATCACAAGCTCATAAGACAAGCCTGATTCATGAACCAGCAGAGCTATTTTTTGTGTGCTAGGTCACAGTGGCACATTAGTATGGGATTGTCAGAATTAGACTATTGCTGATCCACAAGAGCTTTAGCACAAAATACAGCATTCTGCATACCATTGCAGAACCAAAAAGTCTGGGAGTTGCACTGTGGTCACTACATGGTACACCTCCTCATCTTGCTGAGATCCATAGAAGACACAGAAAGCCTACCTGCCTAGCACATAATCAGCCACCCATACTGGTATAGCCTCTGCTGTGGCTGGGTTCTTTGCATAAGCACCAGTAAACACACCAGTTTTCACTTTCTGGAGTTGTGTTCTTTCCAAATCACTTTTCCTCAAGGCTGCTTCTGTGTAATCTTTGACCTGATTGGCATAACATGGACAATTAGGGTCTGAAAAATGTAGGTGCCCAGTAACATGTTCCACACACTCATCTGAAGGCAGACAGGAAAAGCCTTGTCATGAGCACATTACAACCTTAGAGGAGGGAGGAGACCCACAAAAACCAAAACAAGGAAAAGCATCAGAATTAATACAAAATTCAGTTGGTCTAAAATCAACCTGGAAGTCCAGGTCCTTCTGTTCATGGAAACTAAAAATCCATGTGAATGTCAAATATGAGTTAGTTTTCAGTTCAGTTGTGTGCATTAGTCTGAGCCCAGTTAAGTTCATTAAGCTCCCATTGAAGCTGAAAGACAAAAAATGGCATAATGTGTGCAATGTGAGTGTGTTATAAATTTACTCCACACATATATATTGAGGAAGCTAAGAAAAGCTTTGTGTCAACAGCTGCTACAACCATTCCCAAAAGAGGAGCCAATGGAAAAAAAGAGAGGCCTATTTAAAGGAAATATGGAAGAGCACAAGGAAGGATGCAGGAAAGGAAGAAGAAAGGCCAGGAAGCCAAATCAAAAGTTTCCTGAATAGAACGTACTGCATTTCTCTGTTCTGATGTAGTTACTTGATCCAGCAATGGGTGCTCAGGGCCAACAACAAGGTAGCTGCAATGACACATCCATCATCGAGTCACTCTCACACCAACATTTTGGGCATCCATCTGTTCTTCCATAAACAAGACAGGGTAAGAAAACCTACGTGGCACCACAAAGGGTGTCAGGTCTTGTAGTGTAAACTCGCAGGCTCGAACCCACTGGTGCCCCACTGCTGTCCAATACATGGAACTCCACTTCAGCACCCTCAGAACGGCCAATCCAGTTACGCTGCATGTCCTTTATGCTGTCAGGCCAATCCAGCCCATCGAGATCCTCTAGTAGTCGATCTGCATACTCTGTTATTCTCAGCATCCATTGTCTCATTGGCTGCAACACAAACAACCACCATTTGGTAGGATTGTAAGGTGACCTTCTTGTTGCACATGATTTTGACTTTTGAGTAGATTCCTCATGCTCTCTCTACCTCAGAGAGCAGTTGGGAGTAGGTTAATTCTGGATAGGTTAACTCCTATTTCTCCTTGGTTGAAATACTGTCAGCCTTCCCATCAAACTTCTACTATTAGCAAATTTCCACAGTACTTCCACAAGTTGTTCCCAAAGTACTTTCCATTGGGGACTGGATTTTTCTCTAAAACAATCCCAGTCAGATACTTGAACATGAACAAGAAAGTATGTCCTCCATACAAAAGAATTGTCATGTCCTCAAACAAGATTGAACCTGAGAATTGCTAGTCTATCCCAATTGATATGGGGATCTTTCTTCCATAATCACATCATCACAATTGAAACAACTTCTGGATAGGCGTGCTAGAGGTCAGAGAAGACAAAATTGAATCCACATAGAGAGATACATGACAAGGAATCAAGAACCTCACCTTACGAACAACAGGGTGGCTTCCACGTTCACTCAGGCCATCAATTACTTCTTCGTTTGCAAGAACTGTTCCAAGTGCAGGGCACCAATTTACAGCAACTTCTGCCTGGCACACTTACAATGTTCAGCTTCATATTCCTATATATGTGGTAACATAGGAGTTGGTCGTGACAACAGCCTTGCAGGGTCACCAATATAGATCCATTGTCTTTGTGTCTCCATTTCCACCACCCAGTTAGCCAACATCTAGTTTAGGGCACACAATGTCCCCTGATAAAGGGTTTAAGAAATAGAACATGGAGTTGTATGATACATGGAATGAAGAAATGAAGCTCTATCAAATTCACCTGGTATGCCAACCCTCGCTTGAAAAGCTGAAGAAATATCCACTGTGTCCACTTGTAGTAGTCAGGCTCTGTGGTGGAGATCTCCCGTTGCCAATCATATGAGAAGCCCAAGGCTTTGAGCTGCATAGTATGGCCATGATTTATTACATTCAATGTGCCATATGCAAGCAAGTCACAATGGAGCAACTTCATGGATGCAATGATAGCAGTACAATAGAGTCGCTCAAACAGTAAATACTTTACCTGATTGCGGAAGCGATCAATGTTTTTGAGAGTTGTTAATCTTGGGTGAGTTCCTGTCTGCAAAGAAACAGAGATTACACACAACAGACTCCTTTTCATATTCTTTTCCATCACACCCAAATAAGCTCCTACTACTTTCACCTAAATACACCAGCAAACGAAGAATGAAATTATCTCCAAGCACTGATGGATTAAATCTATTAGAGGATTCATCATAAGTTATAGATAGTAATTGCAACAAAAAGAAGGAAGACCCATTTATCTTCGTAAGTTGGGAACTTTTGCATACTTGCAATTTAAGTCAGCCTGTATACAACTGAGAGGTGACCTCATAATGAGGCCAAAGAGATTTCAGATTGGACACAAAACCAGCAAACAGGATAAATAGGAAACCCAACCCTAAAGAACTAAAGAAACAAAAATAAACTAAGGAGCAGTTTGAATGACAGCAATAGACACATGCATGTTCAGAGACCTTAGCAGCAACATGTATGTCATTGACCAGCTACCATCACACCCCCACTGAGTTCTTTAGCTTCCAGCAGTAGACGGTGATAAATTTGTACATTAACCAATGTACTGAGCTTCTGTCATGAAGACCAAGGAAACCAAGAAGAAACAGGAGCACACATACACACAAAATTTGGAAAAACAAGAAAAGGGGAAAGTGCAGAGAACTCCTACAGGTCATAAAGTAGACAGATCATAAACTCTCTGAGCATGAAGAGGGAACATGAAAATGATAGATCCTGATAGAATTTCCTAATTCATCCTCAATGGCAAGGGTGGCTTGCAAGAAGTATACCTCAAGGGCATATTGTTCAGCAGGTAATCCAAAGGCATCCCAGCCCATAGGGTGCAAAACATTGAATCCACACATGCGCTTGTAGCGTGCAGTTATGTCAGTAGCTGTGTAGCCTTCTGGGTGCCCCACATGTAACCCTGCACCGCTGATGACATAGATATATATAAAGAAATGGAAGCCTTTTTTCCAAAAAAATAAAAAAATGGAAGCCAACGTAGAGAGATGAGAAATGAGAACAACATGCACAACAAAGATCACATTGGCAACTAATTGCCAGGAGAAAGACAAGAACTCAAAAGAGCTCCCGAAAAGGAAGGCCAGAATGAGGCACAAACCTTGGATATGGAAACATGTCAAGTACATAGAACTTGGGCTTTGAAGTGTCAATTGCATCAGGGGTATGAAAAGTCTGGTTCTCTTCCCAGAATTGTTGCCACCGTGCCTCTATTTCTGGAAAGGGGTACTGTAATATCTTCTGAGAAGTCTCTAATGCGGCATCCTGCTCAACCTGAGACCCAAAAAAACTTCCAATTGAGAACTCTCAAATGATGTGCTCATTGCTCTTGCTAAACCCAGACAGCTTGATAGAAAACATTCAAATGTTGTTTGCAAAAAACATCTGCTTGTGCCAGATCATCTGGTTGCACAAACCTAATTCCTCCAGAATTAGTTCCCTTCCACAGTAGTAGTCATTCTCGTACCACATGGAGCAGACTTAGGGTTTTAAGTCCTTGAAAGGCATTGCATACTGAGCTAGATTCTGCACAATTCAATGTAATTGCAAGGAGCAAGGATTTCTCTACATTGTGTGTGTGTGCGCGCGCGCGCGTCTCCTTCCTTACAGAGATTGCATGCGGCTCTTTTGCAATCAACGATATGCATTAGCAAAATCTTGCACTTGATTAACTACTTGTTCTTGTGGCGATGACGGTAGTGAATGAGCAAACTAGCGATCAATGCGGAACAAGAGGCTCATGGATTCTAAGCGAATTGCTTTGGAAAGAGTCCGTAACTGAAGAAAACATTGGCGCACCTGAGTTGCAGTGGTATCAATGGCGGCTTGACAATGGATCGCCCGTCTCCTGTCTAGAACGGCATCGGCCTTGGTCCTTCCTACGCCGACCGAGACTCGCTCCCAGACGCCACAACGCCTGACACTTCTTATAGCTAAAACCTTCCTTTCCCTCCTTAAAACCTTGTCTAAAATCGGTTTTCCGCAACTTCCCGACACCGACAAGATGCGAGCTCCGCCGTGAAACCCTCCGCCGGTGCAACACCGTCGCATCATTGCAGCAGCCAAACTGGCGTTATAGGACACCAATTGAGAAGGCGTCAGTGGCGGACGGGCCCAGGAAAGAGCCATAGCAGACATTGAGCAGCTATGGAGTTCCAGGGATGGCCAGAGCAGTTCGCAATTTGCTCACAAAATGCACTCGGCTCACAAAATCTCTTCCGCCATCGCCACGGCCTCTTCTTCGTCATCCCCATTCGAGATCCCCAAAACCACATCCCCATACGAGATCCCCCAAAAACCCACATCCCCATCCGATATCCCAAAACTACATCCCCGTCCCAGATCCCAATACCACATCCCCATTAGAGATCCCAGAATCACGTTCCCATTGGAGATCCCCAAAAACCACATCCCCATCCCAGAACCCCAAAACCACATCTCCACCCGAGATCCCCAAGATCAGATCCCAAACGAAGTCCGATCTATAATTTCGCACCTCGATGGGATCCCAATCCAGGTTCCCAAAAATCCGTGACGCTCTTGCTGCACGAACAGGGGACTACGAAGCTCTTTTCTTCTTCAATTTCGTGTTTTTCTGGTTTCGTGACGATTTTTTAAAATCAGATTTTTGCTTGCCGGTGTATGAAATTAAGCAAGAATATTGGCGCTTGAACATGCACTGTTTCGTGAGGAATCTTATGATCAGATTTTTGCTTGCATATTATGAATTTATGATAGTAAATTGTGGGCCTGCAGCATGCACTGTTTCATGAGGAAGTTATTGATCACATTTTTGCTTGCAGGTGTCTGAAATTATGCACGGACTATGGCCCTCGAACATGTACTGTATGTGTGTGGAAGTTTCTATCACATTTTTGATTGCAGAACTTTGAAATTATGCAAGAAAATTATGGACCTGGAACAACATGCACTGTTTTGGTGAGGAATTTTTTGATTAGATTTTTGATTGCAGATCTTTGAAATTATGCAAGAAAATTATGGACCTGGAACATGCACTTCTTGCATGCACAGTTTTCATAAGGACGTTTTTTTATTTGATTTTTGCAAGGTTACACAGAAGAGAACGGAGTCTGGTGCTAGAATTTAAGTACCTGGAGTCTTAAGTATGTTTAGTACATGATTTAAGGTCGATTCACACCTTAAGATAAGCTATCTTTGTGATAGGCCTTAACATGCAATAATGACCCCTGTTCTAACCCTGTCACCTTATCAAGGAAGTCTCTAACCTATGAGCAAAGTAATACAACAAACTTTTTTCGCACATACAGTTAATTAGCACATCGACAAGTCAACACATTACCTGTGCACTACCTTTGTTCATCGTGATCCATGGTAATAGCATCGACCTTTGTACAACATCATTTATTTTTAGCATTGATGGAGCTTTTCCAGAGTGTAAAGAATCATCACAATTTTTTCTTTTGTATATTTTGGTCTCTCATTAGGTTGAAGAAATCATGTTCACTATGTATTTTCTAAGCTGCCAGAGAACTTCCACCGGATGGGAGTTACCTACAAGCTTGACCCTTCTCACTATCTCTGTCATTGCAACATTGTCCCTTTGCAATGTAACTGTCACGGCAGTGCTTTATGTTAATAGACCCTTCTCTTATACTTTCTAGCTCTTTGCTTTTACTTCTTTGTGTGTATGTAGGAGGTCTTCAAATCTTCATTATGCCATTGTCTAATAGGTGAAGCAAGAGCTTCCTCACATGGATGTCCTCTGTTCATTTTGCTGTTTTTTTGCAACCTCATAGCTCAGCTCTATTTTCTATAGCATTAGCATCCTCTGTTCAATTTTTCTTTTGTTTGCAACATTGTTGTTTAACTCCACTTTCCACAACGTTGACACTTCCTTTGCTTGGATTTTCTTCAATTTGCAACATCATTGCTTAGCTTTATTTTTACAGCATTGGCATCATCTACTTTACGTCTTCTTCTATTTCCCACAACATCGACATTCCTTTTCCTCCTTTTGCACTTCATTTGTCCATTTTTTTTTTGTTTACAATTGTGCATTTACCTTGTTCCTTTATTTTCTTTCAGATTCATTGTTCACAATCTTTTCATTTGTGCCTTTTTTCGCAGTGTTTCTTTGTGCTTTAAGTCATCTGGTTTTTGCTGAAGCTCATGAAGCCTCTTAAAATAGTTCTGCTTGCACAGTGTTTCCAGCTTGTAATCCAAACACAAGATCCATTGATCAACAAGGAGCCTATGTCCACTTCATCTGATTTCATGAGTGAATTACAATCTTTTCCTTTCCATGGCAACAGATGCAGTAGCATGTTTTTGGTCGAAGCAATGGTTAATGCATTGAATCTACATAGCTATATGATCTTTTGCATTTATAACCTGTTGTTGAATCAAGACTTGGGTGATTGGGTTAAAGCACGATCAACAAAAATGGTACTCACAATTCCTTATGACCCAATATGATGACAGAAGATGGATTGAGCACTTCCGGGTTAGTAGGAGTTTTATGAGACAATTGACTGAAAGGTTGAAGCACACAAGGGAAAAAAAAACACACATTATAGGTGCATAGTCCCAGTGAGCATCAGAGTGGCATGTTCATTGTTTAAACTAGCTCATGCATTTGAATACTTACAATGCAGTGAGTTTTTTGGCTATTGGAAAATCTACAATGCATGTGGTCCTCTCTGAGTTTGTTCAGGCAGTGAATGCAGTTTTCAAAACTCAATTTTGGTGAGCTGAAGGTGAGAGTATGCTACAGATCATGGAAGGATATAAGGACTTCTCTGGCCTACCAGGTGTTCCAAGGGGCCATTGATGCAACTGAAATCCACATACAGGTTCAGTGTGCAAAGATCTACACCTGTTCAATCCCCTCGGTTTAGTTTGGAGATTGGCTTAGTTTTGCTGTGGAAGCAAGTCTGTGCCCAGACATAATTGCATCACTTGAATAAGCATTATCATTTTAGAGAAATTGGAACACTGTGCAGCAATTTTGTGTTTTTCTATCTGTAGATATAAAGCTAAAAAAATTTGTTGTCAATCTTATATGCACAAAAAAGGCAGATGACTGATACTCAACTTTTGATGCAAGTAAAAGAATGGAACATACCTTGAGCAGATTCCAGCAGTAGAAGCTCCCTGGAAAGAAATCATCAAAACTGATTCCTGAAACCTTCCCATGTCCACATGACTCTGGAGGTGAAATTAGGCTCCATTATAGTGGTGCTTGGTATGATCTGGGCCTTTCTTCGTATTAGCTTCACCACAAACTCAATGTAGGAACTGAAGAGATCCCTTGTAGGAGTAGCCAGCTACAAGTCCTGCACCAACAGCATATCCACAGAGCTACAATGACACTCCATTACTTACCAGAATATTTGATCTGTCCTATTGTATGCAGTATTCCCAGGAAATAAACCCAGAGATGGCTTTACCAAACTGACTCTGAGACACACAAACATTGTAAACTGCCATAACCATGGCCCACTGTGAAAATATTTCTCCTTTCTGCTGAGCCAACCAGTAACATGTTATCAGACCATTGCACCATAGGCTTCTCAATCCTAAAATACTTTCCAGAAGAAAACTTTGCTGTACCAAGGGACAAAGTGCAACTTGCAAGCTGAAGCTTGTTTCCAGAAATTGGGGGTTAGATGTTGTCTCTCACTGTTCACAGGTGTTAACACTTCTGCAAAATCCTACAACCATCCTGAGTTCAGCCATTGAACAACAGATTCATTCCAAAGTTCACAGGACAGACTCCTTCTATCCACTTGCAAAAAGGATGGAGGAATTCACCCTCAATTCAAGAATATGGAAGTGAGGGTGTTTGTCTAGTACTGTTAGGCAAACACACCAGTGTACAACAATACACCTTCATGATCCAAATTTCTAGTGGGAACAAATTGATTCCTGTCCCTGTCCTGCCACACAATGCCTAGAAACTTTGGAGCTGAAACAGAGAAACAGCTTTGAGTGCACCCATAAACCTGGTGGTCACCAAAAACCTGAAATCCGCTAAGGAGATCTGCCACTGGCAAAGGAGGTGCAGGGAAATCTGACCACATAATCTTCCTCTTCTTCCCTTTGTCATTATGTGGTTCCTGGAAGGTGATATTCCATCTTCAAAGCTCTTTTTGTCCACATTTATGTCTGTGCATACGTCATTGTGATACTTTTTGAGCAGCTTTGAGTACTGTGCCTGCAGTTGCAGTCTTCAAAGGTTTTCTCTTGGTCAGCTGTACAGACTTCATGGGAGCCTTTGGCAATTTCCTGTGCACAGCATCTGTTGTCTTTGACACAGGTACTGCAGCATCCTGTGCAACTGCTGTTATCTTGGTTTTGGACTCTAAAAGCACCTGCCAAAATGTAAACCTTTCAAGTTTCAGAAATGATGCTGGCACCATTCCCTTTAGTCACAAGTATTCATAAGACTATGCATTGAAACAATACATAAAAGCAAAACATAGCAGAATCAGTAATTATGAAGACTGCTCATCTCTTTCGACAATAGGGATGAGGTTACCTTTTGCTTCACCCGTTTTCTTTGTTGCTGACGTCCAACATTCCGCTTTCTCTTCACAGGCTCCACCTTCATCTGTGTGCCGGGCCACCAGGAATTTGCAGGCTTGTAAAAAAAGTGGAAATTCAGGTATGATGAACCACCTACTCTAATACCTGCTGCACCTCACAGTGTTGTGCTCAAATGAATGTTTCAACCAGAATGTAATTAGATGTTGAGATGAATTTGAGATGAAAAAGCTTTTTCAATATCCATTCATTCCACTACTTAGGACAAATGGGAGTTGAACCAGACAGAGCTCCTGGACAACCAGCCCAGGTGATTGATTGTCAGCCAGAGTGAACCAACAGCCACCAGCGCACTGTGAGGAATGGATGATGGGTGGACAGGATACACTTTTCCATTGCATTCCAGTTCCCTACCTAACCATGGTGGTTAGCTTAGTTTCTGCTTTTACTACCTAGCTACTAACAAATCACTAGCCCTTACTACCTACCATCTACATGCATCTATTTACCTAGAAGCCACCTATTATCCTACCCAGTACCTACCTACAGGACCTATCTTTTACAGAATAGGCTACCGAGGTGAAACCCAATGTCAACTCAGTTGGGGTTCATCCACTACTTCATCATAATACTCCAATGGATGTTGGTTCACGGTGGCCTTCCTTGTCTGGACTGTGCGGAAATTGAATCCAGCAAGAACAATATAACTGAACAGAAACATGAAACAAAACTGGGTGTAAGAGGAAAAGAGGAACCTGTGCTGTTGCCTTCATACGAGCATTACGTTCAGCGTGAGTCTCACCATCCTCCTCTTCCTCTCCGTCACTGTCCAATTGGACCTTCAGCTTTCCCTCCACAAGCTGCTTCACTGACCGAGCATGGCCCTAACCCCATTGCACAAATATAACAAGACTGAAGTCAACAGGAAAAAATAAAAGCCCATGGTTTTATCAACCTTATGAGAGTTGCTCAAAGTGTCAAACGTGCATCATCACCTTCATCACAAACAACAGTGATGAAGCTACCATGACTACCCACTGACTTTCATTAGATCCCAACAGTGCAACACAAGTAACAAAACCGATCAAACTCCATAAGCATGTTTTGGCATTTGCTAATTTATATATGTCTTGGAAGAGATTTCTCTCTGCAAAATGAGTGCATCACAGAAGTTTGTAGGGTTTGTCCATTATGACAACTCTGCCTCCAGATTTGTTTCATGCTGCAAAAATCTACATTGTAGAAATGCTTGTCAAAAAATCATTGATTTGAAACTTCAGTTTTTGCAGGCAAGAGATTTGTCATATGTTCCCAACTTTTTTGGGGCTTCTTACCTTGGAGCCTAGATGTGCTTGCATTGTCTCTTCTGAAAGACAAAGAATTTTCGGACACAGTCGACACTTATAAACTCCTCGTCGTCCTCTTCCTCCACCAATGTGTATCACCACTGTCTCTTCAAGTCCTTTTTCTTCAGCTCGTTCCTTTTCTGTTTCTTCCACAGCTTCCGCCCACTGGTTTGACACCGGCTTTTTCTTGCTCTTCAAACCATGATCCTCAATATCAACTGCTTCAGATGCATGCCAACCAAAGCTGGCACCTTCTTCTTCCTCCTCCTCTTCTTCTGAATCACCATCAGGTCTTCTTTTCACACCTGCAGAAAAGAGCTCAGAAACCTCAAAATCTCTACAAGTTGATGTTGCCAAACCCTCCCAGAATCAGGTCAAATACTTTCAAGCCAGCTCAAATTCCTTAGAGCAGTTTGGTTCCTTTCAAGCAAGCTCAATGGTAATCATGCTCAATAAGCATGCAACAACAGAATTGAAGATAGAGCACAAGAAGGACATACAACGGACAAGCTGTGCATCTGAGAAAGCTCAAAGGTGATCATGCTCAGTAAGAATGCAACAAAAGAATTGCAGATAGGGCACAAGAAGGGCATGCAAAGGGGCAAGCTGGGCACCTGAGCCTGCTTCTTCTCCTTCTTCTTCTTCCCTTAAGCTTTCGTCGCTTTCGTGACTGGATGCTGTTGCAACATCACACACAAAGCTTTCTTCAACTGCTAGTGGTAATAGAAGTAGATTTTCCTTATCGAAAAATCGACCATCCAAGATCTCAACAACCAATCCTCCACCGAAAAAACTTTTGCGAGCATCTCCGAGACATGAAAAAAAAAATCTTCCACCGAAAAAAAATTTGGTGAGCATCTCCAAGCCCTCAACAACAAGCTCTCCACCGTAAAAAATTATTTCAGTAGACAAGCTTCCTGCGCAACACACACACAAGATTGCAAAATCGAAACTGAAACTGTCATGGCTTCGATAATACCTGGCCACGCTCCATCGTCTTGCTCGTCTTCTGCTGCAGAGCTAAGATCAGAACTTGTGTTCAAAGAAGACGACGAGGACGACGAGGATGACGACGAGGCATCATCTCCATTGTCCGCATGCTCGATGGCATAAAACTGGCGCTTAATCATGGCTTCTTCGCAAAAAAAATTTCAGCCTTGAAAAACAAACAAAGATTCTTTCAACGCTCAAGCGCTTCTTGCCTCCTCTCTTGTCGATGTTCTGGGCGTCTGCGTGTGTTTAGGGTTTGAAGTTCATTAGGGTTTGATGCTGGACTTCTCTTCTCAGGAAGAAAAACCGTAAAGATCCGGGACTCACTGTCTTCGTCATCGTCTCTGCTGCTGCTGCCGTAGTCAGATTTACGTTGTATGTATTTCTAGGAAGGCGTGCGTGAGATCTAGGGATGTTGAAGCATTTGACGAAGGTAAGGATAGAGTTCAACGCCTTCGATCCGAGGGCAGCTTCGGCGCTTGAGTTTCTAGCCCAATGCAACTCTCGGAAAGCGCGGAGCTCCAACCCTAATTGCGAGGTTGTGGTGAAGAGACGCACGGACGATGCTCCTCCTCGTGTGGCTGTCACCTTCACCAACGGCCGTGAGGAAGTCATGGACGGGACCGCCATGGCGGCTCAGCACATCAGAAAGCGTATCTTGGAGCAGGCGGAGCTGATGGAGACGGAGAAGATGTTCAGGGAAGCAGGCTATGACTGGCCAGTCATCATTCCGTCGGAAGAGATTGAAGCAAGCAAGAGATGAGAGAGTTCTTTCTATTTCTTTCAGATGTAGGGTGAGAAACATACAGCATGCAGGCTGCTTTCAGATTGCACAAGTGTTTCTTGCATGACAAAAGCTGGGATTTTCAGTTCCATGAAACCCTAACTCTCTCTCTCTCTCTCTCTCTCTCTCTCTCTCTCTCTCTCTCTCTCTCTGACTGAGTTTCTGTGCTGTAGCAACAGCATCCTTGGGTAGCTCTTTGAGTTCCCCATCAGATTTGCATAATACTGCTGTTTGGTTTGGACTCGGCAATCAATTGAACCATAGCTTGCTTTTAGGAGAGAGGTAGAATTTCTGAATGCACAGAGAGTAAAGGTTGTTCCATGGAGTGAGCAGCTGGATGTGTACATGCTTGGCAGCAAATGGCAAAGCTGATGGCAAACATGCAGTTCATGAATATGATAGACAAAGTCTGTTTTGTACTTCCTTCTTTGTGAGATTCACAAATGACTGACTGTTGTAGAAGAGCCAAAAGATACAATTCTTTCAAGGTTGGCTCAAATCAGATGTCTGAAGGAACTATTGCTACTTATAAAGATAGTTCTTAAGCAGAAAGTAGTGGTGGCCTCATTCTGGCTCTTGCTAATATACTTCTCTACACTCACTATCAGATGAGGCCAGTTGGGGAGTGTGAGTTGCAGCAGCCTGTCACTGAATTTGGTGATGATGGCCTGACACTTTGTGATGAACTTTGTCAGCGGCTGCTTCTTGTATGGTTATTACTGCACTCATTGTTGTGTTATCCTCAAAAGTGTTTTGTTGTGGAGGTTTATCTGCAATCTTAGAGATATGGGAGTTTCATATTTCAGTATATGAAAGAATTGGTGCATCTGTGAAGAATTGGTGCACCTTGTGTCCAAACTTGGAGTCGTGAATGCTTGATAGTCTTTTGTATGTTCACTTTTGTATGTTCACGGTGGTTGTTGTTGCTATGGGCTATTTTCAGTCAGAGTAGTGGTTTTTTGATAGCACTGCAATGTCAAAGGATATGGTTCTTGCAGGCATCACGGGACTGCTGTTTATGTTTGCATCTGTGAAGAATTGGTGCATCTTGTGTTCAAACTTGGGCGTCATGAATACTTTAGTCTTCTATATGTCACTGTTGTTGAGGTGGGCTATTTTCAGGCAGAGTGGTGGTTTTTCTTTTGCTTCCTGTTTTGCTTGCTCTGGAATTGTAGATCTTCACTTCCATGAGCCTGCTAAAGGCTTCTCTCTTTTTGATTCAGGTCTGTGGTTGGATGTGGATGGTGGATATGACCGCATCTTGTTGAACCCAAACAGGGGGATCATGTAACATGTTTTGTGGAGTGTTTGGTACACGAGTGCTGTTTTCACATTTACTCTTGTTTCTGCTGGAGTGACAATTTCCTGACACTTGGCTATGATGGCACTCACTCATGTCATTTTGTTGTTTTTTATTTGACCAGAACAAAACCAGAAAGGCAACAGAAACTCAGGACGCAGATTGTGTATAATGGTTTGCCCAAGTTTTTGGGCAGATTATTATATGCTTATCTACACCCACTGTTGGGAGCTGATGAACTTGGTGGGTAGTCATGGCAGCTCGTCACTGCCGTTCGTGATGAAGGTGATGGTCTGTCACTTTGTGAGTGACTCTCATGAGGTTATGACTGCACTCATTGTCGTGTTACCTTTAATTGTTGTTGTGGAGATTTCTGTGCAACTTCATCAAGCTTTTTGTTTGACCAGAACTCACAGAACAGTGATTACCTTCAAAGTAGTGTTGTGGAGATTTCTCTGCAAATCTCATAGATAATTTTTCTCAGCAATGTGAACCTTAGGCTGCTTAGATGTTTGCTTGTACAGGTACAGACTAGAATGAAATGATTTTCACAACCACAAGCTTGTTGCAGCTTGAATGAGGATTCTATTGACTTGTTTTGATTGGCTAACTTGATGACTAAATCTTGCCATTGCTTCAGGAAATACAACAGAGGTGTCAATGCTTTTATATGGCTCAAAAAGTTTTTGGGGGAATCATTATATACTTATTTAAACCCAACACAGTGAGCTGATGAAGTTTGTGGAGAAGTCATGCCACTATTCAATATGATTCACCACTTGTTTTTTGTTGTGTTGCTTCCAGACTGCAGTTGTGCAGTTCCTCTGCATTCTCATCAGTACAAGTTGTAAAGAATATATTCATGTCTTTTTGTAGTTAGAAAATCTTTCTGTGAATAGCAACCAAGCCTAAATTACAAAC
Organism: Sphagnum tenellum; assembly: GCA_963921925.1. Taxonomy (NCBI): domain Eukaryota; kingdom Viridiplantae; phylum Streptophyta; class Sphagnopsida; order Sphagnales; family Sphagnaceae; genus Sphagnum; species Sphagnum tenellum. The sequence goes on from OY998152.1 coordinate 16,132,238, forward strand.
TCCAAAAAACTGAATCTTTCCATTATCATAAAACCTTATCATGCTTCTAGCATCACTATTTCACAACAACAACTTCTCTCTGTCAAAACCCCATAAAAATTCACTTACACACACCTAAAATGCACTCTTTCTCAAACACTCCTGGAACATGGTTCTCTTGTAAATCATATGACTATTGACTGTTTATTTTGGATGTGATCCAGTAAACAAGAAAGTAATCTCAGAACAAGAAAATGGCTCTCGTAATAGCACCCACAGACTTTAGATCAACATGAATATATTACATGGATCGAACATCTTGAAAGTATCAATCATTTTTATGGGCATTTTACACTAGTATTGGCAGCCTGTTTGGGCTGCCAATAGAAGAATTGGCTGATGTCTTCCCAATGTATTAGCTATGCTGGAAATGTTGCTGTACAACTTCCCCCACTGTTTCAAGGAACCACGTGCCTGCAAGGTACAATGTTTCAAATTGTATTTATCCCACCTACGATACACCACTGAAGCTTGTTGTGTCCAACTAAGTTTCTATGGTACAGGCATGACAACTTCACACAACCACAACATCGGTGGTGTCTGGAAAGCTACAGAGAAAAGACTTTTTGGATTAAGGCAACATGGAACCTGGCAGCACCTTTCAGCACCCAAACAGTGAATCTGCCTGCAATCTCCAACTTGGAAGTCAGCAATCATCATCGTAATGGACTGAATCAATAGGACTCAGATCTCGCCCCCCATTGACACCCTTTTGAGCCCCTTGGTGCTGGTGCTCTTTAGTGAAGAAGTCTCAACAGACTTTTGTATTCCATTTGGTTTCCTGACTCCCTGTGAGTTTAGTCACCTTCATAATCTTCCCCACCACTACTGTCACCCTCTCCCCTCCGATGCCTACTTCGAATACCACGACGAACCACCATCTCTTCATCCTCTTCACTATAATTGCTCACAACTTCCTCACTTGATGGTGATGATGGGGCATCAGGCTCTTCCTCTTGGCCAGCTGTGGAAGCAACTTTCTCATGCACCTCAGACTTTCGTACAGTCTTTGACACTTTCCTTTTACCCCGAATACCATCATGGCCCTCATCAACAGCAAGCAGTCGCCTGCGTCGTGCTTTGCGCTTGCCCTTGGGCACATCCTCACGAGTTGCAACAGAATCCTTGTGTCTTGGAGGGTCATCATCCTCATCTGTTGCATCTCCTCCATAATAATCCCTTCTGTGCTTTTCAAACTTGCCTTTCTCAATACCATCATGGTGGTGAGGAGGGTAGACCCCTCCTTCTGTCTCATCATCTTCCTCTGATTCAGTCAAGCCTGAGGGTCCTTTCCATCGTCTTCTCCTGCTGGATGGAGGCTGCACCTTCACATCAAACAAAAAGTGATGTGAACCAGAGATGTTCATTCAGGAAACATGCATCTGATGCACACAGACAAATTGAATATCCAACAAGTAACTGCCCACCAGAAAATGATAAGGGAGTTGTATGCAAATCACCACATGACCATCAGGACATAAAACCCCTGGAAGAATAGTTCATGTTTATTCTTAATATGAATGTGGACTGTTTTAATCTCTCCTAATACAGGAAGTTGATGCTCAAGAAAACCAAAAACCTTTACCTTGTTAGTCCTGTGATCAGGATGGTGGGAAGATAGAGTACGTTTCTGTAAAGTATCAACTGACACCTGGCGGTGACCACTATGCAGGTATGGCTCTCCACTGACTTTTCGCAGTCTCTGCACATGCTGTCACCCACATTGAGATTAGATTGCTGCTTGTTTATGAGCTAGACACAAAAAGGTGATAATGTAGGGATCTCCTGGAAGAGGTTAGGCAGCAAAAGGGCCTATGGAAATGCCACACATAGAAAGGACACAGGAATTAATGGCAAGTCAGGCTTTAACATTAATTGGTGTCACTTGATGTCAGGCCCTGCTTACAGCACACCCCCTAAGGCAAATCTGTATGCTTTGCTTGGCTGAAGCACATATGCAGCTTATAAACACCTTTGATTACCAACACTCCAGAAGCCATAAGCCTCAGGCAAGTAATGCATTAAACAGGAACTAATGGTGTTGCAGCCTCAACTTGGTTGACAGACTTGTTTCTCACACAAGGATACAAATTAATGTCATCAGCATATGTGACCCAAAGCAGGACCTGCCAAATGATCCCATCCTCTAGAAGTGAAGTGAAGAGACTCAAATTAATGTCAAGTATCAAGGCAAACAGCAGATGAAGACATACTGGAGGAGCGGCTTCAACTGTGGCCACAGAAGAAATTGGACCTCTTGTGCCTTCATCAATCATTCCTGCCAGGAAACACCAACAAACAACTCTGTGAAAATTTTCCAATGCATGTGCTTAGTCATGAGAACAACAAAAATGTAAGATAACAGAACTACAGAAGCTTTCAGATGACACAATAGCAAAACAGGGCATTATGACACACATTGACACATCTGCATACTGCTTCACCATCAATTAACACCTCCAACAGCTAGGAACCACTGACTTCAGCTCCTTAAATTCCGATTTAGTAAATGAATTGCAAGTCCCAAAGAGCTGAACAAAACTGGGATAAACTGCGCAGCTCCATGTAGGATCACCTTCACCTATCTCCGGTACTATTGGTACTCGATCCACCTTGAAAGTTGCTAGAGCACTCAAAGTAATGGAAAAACAACCAAAAATACAGCAATGCCAGCAAAGCATCCTTGTACATAACCTTCTAAGACCCTCAATAGGCATGCAGTTCCTCTAAGAGTCTTTTCAGCTTAACTCCCCTGGCAGTGCTCTGAAGGCCTGTTAAGCAAGTCAACGACTGAATCCTCCTACTCAACTATGCTGTTCAAATACTCTGCAGGCAACCCTGAATTTGGTCCATCCAATAAATGTACTACAATCTGCTCATAGACTCTTGACAATCAGCAACAAATCAATTGGTCCCCACAGTAGTTTATGCTGTTCCCCCCATAGACTTCACTTGATTACATCAAGTGCAATTTCTGGGTCTATGCTCTTCCAGAGTAAGCAGAAGCAACAATGGTCCTTCCTCACAGATATAGGAAATACAAGTGTGCACATGGCAATTATCTTACACTATCCCCATATAGAGCCGTTTACGGATGTGATAAATAGCATATTCTTGCTGCCATCAACACAAACAATCTGTGTCTTTGACAAATTTCTGAGTGTCAATTAAATATAGATTCCACCACATACTCAAATTCTCTTAACGGTCCTTGCACCACAAAGAAAAGGAACTTACCAGGTCCAGAGAGATGTCCACCATCAGCAGGACTCTTTGGCTCACCAGAATCTGAAGAGTCATCAGTGCCCTGTGGCACTATTATGGAGAGCTTTCCTCTGGGAAAACTGGAGTGACGAGCAACACCTTCACCCGAACTATGTGCAGAAAATGGAATGGCAACTGCCTTCTCTTTACTGGATTCACTGTCTGGGGATCCAGATCTGGATTTCACTTTCAAGAATGCTGCTTCTTCTGTCCTGCCTGAATCTTCCTGTCTCCTGCTAAATGATACCGGGGGTGAAACACCCGAAACCTTTCCACCCTCATCCATGTGTCCAGAAGAGCTTCGAAAGTTGTCCTTGGATCGATCTTCACGCAGTCTTTTTCTTGGGACCTGCAGCTAAAGAAGAACTGCTTAGTGACTTCACACAGCAAGTTAACAAAAGCTCACACTCCTTGAGCTCTTGAAATCACATCCTCAGTTGGTAAATATGCAGATGCCACTCTGAATCAACAGAATATGATTTCCTCTCCAGGCAGAAGAAAATCTCAGTCATGGCACTGAAATCACTTGGAACAGCTTGAACAACCTCACCAAAAAGCTTCTACTACTTGGCCTTGCAACCAGGACAACCTCTAAAACACAACTCACATAAGGGGGCCCAACAATTGAGACAAAACTGATGAAAACAGCAGCTGTATACCCTGATGACCCTTTTTATCAACTGTCAAACACTTAACCAAAACTGCTGCAGAACATCTACACAAGTACTGCGGACTAGCTAGGAGCAACAACCCTAACACAAAACATGTGTTTACCAAATGGTGATCCTTTTGACTGGACCCTGCAGGTGTAGTCATGGCACTTGCTGATCGCTTTGCAGGTGTGACAGTCAAGGACTGGCTTGACGATGTCAGCTGATGTGTAGTATTTGTCTGCCGTACTCTTGGTAACCGAGGAACTCTAGGAGAGCTGTTCAGTTCTTGGTGTAGTTTAAATGCCAACTGTAAGAAAAACAAAAGCACCAATTAAAAATCACATGCATACACACAAGTGAAAATACTTCAACAACGTGAGCAACTAATACAAGCACATGACATGTAACCCAAACCACCAGAAATAAAGGAGACACAAAACAGCAAGTTACCTCTTCATCATTCATAGTGGTGGCTGATGTTGCCTGGCTTGTAGTGATGGCTGGAGCCACACGCTTCACTGCAGTTGGAGGTGGTGGAGGTGGCATGGTCAAGGTAGACTTGGAAGGTAGAGGTGCTGCATTCAAGCCACATTTCTCCTCCTTGTGAGATGTACTTACAAGTCCTGGCTTGAGTGGAGTTGTTGCAGTATTCTTGCTGACCTGACCCACAGAGGTCGATTTTGAAGGTGTCGACATAAGGGACGGAACCTGCTTTGTTGAAGAGGCTTGACTGGACAAAGTTTTCGAGGAGTGTGAATGAGAACTCTTGGAAATGGAAGTCATGTGCTTGACTGAAGAAGACTGCAAGGAAGGCTTTGCTGACGTTGGAGCTTTGAGAACTACACTTGCTGGATGCTTGGAGTTTTCTTTTACTGACAATCCAGATGGTAAAGGTCCTTGGCTACTTGTCCGCACACCAACAGCTTTTGAAGGCTTGGTCAAAGAAGTGCTGACCTCATTCAGCTTTGAGGGAAGGCTGATGGCTCTGGTGGGTACCTTAGAAATATTTGGTAGCTTGATGGGCACAGATGAGGCTGAGGACAATGGACCTGACTTGTGGGAATGCAGTGTACCAGATGGCAGCTTGCTATTCAATGCTGTTGTTGAAGAGGTGGTGCCACCACTTGAGGGTCTCCCACTGAGGACAGGGTGCGGAGGTCTAGATGAAACACCTGGAGTTGTCCACTGAGAAGGTGGAGAACAAGGGCTTGAGCTGGAGACTGTTTGCTGGGGCTTGGAAGAAGGGGGTGATGAGGGAGATGATGAAAGAGCTCCAGAAGAAGGAAATTTTGGTCCTGAGGTGCCTCCAGGTTTTGGCACAATGCCTGAGCCAGGGCCTGGAGGCTTGCCACCACCTGTGCTTGCAGAATGGGGTTCACTAATAGAACTGTTGGTTGGCTGCTGTGATGATGATACAACATGCACATGATGGCCACTTGACTGCCGTGCTTGCTGGCAAACTGGAGGTAAAGAAGGAGAAGAGGGATTCAGATCCACGACTGCATTTTGTGTTCTCTGCCCAGATTGCCCTGGCTGCTCCGGAAAATGTGTGTGAGAAAGACTACTTGTGGTAGGTTCAAGGTTTGAGCTTTGCCCAACTGGTGCTGATGACTGACTGACTGAATGTAGTTGCTCTTCTGGTTCTTGCTGCTGGCCAAAGGCGGAGGGCAATGGCTTGGAGGACAATGGAGGAGGATTTTTGTTGTTGTTGTTATTGCTTAGTGATGACAGGGAAGAAGGGTGTCCTGACATCATAAATTTCATAACCTGTGGCTGAAGGTTCTTCTGCATCTCTGAGAGAGTTGTCTCATCTGCACCTTCAATCCCAAATCACAACTGATAAGTATACTGCATATCAAGGGCTATAAATGCTCCAGTGGCCCCTTGAGGTATGGCATCTAGGATGCTTGGAGAATGATAATGATTGACCACTACAGGCACTCCACAGAAGAAATGACCAAACTTGCAATTCTGTGTTGGGAGGAGTACCTACCAGGCTTAACTGTCACAAAACTGCTGAAAGCTCATCATATGTGCAATAGGGCACAACAAAAATATTGACCAGAACTTTGAATGGAAGTTAGAACATTAGACCCATTGAATAGAGCTTAACCTTTAAACATCAGAATAGGGCTTTACCAGAAGTTGTTCTTGCAGGCTCTGACTCATCACTCCCAACAGGGAGTCCCAGTCTCTCAGGATAAGCTGGCAAATGCTGCTGATTCAAAGGCCCTGAACCCTGCTGCTGCCTTTGCTGTTGCACAGATTGCTCCCCAAGTGCAACTTCTTCACTAGACAGTGGAAAGCGCCCCAATGTGCAAGCTGACCCATGGCCCCCATGCTCCAAATTGACTGCACAGGTACCACAAAAAAATAATACTTTTTCTTCACATTTCCGCAAACAGTTTAAAGCTGAAAAAACAGTTCACAACAGAGCAATATATTACTCATTTGACATTAGTAGGGGCCCCAAAACCTGATAAGCAACTACACAGCAGCCTCTGAGCAAGGAGTATTTGTGATAGCAGGCAACCAGTCATGACTTTCAGACATGTGAAATAGAACTCACATGGTTTGTCCTCGGCTGCCTTGCAACTGGCCATTTCTGACAATCTCGAGCTTGGAGGGTCAGCTGACATGTCATCTACTAAATCTGTGTCAATTGTTGGAGTATGAGACAAAGTTTCCCTGGAGGGTGTGGCTTCAGCAAACACCGGGCTCTTCTGGAGAAGCAGTGTATCAGGCCGTTCCATCTGTAAGTCCAACACAGTTTCTTGCAGGGGACCAACAGGATTTCCAGCACCTGGCAACACGTGTTGACGAGGAGAGCTTGCAAAATCTGCAGGGAGTGAAACTTCACCCCCACAACCAGGAGCTGGCACATCACCACCTTTGTAACTAACTGATGCAATAGTCAAAGAATTCTGGTTTTGAACATGGTCATCAGCTTTTGCTTTAGCATTTAAAGTCTGCCCAGATGCAGCCGCTTCTGGCATATGCAGGGGTGTTGAAAATGGTGCAGATATAGCCCTTGCACTTCCAAGACCCCAGCCATTGTTACTGAACATCTTGCTGGAAGCTAATGTACTGGAGGTAACTGATGGTGCCGATGTACCTACTATTGGGGTTGACAGCTTTGGCGACACCTTTGTCGAGTCATGTAATTGCTGCGGTGAGGAAGCTTGCTCACCCTCCTTCCTGACTTCCTGGCCACTTGCAGCTTCAATGTGTGCTTCTGGCATGTCAACTCTCAGAAATACCAGTTCACTCACAGGTGAGTTGTTGGTTTCTCCTCCAGGCATTACCTGATATATGAACATCCCCATTGTTACTTTGCGTTCCACCAACAAGGAGAGAGAGAGAGAGAGAGAACAAGAAACAGAGAATTAAAGTGAGACCACAGTATACAAGGAAGACCATCATCTGAAAGTCCAATATAGAACAACACAAGAATTACAACACCATCCACAAACACTACATTTGAATGATGGAGTGAACTTTGAGAGCACATATTCAGGACCTACAACTCCAAGCAACAATGTCATTTGCTGAAGAAAAAAATAGAAATATCTTACCTCCAAGACCTCTTTGGGCTGTGATTCTCTTTCTCGCTGACAAACCGTTGCTTTTTCATCTTGCATAGCTGTGGGCAGTGTAGTAGCTGTGCTGCCACCTGCATTATTATCCCTTTCAGCATGGCTGCCCTCCACCACAGCTGCCTTATTATTGTCCCCAGGCCTTCCATTCCTTCCCAAAAACTCTGATTTTGTGGAACAACCAAGTTGCTCCATTTCATCATTCAGTTTTTTTGATCTAGACACATCCCATGTTTCTCGGGGATCAATCTGCTTTGGATCCTTGCACCCAGACTTACTTCCAGCTGCACCCTTTGCTCTTGCTTCCTCTGTGATTGGCATACTAGATGCAAGACAACTAGGTCCCTCTCGGAGCTCTGGTTCAGAAAGAGGCAGATCTCGTAACTTGGCACACTCTTGGCAGAGAAACAGCTCTGGCCCACCACCTGATCAAGAGAAACAAATAGCAGCAACCTGAGCTTTTCAGCATGTTTGAAAGTAAAAAAGCTTGTGCTCAATCTCATCAACTCCTCACACTACTACTCTGCAAGAGATATGCACCCAGTGTGTCTCCTCCCTCTGCAGGACTTTCAAATCTGAGTTTTGCAAAGAAGACTTCTCAGAAAGTTCCACAGTCTTTTGCTGCCAGATTTTGAGGATGTCTTTGACGCTGACCAACCTCTTGTGAGAATCAAACTTAAAACTTACCAGAACCATGAGCTTCACGACATGAAACTTGCTCAATCTTTGCACATTGACTGCACAGCAAGATACCTCCATCCATGAACTCCTGTACTGCCATCTTCTTCATAGCCTTGGGATTCTTTGGCGATGTCAAAGGAGACTTCAAAGAAGCTACACTCCCAACAATGCCAGCAACCTCTGAAATCAACCCATCACCACCTTTCTTTGAGTGCTGCTGCTGCTGCAGCTGTTCCTCATCTGTTGCTTTACCACCATCTCCACCAATCCTTGCCCTCTTCTTCACAGAGTGATCCTTATGACTGGACTCATCACCTGCACGTTTACCATGGCAATGTGATCTCTCCTCCTTGTTGAACCCTCGATGTTGTTGTTGTTGTTGTTGCTGCTGCTGTTGTTGTTTGGGTCGATGCTTGCAGTGCTTCCCTTCACCTCCTCTCTTACCATCACCACCACTGCCACCTCGCCTTCCATGCTTATCCTTGTGGCTGATGGTGGTGGCTGTATGGTCTGGCAATGGCTTCACATCCTTGTGATTCTTCTCTGTTTCCTCATCCTCATGTTTCTCCATTGTGTTTTCATTTTCCTGACTCAAAGTACACAGATCCAGAAACCCTAAGAGAAGAAAAAACCCTTCCAACTCCACTGAGGAACAGGAAGAAAAACAAAACCCTAGCACAAGAAACGAAGACAGTGAGGGAATTTTGAAAGCCGGCAATCTTTAGCAAGATACTGTGACAACTTCTTCTTCTTCTAATTCAGCAGGGTACAAAGAGACTGAACCAGTTTGTGCTGCGGTGAGGACGAGGAATCTGGCAGCAGATGAGAGAAGCCATCTTCATATGGCCACGGCGCCAATTCGTTGGACTCGATGTGCAACACCTTGGGCACATAGCCTGTGAACTTCCACAACTGCTGCGAGAAAACCTTAGAAACCCCAACAAACATCCGGGCATCTCCCCCCGGGATGCCGTGTACGTGAGCGCGCTCCTCGCTGAGCATCTCGTGAGCGCTGGTGGTGGTGGTAGTGGTCTGGTGCTGCTGCTGCTCGCTGCTGGCGAAGACCTCCACTTGGTGACCTAAAGTCTCCAACACCTGTGTCACTTCCGCCACCTCTTCCAGCTCTTGCTGCTTCTTCTTCTTGCTCTTGCACTTGTCGCACACGAAAGTCGCCAATCCTTTGGGCACACGGCAGCAATGTGTGTGCACCCACACACCACACTTGTCGCACTCCACCATCTCCTCGCCATCGTCGAAGTTGACACCGCATGGACAAGCCACGATCCAGGACTCGTCTCCCCAATCGTCGGACTCCGAACTCGAGGGATGATGTGCCTTCCCTCCCATCGCACCCACCCCCCGCGCAACAACAACGACTCCCACCCACTCTTATTATTCTCCTCAAATCCCCACTCCACACTTCATCGCTCGCGTTGCACGGCCATGCATCCCCGCACCCATCGCTCCCTCCTCCTTCTCCTAAACCCTAACCACAGACCCTCGCTCTCCGCTTCTTTCTCCTCGCTTGCGCGACAACAACAACGCTTTGCGAACGCGGAAAAGTGTCCGAAAATCTGATGCGCGAAGGCGCGAATAAAACCTAATGTAGGAAAGAACAACAAAGAACGCCGTCTGCACGATGACGTGAGTCGCCCTTTTCTACGCGACGACGACACCACCGACGTGGCGTGAGGAGTCTCGGTAAGGCGCGGAAAGTGCGACGATTTCTTCAGGAGTTATTTTTTTACGTCATCGGATTGCTGCGCTTCATCAGATTGATTCCTGCATGTTCTCACGACGCAGCATTGTTGTTGGAAAAGGGAGGATCGGTACTAATTTTGTGGTTGTCTCTTCTGCTGCTGCTTTTTTCTTCCTCCTCCTCCTCCTCCTCCTCCTCCTTCTCCTTTCGGAGTGAAGACGGTGATGGCAAATGCAGCAGACAGGCTCACCAAACTGATGCGGATGAGCTTGAGATCTGCGCAACTTGGAGTCCATGTGAGAAGAACTTCTCCTTCTCCTTCGTTTTTATCATCGATTGCTTGTCTCATGGCGAGCAAATTTCACTTCTGTGAAGTTCGGATGCGTGTGTGGCACTTGCAATTTGCGGTTTCGGATCAGAGCTTTTGAGCATCAATCATGTCCACCATCATCATTCGCTGGAACTACGAACAGTTTTTCTTGCAGCAATCGACACGTGTTTGGTAGTGTAGTTTGATGATGAGCAAGCGCAGTGCAAACGGATGGGAACAGAGTTTCTCTCTTCTTGTCCGATGAGAGAGAGAGAGGGTTGCTCAGGAAGGAAGAATCCTACTCCATGAAGCTGCAACTCTGTTCCTTTCTGATCGCCATGTGTGCAGAAAAGCAGGATTCCTAGTAGCAGTGAGCTTCAGCAGCAACAGCTTCTTAAGCAAGACAGGGGAGTAGTGGCAATGGAGGGAGCAGCAAACTCCAATTTGTCCATCTTTGCATCCTCTCACTCTGACAGGTAGGTCGACTTCTTATGCAGTTCTAGAAACACACATGTCCATACTTGGTGAAGAAAGACACGGGATTCACATGTGACAAAAAACTTCCTTTGTCAGGGATCAAAACTCCCTCTGAGCAAGTGATGGATCCATGTTTCTGCAATCAACCGAGCTGGCAAGGTTTTCTGCCACACTTGGGTTGCAAGAATCTTGTGATCCATGTTTTGTTCATTTTGTATGATCTTTGTTTCTCGTCCATGACTCTGACAGATGTGACAATTCAATGCTTTTTTTGAGTTGCAAATCTATGGTCTGATTCTGAAACCAGCACTCTGCTTCTTGTGCAATACTTGACAGGGTGCTGAAGAAAGTCAGTGCGCTGATGCATGAAGCGATTCACATGAAGAAAACAGATATGCCGGACAAGACACTTTCTCAACTTCGCGAGGTATTTTGCTTAATTTGTAAGTAACATTTCTGCTAATGTGCAAATGCCAGTTGATGTTCAGATCATGGGTCTTGAGAAGCTGAGCAGATATTGAACCTGCATGATTTGAATTTCTGTTTTTTGGCTGTTCTCTGCATTTCTGAAGTAGATCCTGTTCTCCAGATTCTGATATAGAGCCTGTTTTGCTTGGCATTTGTGATATAGATCATTGTTCCTGTTTTCTGGCAGTATGTGTTCCTCAGTGATTTTTGAACTTCTGGTGATTGTTGAATTTGTTCATGATGTGGATCCTGTTTTCTGCATTCTGATATGGATCCTGTTCTCTGCATTTCTGAGGTGGATCCTGTTCCTGTGTTCTGGCTGTAAGGGTTTTTCTGGTGATTTCTGAACCTTTTGTTGATTACTGAAATTGTTCATTGTGCATGATGATGTGTTTGTGGCTTCTTGGTGTTCCAAGGAGTATTTGAGATTGGATGAAGAAAACCGGCGGAGAGCTTTGGTGGTCTTGGCCACCAAATTTGGAGTGGACAGAGAGCGGGTGCAGGGCCTCCTTCAACATTACAGCAGCTTAAAGCCTGGTACTCCACTCCTCCAAGATTTGTCTTCTGCCTTAAATACATACATGTACGCATGCACACACACTCTCATTGTGAAGAGTAGGATAGATGTCACTCCTGTTCAAGTCAGCTGACAATAGGTATATATGTATGTTTTGTGACAACAGGTTTTAAGGTAGAGACATAAAGTATACTTCTGTGTTTTCCTTTGCTCCTGTTATGCTTTTATGGGTGTTGAGCTTTTGATTTTCTCACAGCTCTGGTGGTTATGGAGGGTAGGAGTTGAAGGTGCAGAAGATGAAACAGAAGAAACTGCAAGTGATTGTGGTGTGGTAGCTGCACAATACCGTGTGGAACGGGACTTACGGGCAGCGCTTGTGCCATTGTCATCACGGCTGTTTGACCAGATAAATGGCCAGGCGGGTGGTCTCAAATTTCTCGTGGATCTTCGTGCAGATTTAAAAGCTTCTCTTCAGTATGATGATGCTCCATATCATAATCTCTCTGCTGCTGCTGCTCCAATTGACCTTACCTTAAGAATTTTGATAGTGAACCTGAGCAGACCCCATATTCCAAGCTCAGGGTTACAATGCAGGGTATTGTGATTTTGAGGAAGAGATGTGATTAGTGGGTGTTATTGCAGACAGAAAAACTTGGCTTCACTACGTGCACTGGATTCAGACTTGAAGGGCATGTTTGCAACATGGCTAGGCCCTGCTTGTCTGGAGCTGCACCAAATAACCTGGAATGACCCTGCTTGCCTGCTGGAAAAGATTGTCACATATGAGGCAGGTTCTACTCACTCAATTGGAATACCATACATCTATTCATGAGAATTGTTTCTTCAGGGTATTGTTGACATCCATATCATGGCATGTGTTGTTGTGAAGGTGAATCTGATTATGTAGTAATTCCATCCTCACCAATTGTTCAAGACACTCCTGGACTCCAGATATTCTAATTGGGTCAGCAGTGGTTTCAAAGCTCATTTGTTCAGCACTAAACCCGCATGTTTCTAGCCTGTCAGTAAATTGACTTACACTGGGCTGCAACCAAGGATGTTTCTGATAATCTTTCATTCCTGCAGGCTGTGCATCCTATAAGTAACCTATATGATCTTAAACGGAGACTGGGTACTGGACGCCGCTGCTTTGGCTTTTTCCATCCTGCAATGCCAGGTTGATAATCCCTACCATAAAGAGACTAAGTTTTGCATTTGATTTGGATCCACAAAAGACTGAGGCTCATGTTGGCTGAAACTTGTGTATTATTCAGTCAAGTGCACTGGTGACTCATGATGTGTTTGGTTGATTATCATGCAAAGTCTACAATTGATGCTTGTGCTGATATAGGTCTTTGGCTGTATAGGTGAGCCACTTGTTTTCATTGAAGTGGCACTTACCAACAACACTGAAATCTCCATTCAGGTATGGTTATGTCACTCTGATTGGGAACAAAGAGTATGCTTCAATTGCTTCATATTCCCAGGGCACAGTGACCTTACTTAATTTTGTTTCACTGCAATGTGTTGCAGAAAGTGTTGTTTGATGAGGCCATTTGTGAAGAGAACCAGGCAACCACTGCTCTTTTGTATTCAATTTCTTCTACACAGGTGCTGTTCTATATGCATTTCTCTTCAAATGGAAGCTTTGTGCTGGATAATTCAGTTTCTCTAACTTGTTGTCTAGAGGTGGCACAACTGCTGTTCATCTTCTTGGTTTGCCTTGGATTTGACTCAGGTCCCCCAGCATACACAAGACACTTGGAAGATTAGTGCTACCTGTCATTTGTTTTGTTTCTGCATGTTGAGAAACAATGCCATGGAAGAAATGGGGAACTGATGCAGCCAATTGGGGGATATACATGTGATCTGGGTGTGGACAATGGATGTAATGGGTTTTGGTCTGACAACCACGGCAGCCAGGTCTGGCAGGCATTGACCTAGGCAATTTTCTTATAAAACGGGTTATATGCCTCCTCCAACATGACATGCCCCATATTCAGGTTATCCACTTCCCATTGCAGTGTCATAGTTGTTCTCTCCCTTCCACAGGATGGTTGCTGTGAGTAAGTAGCTCCTGTGTGCACTCCTGAAGACCCAGCATCTCAAGACTCTGCAAAATACAGTCTGGTCATGTTTCATTATCATCTTGCATTTGATCCACCTCTAATGAAAGGTCTGAACACAGGGAGATAGATTTATGCAGAGCTGGATGTTTTTTGTCAAGCAATCTCTTCTTTGTTATAAGCTAATTTTGTCTCTTGCTTTGCTGTTAAGATTCTAGAATCAACTGCCATGAATAGGGAATCAAGTCAACATTAATACATCGTTTGACTGCTTTATGTGTGGCAATTGGTGCAGACATTTGTGACGCTCAGTCCTATCCCAGGTTTCTTGCAGTGGTTGTTACCCAAGTTGGCTTTGCAGTCCAAGCCTCCTGGAAGCAAATTCAGAGAGGAACTGCTGTTGCCTGTGGAGGAAGAATCTCTGAAAGTTGCATATGGGTGGGCACCCATATATATTGCAGAACTGACTTCTGGTTTACATTGTGCATTGTGGCTCTGGGCATAGTGAATTTGCTTTCAGTGAGCTCTGTTGTTGTGGGTGGTCTTTTGGAATTTCGTAATGCCAGAGAAGAAAGTAGCCACCAGACATGCCCTGCTCCTTTTGGATAGCTATCATAGGATTAACAAGGTGTCAGAAGTGCATATTCCGGCAGACATGTAATTTGTCTGAAGAGATTATACCGGTACTGATATATGAAACTTGCAGTGGTACTGGCGGAGAAAATGTTGGCGCTGTTATAATGTATGACCTCCTATCATCTCCACAACAGGAATGGATCAAGTCAGGTCCATTGGTTGAAGCATTGCGCACACCTCTCATGCGCATTTGTGCAAGGTAGAGAGTCCTGACTCTGTGATATGCCTTGCAGTATTATTTGACTGGGATCTTGCATGTAGCCAACTGGTGGTGCATGTGGGATTGTTTGTGCTATACACAGGTATATACTGCAGGAGAAGAAGAGGGGTGCTGCATTGGATTACGTCACAAATTTCCATGTTCGCAATGGTGCGGTGGGTCTTTTCTTCTGCACCTCCAGAGACTAGCTTTCTGGTCTAAAAGCACAATCCTGCCTAATACATTACCAAAGACAGTTACCAGGAGCAGCTCATTGTGCAACTTTTCTGGATCTCAATGCTCAGTTGTGGGAACTATGCTTCCAAAGTACTTAGTGCCAATATTTGTGAAAATTGTGCACACATTTCCACCTTTGTGAACTGCTCTTCTTTGATCAAAAATTTCACACCACTCTTATTAGTCTGCTATGATACCACTTTGTTGTACATGACCAGTAGATTTAGGTTTATGTGTATGTATGTGCATTTGGTGCTTGGTGGCATGAAAGTGACTCAATTCACATTCAGTAAGTGTTGTTAAAATCAAGCACAGCATCCATATGGTGTGGAAATTTTACATGTGTATGATGGCTGTTACAGAGTGTGGAACAACTGAATTGGATGGGTGACACCTCATACAAAGGTCTGGAGAGAAGTGCTGGAATAATGGTGAACTACCTCTACAGGTGAACAACCAAACTAGCAGCAGCTTTGCAGACAGACAGACTGGCAACCATTGCAGTTGTAGATAGTAGTGCAATTGGAAATCAATTGTGTTGATATGAAGTTTTGGGTTTTGATGCTTCAATGCTTTGTTCCATCTGGTGCATTTTGTTGTTGCAGGCTAGAGAAGATTGAGGAAAACAATCAAGCCTATCTCAACAAGGGCACAATTGCTGCATCTCCAGCTATGGAGCAACTCCTAGAGCCACTACCAGGTACAGGCTTGCAAAGCAGTGGAAATGCAACCTGATAACTCTTTCCAGCACAGGATGGAAATCCCTCTTTGTTGTCATGGTTGTTTCATCTCTGTCCTCATGGTGTAGTAGAAGGCAAGTCATTCAATTCTTGCATACAAAGCAGTGTAAAACACATTCATTACCATTTTCAACTGTAGATTGGGTGCTAAACAGCATCATTACAGGGGTTGCGCAAATGTCCAGAGAATGTCTGGATTATTTTTTTCAATTAGTACTGTGCAACTCTAGGGTGGGTTTCATTGTCTTTGAATCTGATGGTACCATTCATTGCCATATCCATCTGTACATGAGTATGCAAGACAGTAGGATTGGCTGCTTGGTATGAACGAGTGATCCTAGAATGGCATGTCCTCTAAATGGGGACCTTCAGAGGTAGTATTTCTGGTATCTTACCTCATTTAGGCTGTAGTTGAATGACTGACTGGTTATCTTGTGACAAGAGAAACCATGTTTTGAACCTACAACTGATATGACTTTAGTGAAGGGGATGTGAAATTTCACTGTTTGGCTTCTAGCTTTCTTGTCAAATCTCACCAGCCTGTATAGTCGTGATTTGAGAGGTATCTACAGGGTATTGCAAACCATACTAATTGATGGATGAAGAGGATGGCCACTTGCTTAGAGATAGCCTGATTTTGGAATTTTTCTTGTAGAGAGATGTGCCAAAATTATTTTGAGACCATGGCAGGGCTTTGGAGATCTGAGGAATAGGTGTTTTCCTCACTATGCATCTGTCAAGAGAGAACACCAGAATGCAAATCAGGTGAGCAACTGGTTCATTACTAGGACCATCAGATGATTTCTTTGGTTTTTTCCTGGTTTGAAGAACTTGAAGGAAATATGGTGAAATGGATGTCAGTGTTTTGAGATGTATGTGTCCATGACATTGGTGCTCTTATTTTCTGAGTGTGTCCAACATATATTCCCAGCAGAATTGGTCTACTCCAAAGGCTTGGCAAACAGATCAAGTAATTGCTTCCTGCTATCCCTTTAGCTCTCCTTGTCTTGGTATTGATTCAGTTTTTATCAGTGCACTTTTCCTCACCTTGGCTCAAAGTTCCACAGACTTTTGTGTTCCCACTATCCAAATACATTGAATCCAGCCTTGATATGCATCATCATTGATTGACAACTGCACTCTGAGAAAATGGTACCAAGAATTTCAACTACTGTGAAAGAAATGTGCACTCTGCTTGTTTACAACTGGGTAGATATATTGATTAAGTCACGAATAAACAAGAGAGATGTTCTTTAGAGGCTCTCAATAGCTTTATGGATGTTTTCCAACTTATGGTAAGGCCATGCCAGAAACCCTAACCATAAGTTGGAAAACATCCATGAAGGCAAATTGACAAGTATCTTTCTTATTCTGCTCAACATTCTTATACCACCTATCCAGTTTACTACACAAACTATTGAAAGTAATATGTGCCCAATCTAACTTCTGCCCCTTTTTTGCTCTCACCAATGTAATAACATTTTTTGTTGCTAAAATATTGTACCTTCTCTCTTTGATAAATGACAAATATAATGGTAGGATATTTGACGAAATATGGTAGACCTAGACTCTTCACATTCCATTGATCTATAGAAAAATTTGCAAGTGCAAGTATACAATTATGTAATGCTTGAACTATTACTGGTTTACTGACTTCTCCTTTCACTTCTTCTACATACCCTTTCGCACACACTCCAAAAACATCTACAATCAATTCTTTGCTTATTACATACACATTATCCTTTTGCCCAAAGTAAATATATGCACGCTTGATCAAGAATGTGTTCATAAATTCCAACATTACATTAAGAATTGGCACTTCCCACCCCATTAAAAAATAAAGGAACAAGCTTTGTTTTAGAAGCTCAATCTTTTTTTGCAGCAATATCCTTCCAGTTCTCCATCCACTCTATATGTTAGTCATAGTTATGTTTCATCTGTGTCCACATAAAATGCTCAAAATCTAGAATTTTAATACCTTTCTCCAAAAATGTAACTTTGTCTAGGATTGCACGTCTTTTCTTCACTACCACTTACACTTCATGCTGTTCCATCTCCATCGGCCTTCACTGTGCTTCTACCATTATCTACACCTTTGTGGCTTGCTATACATTCAACTACACTTCTATGAATAATTGTTCTTCATGCCCAACAACGTTATCCTCCCGTGCGTCCTTTTGCATTATCTATGCCTCCACAAAATGATGTTCCTTGGCTTCATCTTCCATTGATTCTTCAATGCACACCAAATCTATTGATGTAGTTCTTGGTCTTATTTGCTCTCTTACATGCCAACATTGTCTACTTTTGCGCAAAAACTCAATTGTAAATGTTTTAGTTGTATCTATGTCTTGAATGTCGTTTATGCAAACTATATCTTCACATTATACACCTTCCCTTTTGCACATTCCAAAGATGATGATGAATGCGATGACAACCTTATAACCAACAGTTGAATATTTAACAATCCTCTCTCTGCTCTTCTCAACTCCTTTTCTACTCAATTCTCCTCATTAATTCCTCTTCCTCCTCCTACCTTCACCTATGCTCATTCCTTTACACTTCTTTTTCCCTTGCTATTTGCTATAGTTTTTCAATTGCACTCTTTGCATTCAACTATTGTGAACTGCAAAACTTCGGAAACACGCACAACTTCCAACAACAAACGCAAACCGTTTTTAATAGTTACATTGTTTTTTCACGTCCTTGAACATCACACCCATCACATTCATTTTTTCATTTGCATTATGTCTTTTAATTAACACATGATCCTTGAAATTAATATAGCCCATCATTACAAGTTTATGTGTCCTTTGTATAGCCACATGGAAACACTTAACATCATCAATATGAGTGAACATCGCAAATTTCATCTTCCAATTACTCCACATCCATAATTACCCTATATTATTTGTACTAACTCCATTTCGTTCGCCTTTTACCCCTTCTATTGACTATGCCCACTTATTGGTTGATTGTGAGAACACATATGTGGACTATATCAATTTTTTTGTTGACTATGCCCACAACTTTGAGGATTGTGTGAATACTCCTTGTGACCAAATGAATATTGTTATTGATTTAACCAATACTCCTAACATATCATCTTTAAATTGCTACATCCCAAATCCCACATTATTGCAATTGTTATTCATCTTCAAATTGAAAATATATATAAGGTTTGAACTTATTCACGTTGACCAACATAAGGTTAGTTTCAAACTTCTCAATGGTCACCAATAATACAATGTTATTTGGCAACACATATTGTACTTTATACGATCCAAACCATTTCCTAATATATTTCCTTAGGTGTGATTTATTACCCTTTGGAAACGACACAACATATTCACCAAAACTTTTTTTTTTTTTGGATTTTTTTGTTGACTCCATAATGTTCTATTGCACTGCTAAATTCTTGCAGTTTTTACAGCTTACATTTTAGCTTCCTACAACTTCTCGAGCTCTGTAATTCTATTAGTTAAAACTCTCACTAAAGTATTGTCTCTCTTATCTCCACCAACAATTAGAATGATGTACTTTGTGGGCACTAATGGATGTAATCCATAAACAAATTGATATGGTGTATACCCTATTGCTACTTTGTATGTGGTTTTGTATAAAAATAACATTGTAGACAAATGTTCATCCTAATTTATTTTATTTTCATTAACTAATTTAGTCAATAGTGTCCCAAACACCTTGTTAGTAGACTCAACCTACTCATTCCCTTGAGGATAATAAGTTACAGAGCTCACATGTTTCATTAAAAAATGATTTGTCAAATATTTGATGGCATCATTAGTAAAATGAACTCCATGATTTGTGACTATAATCAAAGGACATCCACAGTTGGTTAATATGTACTCATACAAAAAACTTGTTATGAATGTTGCTATATTAGTTTTCAATGTTCTTGCTTTGACCCACTTAGTAACATAATTTGTGGCAATAAGAATATATTTGTTCCATGTATATGTTGCAACCCTAGCTTTGGGCTCACGACCAAGGCAAAAGGGGTTGCAAGGGTGCGGGAAAAGAGAAAGCCTGAAAGTCACATCACACGCTCTCGAAAATGTAAGAAAGTGTGAGGGAGTGAACCCTCACACTCCCAAGGCAACTCCCACTTTGGGAGATGGACTCTCGGGAGAAAAAAACCATTTGAATGTGGGCCCCGTGGAGAGGTGCAGAGTATACTATAAGGGGGAAGGTGATGGCTTCCCCCAAGTCCGGGCCGTGGTGAGTCTTGTGTGTCCATGTTGCTCGTAGCTCATCCTAACACTAAAGGTGCTCCAACTATGCACTAACCACCTTGTGTGGGTTGTGTGCAGGCCCGTGTGAGTGAGTGAAGCTTGTCAACTCCTCCTAGTCCCATCCCGGTGCTCCAACATGCCCTTCTACCCCTCAAAGTGTTGTGAGATAGGGAGCATGCCCTGACTCCTCCCCCTTCCATTATTTTGCACTTGGACACACTTTTGAGTCTTTCAAAGAGTTGGGAGTGCGTCAATATATTTCCTTGCTAGTTTAATTGGCCCCACAAAATCAAGTCCCCATTTCATAAATAGTTCTTCTAGAATACTTGTGACTAGCTTTGCAAGACTTTGACTTACTAGTCCTTTTGTTCTTTGACATGCATCACAAGATCTGCGATAATCATGCACATCCTTGTACATAGTTGGCCACCAATATCCAACGTCCAATATCTTCCTATGTGTTACATCAATTTCCAAAATCAATCATTGCAAAATGCCTTCCTAAAGGTCTTTCATGCAATTCTTTCATCACCATCTATGCTTTTGTTGTTGTCAAACATTGTCGCAATTTGTTGTCTTAGCCCATGTTGTACAATTCACCATTCTTTAGTGTAAAAGGTTTTGCTCTCTTGACCAATCTCTACTTCTGTTGCACCAATAATGTGCCTTCAATCTGTCATATTTTTTATAAAACTTTTACATCATTCAACCACTTAGGCCTTGTTTAAAACAAACTTACATCTATGGTTTCATCAAACACACTTGTGGGTTTTAAACTATCTGATAATCTTAACAATCCATTTGTAACTACATGAGTTCTATTTGGTTCATACACTATTATGAAATCATATTCAAGGAACAATTACAACCATCTAGTTATTTGCCTTGAAACTTGTGGTTTTTTGACCAAATAAACCAATGCCATATGATCTACGTAAAAGACAAACTTATTACCCAACAAATAATGTCTGAACTTGTGCAAAGAAAAGACCATAGCTAAAACCTATATATGTGTTGTGTTATAATTATGTTATGCTCTATTCATAAACCTAGAAGCATACACAATTGGTTGATCACTTTTTCTTGTTAAATTTTGAAACAACATAACCTCGAAACTAACAAAGACGCATATGTATGAACATGAAATTCCACATGTTAGTTTGGTGATATTAGTATTGATGTTTCAATATACTTTGTTTAATCGATTCCTAGGCCTTTTGACATTCCTCTATCCAAAGATTTTTATTTATTTTTCTAGTTAGTTTAGTGATAGGTGCCATAATCGTAGCAAAGTTTTTTAATAAAACATTTGTGGAATTGTGTCATCCCATTGAATATTTGAATCTACTAGGGAATTTTAGGTGGTGGCATGTTTATGATTGCTTGTATTTTCTTTGGATCTGGTAGTTTCTTTCCTTGGAAATAATAAAACCCAAGATCATCCCTGAAAATACCATAAATGCACATTTGTCTAGATTCAAACTAACGCCATATTCTTTGCACTTTTGAAAACATAGTCTAAGCTTTTGCAAGTGACTCTATGTCATTATACACCATAAAGTCATCTAGAAATATTTTCATAAAATTGTCCAAATATTCTCTAAATGCTTTGGTCATGGCTCTCTGATATGTTGGAGGTCCATTTTAAACTCCAAACAACATCACCTTCCATATAAAAGCCCCCCAATCTATAACAAATGCAATCTTGTATATGTCTTCTAAAGCTATAGATATTTGATGATATCATGAATATCCATCTAAGAAGGAATATGCATCATACCTTGCTACTATGTTTAGCATTTCATCTATAAAAGGTAATCGGTATGGATCCTTTTTTGTGGCTACATTTAGTTTTTGAAATCTATACAGATTCTCAACTTGCCATTTTTCTTGGGTATTATTATAATGGGTGACAACCATGTAGCTTCTTCTATAGATTTAATAAATCTAGCTACTAACAACTTATCTATATCTTGTTTGACTGCTATAACATAATTTGGATTTTATTTGTACCTAGCTTGATGTGCATGCGGTATAATATTGTCCAACTCAATTTTGTGTTGTGCTAGCTCTAGTGGAATCCCTTTCAAATTTTTGTATGTCCATGCAAAAAAACATGTTTGAATTCCTTCAACAGCTATTTCACTTCTAGCACCTTGCATGTTTCTAGTTTTGCATTAATCTTCACCATCTATGGTTTTACATCAATTCCCATATTGAGTTTGATCAATTGTTGATCTTTAATTAATGTCCATCTAGCTATTTGCAATCCATGTGCTTTGATGTTTTCTAAAGTTTCATCCACTACAACCTTCCTTGGTTGATGTCTATAATACGTTTTTGGATACACCTTATCCTCCAAAGCTACTTTTGGTTCATATGTGTTGCTAGGTATCTTCTTCGCTATGTTATATACCAAATATTTGTTCTGAAATACTAGACTTCACGTCAATATCCATGATCCTCACATTTGTGGTTTTCATAAATTGAATTGTCTTAAGTAAACATATTGTTCCTATGGAGAACACTTATGGCTTTGTAACAAAGATGATATCTTTTTCTTCATGTGTGATGTCATTTTGATAATCATAGCACGATAACAATTTTGGTCTTCTTACTTCACTTCCCAAATTTTGCTAATTATAATTGTTTGGATTGTCCCATTCCCTTGTATGGTAACAATGTTACTTCCCCAATCATGTGCCATTTTAACATCCCTCAAACATGGTCTCCCCAATAACATGGAATAACTCGAATCTACCACATTATTTTGAAATATAGTAAACATAGTTATGTAAGGAATGTCATGAACATATATCTTCAAATCCTTGACCAACCCCATTGGTTTTGTGATTGTTTGATATGCTATCCTCAAATTATATGCTGCAAGTTTATGCTTTGGAAACCCCAACTTCAATTTAAACAATTGTGAAATATACTTTTGCTTAGAAGTTAAAAATACCTTTGTTAAAATCAATTTGTGGGATTTGGGCCATTGAATTGTTTTGAGGATTCCTCTTTAGTAAATTGGCACAAAAATATTGTAATAGCTTGTTAGGCTTATGTTTAAATGTGAAAAACAAATAAGACCAAATGCAAATTGGTGTCTTGATTTATTTTCTTGAATTGTTTTAGTGAACTAGTATCATAACCTAGGGTCAACTTCCACATTGACATTTAATGAGTACCACACTACCATTTCAAGTTTAGAAGAAAAAAAATTTGATTTTGGAAATGTCGATTTTTATATATATATAAAATTTTGTAATGAAATTTTTTAAAAATTACAAGGGAAGGAAAACACAAAATTTGATGAAAATTCAAAAACTTCTTGTTAGGCCAATGGGCAAAAACGTCTTTGGGTGGTATCATTAGGAATGTCACTTCTTGATCTTCCTAGACCCATTGAACTTTAAAAAATCGTAGGAAACACTTAAATAAATATTTTCATAAATATATTTAATAAGTACATTTATCAAGTTTCATATATTTTGAAATTTTAATGGTATCAAAAATATTTTGCATTTTTATGTTCTTGATCATTACATTTATAAAAAGTTTTAGGAATGTAACGTTGATTCCTTTCCTTGAACTTTTTGGTTATGAACACAAATTTGAAACATGATTTGAAAAAAAAAATTGGGAATTTTTTTTAAATAATAATTTGGAAGTCATTATATTTTAGGTTTTATTAGGTGATTATTTGAATAAATATAATTTAGTTACAAATTTCCAAAGTTAAGGATATCAACTTCTATAGGGGCTATTTTAATTAAAAATAAAAGATTTCAATAATTTCCAACTTTTTTTATTCCAAAATAAAAATTTAGGACCTTTGGAAAAATACAACTTTTCATTGGCAACATGAATGTTAGTTTTCAAGAAATAATGTTTTCCTTTCTTCACCCATGGCATTGCTACTAAAGTTTTGTAATGATCTACATGATTCCATAGATATTTTAGTTTGGGAACAATAAGCTTATATTTGCCCTCGATCCAAATGCAAATGTTGCATCAAACTTTAGTGGCTTTGCCATCAAAACCTAGGTCAAATTTTGCATATGGTAGTTTTACTACTAATGTATCCTAGAAATGCCTTTTCAACTCATGTCTTTTTTTTCATTTTAAAAATCTCAATGTTCTTTTCTTCCACAACAAGGTCCAAGATTATCTAATCAAATTACATAATAAAAGGAACATCCATGGAATTACATACACTAGAAGAATCAACAATAGAAACAACATTCATCATGAAAGATGCACTAGAAGAAGCAACATCAAACTAGGGGATTTTGTCCCTAAATAGACATTTAAACTTAAAGTTCTTAAGGGGTTGAAGTTTTTGCATGATCTCAAGAGATTAAGGACCAAGAATGAATAAACATTGAGATAATCAAGTAGAAAAGCCTAAAAAAAAATGGACATGATTTTGAAAGAAAATTTATTGGCCCCTCAATGGTCACATAAACACATACACAATGTGAAAAGAACTCCAAACATACACAATGTGAAAAGAGCTAAAGGCACACATAATGTGAAAATAACTTAAGGCATACACAATGTGATAAAAACTAAGGGCAATGTGAAAGAAATTAAGGGTTTTGAAAATAATTAAATCTCAATTTGTCGACATTACATGGTGCGGTGCTTGATCTTGGTTGTAGGTAACAACCTTTTGTTATGCAAAAATCACAAAATCTTGGTGTCACAAAATTGTGAAAAGAAAAGAAATGAACACTACCAAAAAGCTATTGATGAATGTTTTGTACATGTTGATCGAATTTTGATGTTTATGAATGTTCACATGTAAAACATCACAAACAAAAAAAATAAAACCAAACCAACACAACAATGAATTGAATTCCTCAAAATCCATAACCATCATCAACATTACCATCTCTTGCTTCCAAAATTTCTGGTTTGTAACTTCTCTTGGGTTTCCCAAAAACACATGAAACCACATAGATTGTAGAGTTGGTGCAAGATGTAATCCACAAGTAGCAAGCAAACGAAAGCGAGATGGACAACGGGAGGTAGGGGTTGGACCCTCCCCCACCCTTCGCAAAGCTACTACCTAAGAGGGGCATACCTTGCTTGTTGGTAGCACCGAAGAGGTCGTCGAGCTAGGCCAATGCACACATAGACACACACACAGCGAGAAGCACACACGATCACAAAGAGGAAGAGTTTGTGGCACGACGCACAAGGGAACAACAACTCAGCGAAAGAGGAAGCAACGAAGGGAAGGGAAGGAATCCAAAGCGGGCAACAATTTAGGGCAAGATTCGGTCAAGGAGTAAAAATAACTGCATGGTAAGAAAGGTAAATAAAATATTAGGTGTGTCATAATGTTGTAACTAGTATTTTCCTTTTCACATTTGTAAAAACCTCTGCACTTTATGGCGGTGTGAGTGGAGGATGTTTTCCTTATGTGTTGTAATCCACATTATTTTTCATATTTGTACCATGATATATGGTGGGTACCATGATGGTACATGGAGGGTATATCTTATATATTAAAGGACGTTGGAAGCTTTTTTCATCACCCATCCATCCATCCATCTGTCAAGAAGATGAAGAATAAAATGAGGTCACAATTGCAACTGCTGTGACACGATGATGAGGCGGTTATAGAGAATTAGAGAAGACAAGTGGCGGGGGGAAGGGAGGAGGCCATCCAGCTGGGTTTTGGGGTTTGCAGGTAAGCAAG
The DNA here is from genome assembly GCA_963921925.1 of Sphagnum tenellum. Taxonomy (NCBI): domain Eukaryota; kingdom Viridiplantae; phylum Streptophyta; class Sphagnopsida; order Sphagnales; family Sphagnaceae; genus Sphagnum; species Sphagnum tenellum. Next base: position 16,157,783 of record OY998152.1, read on the forward strand.
CCGTTGATCGGATGTGTGAGAGCAGGTGTTGTGGTGGTAGTGAGAGAGAGAGAGAGGGAGTAAGGGAGGAGGAAAAATAAAGACAGGAAAGTATCGTACAAGGTTTGTAATGGTTTGCTGTTTATTGAAGGAGGACGAAGACCACGGATCCGCTTCGCCAAGAGGAGGAGGAGGAGGAGGAGGATATGGGGCGGGGGAAGATAAAAATCAAGAGGATTGAGAATCCCACCAACAGGCAAGTCACAGTCTCCAAGCGTTGCGATACTCTATTGAAGAAGGCACACTAGCTTGCGGTGTTGTGTGATGTAGAAGTGGCATTCATCATCTTCTTTAGCAGAGGGAAGTTGTTTGAGTTCGCCAGCTCAAGCAAGTACGTAGCAAGGAAAAAAGAAAAAAAGGAAGAAGAAGACATGCCATCCCTTTGAATTTCCCCATTGCTTCTTTGCTACCATTTTTTTTCTCTCTTGCAAGCTTCAATATCAAGACGAGGAAGAAGGAAGAACAAGATTATAATTAGCAGCTTCCCTTTTTCACCACATAAAAAAATCAAAAGTAAGTGGTCGGGGGTTAAGAAGTACATCTCTGTTGAATCCCTCAGTGAAGTTTGTCATTTTCCTTCTTGCTACCCTATCTGAAGGACTAGAAGAAGTTTGGGGTTTTGTATTAGGGTTTTAGGGTTCTGAGGTGGTCATTTGCACTATTTATATATAATGTTCATGTGCTCTTTACTCCAGGTGGCAATTGCTACATAAGTTAGCATCTTGAGGTTTGATCCCTTGCCCACAAATTTCTCCAATGTGATGTTGGGAAGTAAGAAAACGCACTCTGATGGAACCAACTTGTGGCTTCTTTTGCTCTACATTGATATTGTTATCATCTTTGCAGGAAATTGTACCTCATCTAATTATTTATGGGGGAATGTGTTTGGTCTTCTCAAGGGTTTGTACCATCACATGAGGCATAGAAGTGTGTTAATGGAACCTGAAACAATTTGGTCATTAACTTTGGTGTGCATTGCAAATAATTGTCAACAAGCTGGCAGATTTAAGTGGCAAAGGTGTGACAACTATTATTGGTGGAGGAGATTCAATGGCTGTAGTGGAGAAGGTTGGTGTGGTAAACAAGATGAGCCACATTTCAACAGGAGGTGGTGTAAGTTTGGAGCTACTTGAAGGCAAGGTTTTGTTTGGTGTTGCAGCTTTAGATGAGGTAGTGGCTCTAATAGTAGATTCTTTGAAGTGCATGTCTTCAGGTGTGATTATATTGTCTTCATGGGGTTCCCACTCTAATAAACCATCCATCTTCCTTAGGTTCAAGGTTCTGTAGTATTGCTGCCATCTTGAATACATTGAGCAAGAGTATATGTTGCCCATGAGGGTATGACCATAAGGGATATTGGACGAAAAATGCAATTGTTTCAACCTTCAAGAGAGTGCTAAGGAATATGCACTTGTCACTTCCTTTCCCCTCCCACCTGTTTTTCTTTCTTCTTGTTGGAAAGAACCATGTAGTCTCCCCCCATTAGTATTTGCCTGGAACATCATGACAATAAGCTCTAGCTGTGATGGCATATAGAATTTTCCCCGGTGCATGTCATTCGTATCACTACTTGCTGTACTTGCTTGGAGAAAGCAAAGCAAAATGTGTGTACCTACCTTTGTAACATAGGATACAAAAAAATGAAACCCCTTGGACAAAGTGCAAAAAGGACAAGAGGAATGTATATTTGGTGTAAGACCACAAATGATGACCAAAACATACCATGCTACATCAATCAACAGTTTTAGGATTCCTGGGGACTAAGAGATATGGAATTTAAATCTTCATTGTATCATGTTGGTTGTCATCTTGCTATTAATTTTTTTTAAAAATTTCCAAGTTACATGCGAATCTGAATACCATAGGAGAAACACACATTACAGACATACATGTGATGGTAGAAAAGGCAGTTTTGTGTGGCAATTTGCAATTTCATGATCAAAAGATAGTAGATAGGAACAACTATGACGCACTCCCAACTCCTTGAAGGACTCAAATGTGAGTCCAAGTGAAAGATAGCGGAAGAGGGAGGAATTGGGACACGCTCCCTAGCTCACAACACTTTAAGGGGTAGAGGGGCATGTTGGAGCTCCGAGATGGGACTAGGAAGAGTTGACAAGCTTACTCACTCACACAGGCCTGCACACAACCCACACAAAGTGGTTAGTGCATAGTTTGAGCACCTTTGGTGCTAGGACGAGTCACGAGCAACACGGACACACAACACTCACCATGGCCCGGACTTGGGGGAAGCCACCACCTTCCCCCTTATGGTATACTCTGGACCTCTCCACGGGGCCCACATCCAAATGGCTTCTCTCTCAGGACTCCCGAGTGGGAGTCCTGAAATCGCGCCAACGGGGACTCCCGCAACTTTGGAGCCCCATAACTTTGTGAGCAGACCTCGGATCGAAGTGCAGTCTAAAGCAAAGTTTTATCTCTCATCAAGAGATTTTTAATGATATGTGGCACATTGTCTACAGCTAAGTAAATCGGGTTGATTCCTCACTTTTTCTGGTCGGGAGTCAAACTGCCAATTTGACTCCCGACCCTTCTTTTGGCCATAACTTGTGTTTCAAATGTCCAATTGAGCAATGAGATCTTATTTTAGACATCTATGTTCTAAGATCTTTTCAATGATATAAAAAACGCCACAAGCCATTGAGTTTTGACCCCTCAATTTGCTCTCTAAAGTTTTGGGAGTCCACCGAGACTACATCTCCCAAAGTGGGAGTTGCCTTGGGAGTGTGAGGGTTCACTCCCTCACACTTTCCTACACTCCCGGGAGCATGTGATGTGACTCCCGGGCTTTCTTTTGGCCCACACCCTTGCAATCCCTTTGCGTTGGTCGCGAGCCCAAATTAGGGTTGTGACAAACTATGCTCCTCATGATGGTCAAACCTACCCTCTGGTTCAAGTGAGTATGGACCTTGTGGCTGCAAGAGGTTGATCGGGGTTGTATATCCGGCATGGAGGAGGTAAACGTTGCCAAGTTATTGATTGCACTAAAAGTGTTGAAGGTGACACAGGTCTTTGCATTTCACATGGTGGTGGTCGCAAGTTATTGACTGCACTAAAAATGTTGAAGGCTACACAAGTTTTTAAATTTCACATGGTGGTGGTTGCAAATTACTAACTGCACTAAAAGTGTTGAAGGCTACACATGTCTCTACATTTCACATGGTGGTGGTCGTAAGTAAGGTTCTATCTTTGTCTTTGTTTGTTTCTATTTTTCTTGATTTTTTTAACATAATTCTTTCAGTACAATTTGCATCAACAAAGGAGTTGTACACTTTGCACATGGTTTATTGTCTTGATTCTCCACACAATGCTTGAAGACATACAATAACGTATGCATGCACTCATTGCGCAACATGATAGTGCAACTAATTCTTTGGAAAATCTTGTTTGACATATTAATGTTCCAGCGGAATTTAATCAAAACACAAATATGCACGTGAACATCACAATTGCCTGCAAAAGAAACATGTGTTAAGCAATGTATAGAGTTAGCCAAACCATTGCAATTGTTGGGAGATGAAGACGCATCAGCCCCAGCACGATGGGATTGTGGAAAAATGGACACAATATATGGATTCTGCAACGCAAAAATGTGGATTAAAAAATGATTGGCAAAGTCGAGCAACAATAACCCATAGTTTTCTTTGTGTTGCGAGAATGGTAAAGTTTTATTGCCAAGTCTTCTTGCAACACTGCAACACTGCAAGAGCTGGAAGTTCTTTTAACCAATAAAGAAAGAAGTGTCGTCAAATTTCGAAATGAAATTCGCATGTACAAATCGGTGTTGGCATTCACTTCGTTCAATGCCAAAGCTGATGAGTCGGTAACAAGAAGCACTAGACTATACTCCTTTCGCATTCAGGGTGAACAAAACCAGATCCATGTGTCCTACCGAAGGACAACGTGCATAGTTTGCACAATTGTACATTCATAATACATAAAGTGAATGTCAAAACCACCATGTCGTTATGCCATCGCTTGATCCAATGACGTTGGATTGGTTGTTGACCATGATGTACAATATTAATCCCTATGTTGAAATGTTCAAAATGGCAAAGGATATGATGGTAATAGAAGATGTTCCCACTGATCTAAAATTGCGTTTCATTGTGTTTCGAACAAAGGATGCCCACCGATACAATGTGCCGACAGCCAATGAAATCATTGCATTAATGATAGGAGATGGTTCTGAGGCTGTAGATAGGCATGATGTCATCGTTGCTCAGCAAGCTGGCCCATTTCAGTGAATTTTCGAGCTACATGTGGGATACATGGCTCTACATTATCCGTTGTTATTTCCTTATGGTGAGGATGGATGGCATTCGAATATTTCGCTCAATGGTGTTGTTGTGCAAGATGTTGATACAGATTTGGATGAAAACCATGCGGAAGAATCTGAGCATCAAATAAAACATCATAATGTGCCAATGGTCGAATGCTATAATTATTGACTTCAACATCGAAACATTAATGTTACGTTGCTTCGGGGTGGGCGATGGAGGCAACCATACATTGTGGATGCTTATGCGACTGTTAAACAAACCCACTTAATGTATCTGTGCTTAAATCGGAAAAAATTTCGTGCAAATCTCTATCAAGGCCTTCGGGATGCCATCCCTACAGGTGACAATAGCATTACTGCCATTGGACAAAGGATCATCTTGCCATCTTCTTTCACAAGAGGTCTATGTCACATGGTTCAAAATTATCAAGATGCCATGGCAATCTACAAATGGGCCTGTTGTCCGGATGCGTTTGTTACGTTCAATTGCAATCCCCAATGATTTGAGATCAAAAGAACGTTGCTATTCGGATAATAACCTTAGGATCGATTGGATTTAGTAACTCGAGTGTTCAAAATCAAGTTCAAGGAGTTAATCAATGACATTCACAAGAAGCATATTTTGGGACGCACGATTGCGAGAATCTATGTCATTGAATTTCAAAAGCGTGGGCTGTTGCATGCACACATTTTCATCTTCTTTGCCAAAGATTGTAAGCCACACACGATCGAGGATGTAGACCGCATGATCAATGCTGAACTTCCGAATCTAGAGACTAACAGGTTGGCCCATGAGACAGTTGCTAGATGCATGATGCATGGTCCATGTGGAGTTGCGTATCCAAATGCCCCATGCATGGAAGATGGCAAATGAAAAAAGAAAATATCCACACAAGTTCCAATCCAAGATGATGATAGATATAAACGGATGTCCTATTTATCGACGCAGAGATACGGGGCACACACTTTTGGTTCATGGTGTTGAATTGGACAATTGTTGGGTGGTATTGCACAATGTCTATTTGTCGACCAAATACAATGCACACATCAACGTTGAGGTCTGTAACAACATTCGTGCAATCAAGTATCTATTCAAGTACGTTTATAAAGGACATGATCGTGCAACTGTTGAGATCTCACGCCAAAATGACAAAGCCCCCGAAGGGAATGTGGTCGAAGCTAATGAAATTAAAAAATATTTCGACTATCATTATGTATCTACATCGGAAGCAATGTGGCACATCTTCAAGTTTGATATGCATGAATGATTTCCTGCCGTTGAGCGTCTGCAATATTATTTGCCCAATCAACAAATGGTGTTGTTCAACGATGACGATGATGTGTAAGAAATGGTAGCACGGTCAGCCATTTCTAGAACGATGATGGTAAAATGGTTCAAAACAAACCAAGAATTGGAAGCTACACGAAGCTTTACATTTGATCAGTTCCTTCAGCAATGGGTGTGGAATCGGAAGTTGAAGCGATGGACAATGTGCAAGAAAGGCTTTGCCATTGGTCGCATGTATTATGCGCATTCAACATCGGGTGAAAGTTATTATTTGCGAATGTTGTTGAATTGCGTCAAAGGTGCCACATCTTACGAGCATTTGCGGACGGTGAATGGCATAAAGCACAACACATTCAAAGATGCATGCATTGCAATGGGTTTGCTTGTAGACAATAATGAATGGCATCAAGCCTTGGAAGAAGCTGGTCTCTGGGCTACATGACGACAATTGCGTGACATGTTTGATTCCATGCTAATGTTTTGTGAGGTGACAAATCCCAGACAACTATGGGATGCACATTGGGAGTCTTTGAATAATGACATTGAAGCAATGACATGCCACGAGTGTGATGATCCAGCCGTTACCCTTTCTAAGGATGCATTGAAGGATTATGCATTGTATGAGATCGATCAAGTTCTCATTCGCAATGGACACTGCCTAGAAGATTTTCCAACATTTCCTAAATCTAATTACGTCCCTCTTGTTCATGGAAGAAACTGATTGGTCTAGGAAGAACTAGCTTATGATCAACATTCATTGACCATAGATGTAGACAATGTAGAAGATAGGCTCAATGATGATAAGCGCAACATATATGAATCTATTTTGAATGTCGTGATAAACAAAGAAGGCAAACTATTCTTTGTGTATGGCAGTGGTGGAACCGGCAAAACATTTGTTTAGACAACACTTCTATCCCGTTTACGAGGGCAAGGCGAAATTGTGCTTGCAGTTGCCTCATCAGGAATTGCATCTTTGCTACTTCTAGGTAGCATAACCGCCCATTCAAGATTCAAGGTTTCGATTGATCTGCATGATGAGTTGACTTGCAACATCACACAACAAATGAAAGTGGCCGAGTTGGTGCATAAAGCTGATCTTAGAATTTGGGATGATGCATCGCCGAACTTTCAAAACTATTGATTGGACCCTACATGATTTAATGCAATTGGATGATGCATAGGCAATCGAAAAAGTCTTTGGTGGAAAAATTGTGGTCCTTGGTGGGGATTTTCAATAGATCTTGCCTGTTGTTCCTAAGGGAGGATGAGAAGACATCGTCAATGCTTCGTTGCTTCGACCGCATCTTTGGCAGCATGTTACGATTATTTGTCTTCATATCAACATGCGAGTCATGGTAGCCAAGTTTGAAGAGCAACAAGAGTTTGCCAAATGGGTGTTGAATGTTAAAGATGGCAATTTTCCTACCATTGCAGAAGAAGAAGGTGTCAATCCAGATTGGATCAAGATTCCGTCCCATATGAGGCTACCAACAGAAGATTGCAGCTTAAGAAGATTAATTCGAACCATTTATCCGGATCACCAACGCCACTCTGGGGATGCCATGTATTTTATGCAATGCAGCATTTTGGCCCCTAAAAATATTGACGTTGATGAAGTCAATAATGCAATTCTTGAATCGCTATCTTAAGAATTACATACGTACCTGAGCGCAAATTCTTTGACTTCGACATAAGAAGGTGTAAATGGTGTTGTTAGAGATTCAATGGATTCATTGTATTTGGTGGATTTTTTGAACAGTTTGCAATTCAGTAGTATCACAAGTCATAAGCTGGAACTCAAAGTGGATGTATTAATCCTTTTGTTGCACAATCTTAATCAGTCAATAGGATTGTGCAATGGTACGAGGTTGATTGTCAAGAGATTGGGTCAGCGTGTCATTGAAGGGGAGATCATCACAGGGAACAATGTCGACAAGCGTGTGTTCATACCTCGCATCATCATGTCCCCATTCAGGATCGATTGGCCATTTGTTTTGTGTTGTCGTCAAATTTTTGTTTGGATGGCATTTTCGATGACAATCAACAAGAGTCAAGGTTAGACACTGAACAATGTTGAATCCATGGGAAGAGAGCTAAAAAACAAAAATGACTCTCTTGATAGTCGTTGTTAAACACCATATGTAATGAGTATTTCTAGATACACAAACTTGATGAAGTCAATTAAATTTTGCGATGGTAGATCAACAATTTGCTTCCTAGAGATGGAAATTTTGTCCACCTAGTTTTATCAATCTACATATTCTTCTTCAATTGATAAAAGGAATGAAATTGACAAATACTATGACAATTTTAAGTAGTGTATATATAATTATGGGAGAGGTTGATCGATAAAATGATTTTTGATACTAATTTTGAAGACCGAATTTTGAGTTTATATGATACATTTCATTTCCTGAATAAAAAAAATAATTATATCACTAATTTTTCCATTATTACTTTTATATTGGGAATCACAATAAGAGTATTAGTATTAGTGTGGTTCGAAAGTGAAGATTGTCCAAACAAGTTAAAGTTTAAACATAGGGTGGAGCAATCGAACATCTACAAATTTTTTAAACTCCAATAATATAACCCTTGTTTATATGCATACATGATAGAAAAAGAGAAGGCAACTTGATGAGGAAAGCAATCAAAACAATTCCACCAACATGTCTCCTTCAGTGCATCACATGCAACAATATTAATAAGATTAAAGGTTGGGGGTCACTTGCAAGTGGCAAAGTTCAAGCTTGTGCATAATGACCTCATGTTTCATTGAAGATAACTTTTGGACTCCACTACATGAAGGATTTAGTTGTTGCACATGGTCAAATTTCATTTCTTTATCATACCCTCATTGCATTTGACCTTTTTGTGGCTTTCTAAAACACTAATATCTATTTGCACGGATCACAACCATGAAACTTGAGGAAAACATTGTACATAATAGTAAAGCAATATATGAAAATGATGATCTAAGTCAAGGAGGGAAAAACAAACTCAATTTCTAGACAAGACAAAAACTTGTGCACACATTGTTAAACATTTGGATCTTTAAAAATATTAGACTCAAACAATCAATACTAAAAACCATTGAGGGTTAAATTCCTTTCTATGATTACAAATTGATTTCAAGGTGTTTTAAAAAATGGAATGTCAATGAATTTACATTGAAAATAAAAACATTTGCATCCTTATCAAACAACATTCATTATTACATGAAGGTTTTATAGTAAGCACATCAATACGAACAAGCTTAATGAACTATAAAGTATAAAATTCTTATGGCTATAAGGTGTTTATAAAAAGTTGCAATATTTAGAGGGCATTAAAAGTCAAACCCAAAATTGTCAATTTTTTTAGCATCACTTTGAACCTATCAACCAAAAAAAAATCAAAAAGTTTTTCCTTGCTATAGTAATTGTGTTTTCGTATAACAATTCTACATAATAATGTATTGGTATTTTTCTTCAACTTGCAACTCAACTTGTTTACGCATACATTGAATGAAATGCAATGTATGTTAAGTTTTAAAGCACTCTCAACCTATTGGAACAAGAACATTGAACATCACAAAACATCCATACATGGCTGAGTATGGAACACAATCTTAACTATATTTATGTTGTTGACCACACACATTTAATGGCCTTGATTACCCATCTAAGTCAATTGCTTATATACTTGGGACGATAGACGAGGCTTTGCAATTGCAACTAAAGGTTCTGCTTTTGGACAAATTGCTCCAAAGGTCTCCATCATGTTCATGTCCTCAGGTTCAATCCCCGGTTGTGCAAACCAATCAAATGCATGAAGAATTGTTGCAAGACTATATTGCACCATGAGTTGCGCAAGATCCGCACCAGGGCATTGTCGACGACCTGATCCAAATGGTAATAGACTATAATGGGACCCTCCAACTTTGATATTGGAATTGGAAAATCGATCAGGATCAAACTCTAGAGGGTTCTTCCATACTTTTGGGTCACGACCAATAGCCCAAATGTTCACTAACACATTTGTGTTTGCAGAAATATTGTAGGTCAAAATTTGAACATCTTTACTATTAAAATGAGGGACTGCTAGTGGAAGGGCAGGGTGTAAACGAAAGTTTTCTTTGATGATGGCTTGTAAGTAAGGTAAATTGGGAAGATCTGATGGAAGCACTAGCCTTGTCGTACCCACAATTGTGTCGAGTTCTTCTTGGGCCCTCTTCAAAATTTGAGGATGGCGAATGAGTTCAGTTAATGCCCATTCCATGGTGATTGCAGATGAGTCTGTTCCTCCTCCAATCATATCCTGTAACCAAAAAAAACAATCATGAACCAAATATTATATACACAACGCAACATTGATGTACATACTTGGAATGTTAAACATACATCTTGTTAAAATAGATGGACTACAATGGTGTGTACGTACCGCCAAAACTCCCATTATTGATCTTTCATCAAGTTTTCCATCATGACTCAACAAAGTTTCAACAAAATCTGTCACAGTGGAGTCGGCGACCATTTCGTTTCCATTTCGATACTCGTTCAAGATTATGGAAAGACTATTTTCTGCCCGATTTCTTATGTGCTTCATTTGCCTTTCAAGGCCTTGCACATCAAATGGTTTCAAAACCGGTATGATATCACTAATGTTAAATTTACCTCCTACCTCTCCCATCTCTATAACACAATCAACAAGATTATCAAATTCTTTTTTTAGAAAACAATTTGATTTTTCATGATATTTTCCAAACAACATGCGACAAATGTTATTGCTAGTTAATTTATGGAAAATAGGCCTCAATTTCATGACTTTCCCTTCTTCACTATATTTGGCAATTTTCTCCACCATACGTGCCACCTCTTCTTGGCGCCCATATTCAAAAGTTTTGAGCCTCGCTTGTGTGAGAAGTTCTGTAGCACATATCTTGCGAAGTAGGCGCCAATTGTCTCCATATGGTGCAAAAACAACGTCAAAATATTCAAAACCTGCATATTTGCCTATGATTAAAGAAGGTCTAGAAGCAAAGTCTGCATCATGGATCTTCAACACCTCCAAAGCCATTTCGGCATTTGAAATTACGATGTAATTCAAGTATCCCAAGCGCAAGTACATTATTGGTCCGTACTTCTTTGCAAGCAATTCCATAGAACGATGAGGTAGTTTGCTCAAATACAACAAAGATCCAACTATAGGCCAGTTGGGTGGACCAGGGGGTTGAGATGTCCCCTTTGGAATGAGCCATGCAAAGGATAATAACATACTAATTGCCCCAACAACAAGAAACCAAAAATTGAACACATTCTCCATGTTGAAGGTGAAATTGTTGTGGAAGATTATGCAATTACAAATAGAAACTTCAACTATAGTCTCCTTTTATGCCCTTCTAGTAGGAGGTCATGAATTGGGTGTTCATGCAAGACTAGTTATTATATGACATTTGTGTTGCCCACCTTGTTATTGATCCACAACTATTTTTTTATTAAATTGAATTCATAATATATTCTTCAATACCAATCTAAATAATATTTAAAAATCACAACCAAAATGACAAGAATGTAAGGCAATTTGTAGTAAAGAGAATCCTTGGATCAAGGCTAGACAATTGTTGGGTGGCAATCACATAAATTCCAAGATTGGGCCAATGCTTTATAAAGTAGGAGATGAACATTTTTCAACAAGACAAATTGGTTTTTTTAACACCCAAAGGAGGGATATCGTCTTACATTATTTGTGTATGTTTTAAAATATTTAGGATGATGTATGAAAATTGTCACTTTCCTATACTTTGACCCTTGCACGATGCAAAAAGTGGGAATAACTCAATATTATATATGTAGATATGTCAATGTGATCAATATTAATTAATTTGGGGTGATAGTCAAGACTTCTTTTTCGTTTTGGTGATGAATGTCTTTGACCAATCCATCACTCAAACAAAACAAAATAAAAAAGCCCCCACTTTGGTAGACTCGTCAAGTAGAACTTGTACACATGGCCCAGCAATGTAAGCAAAAGAACTTGGACTCTTTGTAAAACTCCCATACAATTCAAAAGAAGACTTTTCCACATGGCCGAATGATGTAAGTGTGGTGAGCAAATTTTTGCCACTCCCAACAAAGACATATTTGTAGTGACTAAAGATGTGTTGAGGAATGAAATAATAAAATCACACTTGAAACTTTTTTTCAAAATCTTTGTTTTTTGAAAGGGCATGTTTGAAAAGATCTAAAACTGATTTTTTTATTCATATGGACTTTATGTGCTTTTGTTTTAATATTATCAAAATGCATCACCATAGAAGATGAAATCAATGTTTTTTTTAAAAATTTAATGTTCGAGTTTTGACTTATGGCCTAGGTTTGAGAGGGTCATAAATGCCTAAGCATTTGAAATATTGGTAATACCTAGTTAGAAATAGTTTAAATAATGTGGGAATTTGACCATGGTATCAACTACCAACGAGGGTGCTGGTTCACTCACTCAAGGCGACCATTGCTCAGACCCTGGTGCAAAAGAATGACCAACTTGTGTGGTCAGCAGTTGACACACTTCAACCATTTTTTCAATTGGGAGGTTTAAACCCTAAACCCCCGACCAAGAGATGAATTGTTTAATTGTAAGATCCGAAACCTTTCCCAAAAGTGGCAGGGGAATCAAAACCTTTTTTTGCTTGACTTTTTTAACTTTGGTGACATCGTTGCCCAGTTTGCACACCAACATGCAAGTCCAACAGTCCAGATTACTAACCAATAAATTTTTCCTTCTCATTTAGTGATGTCATGAATGACTATGTCAGTTCTTAGTCCCAGCACCCATGTCTTCACATATTTGTTGGGAAGTGGCACAAGCTCGTACGTATTGTTGACTGAACAAACAAAAATTTCAAGGCCAAAATGGTCAATGTACTATTTTGATTTGAAGAATTGTTGGAAGTGGCACAAGTTTGTAGTACTTGCTAAACAACAAAAGTTTTGAAGGCCAAAATTGTCAATTTACTACTGTATACTTAGTCGTTTAGTGATGTCATGACTACGCCACTTCTTCACGCCCTTCCCCCCCCCCCCCTACCCATGTGTTCAGATTTCTTTTGGAAGTGGCAAAAGGTTGTTGTATTGGGTAAACAATAAAAAAACCTTAAGGTCAAAATGGTCAATTTGATATATATATATATATAAAAGAAAGTTGGGGTTATTAGGGGGGACGGAAGAGGGTGGGTTTGCTATTTGGCATGCACAAATTTGGGCATTAGGGGTGTAGTTGGGGTGGTTCATGTGTGGGTGCATGAATAGGAATGCAGCCGCTCATGTGGAAACCAAGGTTCTCATGTGGGAACTCCATGTCCCTTAATGGGAATGCAAGTTCCTGTGTTGAGGGAACATTGATCATTACTACATGGGAACCACATGTCCCTTCGCGGGAATGCACAACCCATATTGGGGAACATTGAATGTTCTACATGGGAACCTCACATGCCTTCATGGGAATATGCATTCCCATGTTGGGGAGCATTGAACATTCCCACATTGGAATTTCATTTCCCCTCATGGAAACACATGTCTCCTTATTGGGGAGTGTTGGACATTCCTACATTGGAACCCCGTCTACCTTCACAAGAATGTACAATCATTCCCCATGTTGGGGAACATTGAATATTCCTACATGGGAACCCCCTATCCTCTCATGGGAATGTGCATTGCCATGTTGGGGAACATAGAACATTTCCACATGAAATCATGTGTTCCCATGTTGAAAAACACTAGGAATATATGGCAATTGGTAATGCATTGGGAACGCATGTTTCTATGTGGGATCATCAAAGGTTCCTCAAGAACATGTCCCTTCGTGGGAATTCACATTCCCAAGTTGGGGAACATTGAATGTTCTCAATTGGGAACCCCATGTTTTGTCATGGGAATTCATGTTCCATTCATGGGGCAAATTGAATTTTTTGATTGGAGAATGTGCTATTCCCACATGCAGATATTTGTTTTGTTATTTCCAGACAAGAATGTGTGTTCCTACATGTTCCCAAACATCAGGTAAATGTGTTTCCAAATTGCACATTGCACCTTGGGAATTTTGGGCCCCAAGTACCTATGTTCAATATTGTGTTCCTTATGTGCGCATATTTTGTCCCCATCTTAAAATGGCAGGTCCCCATGCTTGTGAACCTCCCATGTTTTCCAAGGAATTGGAACCAACATTTAAGTATATTTTGCATGTTCATTGAATTTGCAAATTATGATGTCAATACAAAATGCAAATAATATGCAAGGCAATGATTTCACACTTTTATGAGGTATAAATTTGCACAATCCATGTTGCACTTTCAACCATTGTTGATGGTAACTATTCATCTCTAAATTGGTTAGATGCGTGTGTGCCCCCGAAGTTGAATGAGCCCCATTTTGCTATGATGAATTTTGATACCGAAAATATTGAAACCATGGTACTTAATTTTTTCAAAACACTTTCGAATCAACCACTTTCATCACAAAATTGATAGCAAATCAGTGGAAGAAAAGATATGACTAAAAACCCAAACTAACAATATTCTAATTACATAATAATTGGACCATGATTTTTTTTAGGTGTGCAAGTGTGAAGCTTCATGACAAGAAAAATAGAGTGAGATTTTGTAGGACATCAACCATGCTCCAAATAGGAGTTTTATAATGTTGAAAACTTCAAATAATTATTATCAAATAGTGATTTGATAGCTTATGAAAAATATTCACAAAGTTTGGAGTTGAAATGACTTTTATTCCAATTCTATTGTAGACATTTAAATCAAGAAGATCAGGATTCACATAGGTCAACAAGATTCAAATTAGCTAAAAAAAAAAGGAATGAATTGTTGGAAAATGTTTTTATAATGTATAAGCTTAATATGAGTTAATGGAAAGAACTACAATGACTTTCTATTTCTTCAATTAACTACTGATCCTTCAAAAATGTCTTAAAATAACCTGCATCATTAGATTCAAAAATTTAAATACCTTTGCAGAAATAGGTGTCGTCAATTTTAACTATTGACAAATATTTGTTAAAGATAATGTCAACCAAAGGACTTGTTTGACACCAGTGTTGAGAGAGTATCACAAATACCCTTGGGCATCATTCATGTATCACCTGGGCATCTCAGTCTGACCGTTTTAGGGTATCGTCATGAATGATACCTTGATTGATGTGGGGGGACTAAGAATTGACATAGTCATGACTTTCTTAGGTGAAAAAGAATGACCAACTTGTGGTCAATACCACAAGCTTTTGTCATTTCCAACAATTTTTCAAACACTATGGGTGGGGGGACTAAGAATTGACATAGTCATGACTTTCTTAGGCAAAAAAGAATGACCAACTTGTCATCAGCAATTGACACTTCAACCAATTTTTCAATCGGTAGGACGCAACACCCCAAAACAAGAGTTTAATTGTCTATTGTAAGATCAGAAACCTTTCCCAAAACCTTCTTCTGCACGACTTTAACTTTGGCAACATCTTGGTGGGTGGTGCAACATTATGTCATATTTTCTTTTTCTTTTTTGTTTCTAGAAAACAGCAGTATACATGAGTCCCAATCTGCTTGTTCGAAAGGAAAAGCGATGTAGTAGCTAGATTGGCAAATTGGAAGTGATTGATGAATTGATATTGTTATCAAATTTATCAATGATGCACACCACATGAAAGGTGTGGTCATGACGTGTATACCATTTTCATTCAACAAGGTTGTAATTTGTCGGATTATTGGCATAATGTGGAAGATATCCAATCTTAGTCCACTGGGAATTGCCAGGGTTTTAGTGGACTTTGCATGTTCTGACAATCGGAACTATGCTGTTGGACTACACCCATCTTAAAAGGGATTGCTCTATGGGGATGTCTAAACAGTAACCCTTTTGTTCTGTTTTCTTGGCCACTGTTTGTTTGCAGAAAGAAGGTCCCAAGATTGTACTGGTATTGTGTGTGTACATAGGAATACCTTGGAAATATAACTATTGTTTCATGATGGACCTCCAAAAGAGGCTGTTTGCAAACATCAGCTCCATGAGATCAACCTACACATGAATGTATCTTGCATCCTTAACATGTTCTTGTCCATTGAGTTCAATCATGTG
This sequence comes from Sphagnum tenellum, assembly GCA_963921925.1. Taxonomy (NCBI): domain Eukaryota; kingdom Viridiplantae; phylum Streptophyta; class Sphagnopsida; order Sphagnales; family Sphagnaceae; genus Sphagnum; species Sphagnum tenellum. Next base: position 16,173,531 of record OY998152.1, read on the forward strand.
CCAAGTCAAAGCAGTATCTGTTACAACAATGGTAATTGTTAATGGTATTTTCCCCATTCTGCTTAATTATTCTGTACTAATCTTCCTACTCTCTGTAGTTTAAATGCTAATCTGCTGTTCAGTATGTTTTCTTATTGTTTCTTAACTGTTATTCCCATTCCTTTTCTTTTTAAAACAGATCTATAAAACACAGCAACAAAGGAAAATCTTCTAGACACAAAACATTTGCTGCAAAAACTTTTTTTTAATGTATTCTGCATAGTCATGATTCTGTTCTTCTCTGATTTACCATGATAAAGTATGTCTCCTTCCTTCTTATCCACTGCCTCTGTGATTCCTACTTCAAAACTTAAAATATGTAACTCTGCCCTGTTTCTAACCAATATGACCAGTAACAGGTCACACTAGACTTTAAACAGTAATAAAACTACCAAAAATCCCTAATGAAAATATCTGATTAACAGTAAAACACTGCTCATTCATAACAGATGGTATTGCTGCCAACTTGGTTGCACAACTGTGGTCTACAAAAGAGTTAGATGGCGCACATGGAATTGAACTTGCTGTAGTGATTATGAAGAAGACATTGCTACTTCACAAAAACCCTGTGCATTGTAGAAATAATGTAAGTACCTTTGAAGGTATTTACATCCTAGAAGGCATTATGAAAAGAATTTGTAGTAGGGGATAAGCAGTTTTTGAAGCTGGTGGCACACATTCTGAATGCATTTCTAAACCCACACACACTGTGGTGTGTAATGCCAATGCTACTGGTCCTGGACTATGACTCCACTTTTCATCAAAGCACTCATGCATGGGCATTAATGACATCCCCCACTAGAGTAGAATTGGAAGACACATTTGCTTCCCTGTCAGCTGATTCTGGTTGATTGACACTAATTAGACCACTATAAACACGCCAGACTGGGCTTTGTGTTGTGATGCTTGGCTCACCTATGGGATTCTTCTCCATGTGTGCCTGCACATCCTCTGCATCTCAATGTCCTTCCAAATATTGCCGCAACGCCCTACCTAAAAACTCAGCCTCGCTCCTGAAATTCAGGTCCCTTCTAATTCCTCCTTGGAAGCAAACCATAACTCAATCATCATACTTTTCCAATCTATCCTTCACATACATGAAATCCCTTCAGGTCCCCAACTAAGACAAATACTTCATGATGCCATGAAATTTCAACATCCTTAACCAAGACCATAGAAAGGATGCAACATATGAAATCCCTGCAGGTCCCCAACTAAGACAAATATTGTGTGATGCCATGAAATTTCAACATCCTTGACCAATGCTATAGGAAAGATGCAATGTGGCCTCATAGCAAGGTTTCAACATGACCTCATATCCAAAAAAAATTCATCAAATTCATGTCTTGTATATGTCTAAGGAAAAATGCATGTATTTGGTTGAATAGGTACATGCATATATTAGTTACTTGATGGCCATTGAAGGATGGTGGAAAGACAATAAGACATTGACATCTATCTTTCTCAAAAAAATTGTCTAAGTTGAGATTTGAATGCCATCTAAACGACCTAAATTGTAATGAACATAAAAAACAAGGAATTAGAAGTTGTTGAATGTTTCAGACCTTACAAAATAAAGCAAACAATGATATGGTACTCCAAGGCTTTGTGTGGAGAATTGTCCACAAGGAGATTGTTTGAAGGTCCATATTCTCCATGCTTGAATGTTACCCATATCTTTGACAACTCTTTCAAAAACATAGGTTTATGATTTTGTTAGGATGTTTGACCCCATCAACATGTAATGTGATTGATGTTGCAAAGGCATTCAACAACAACAACAAATGTAATCAACCTTCATGGTCAACAAATTAACTTCATTAAAAAATTTGCAAACCAAAAGTGCCTAGTCCATGGTCTAACATGACATCTGTTAAAAACCATAACATCATCCTAGAATAATGCTACAACATGAACAAAGGTGATACAAAGAATCTAACATCACATGATTGTTCAATAAACAATAACACCTCCACATATATGCTAGCAACAAAATGCATCCCTATAGGCCAAGTGATTTCATTGAACTACACCCACATTTGGTACTAGTAACAACTCAATGTGTTCATGTGTCCATTGCACCATTGAATATTGCCCAAGAAAATGCAAGTTGATCTCTTAAATCCTTGAACATAAACTGGACGCCAAATCATTCACATTGAACTTACATAGGCATAAGTGCATTCACATAGTAGAAGATTACATTACAAAAACATATTTGTGACAATCTTGGCATTTGACATGTAAGCACAAGCTTGTTGTTTCATATTCCAATCATTCTAGTACAACCAACATTAAATATAATAAGACAAATCTAACAATATGTTATGTTGTCTACACATATACTTGCATTCACCATCCACAAAAAGGCATTCAAGAAATAATTTGTAATTGGGGATTAACGTTTTTGCAATTGGTGGCAAACTTTTTAATGGCATTTCCAAACTTCAACACAAACTATGGTATGCTACAATACTACCAACGGATCATAATAAAAGAGAAATATCACCCATCATTGTCAATGAATAGATACATACATACATCAAAACTACAATTGCATCCTTTTAGGTCCAATGCCAACAAAACAACTAATAGTAAAAATGCAAGGAGAAGATAAACTTACTCTCATGTTGAAAACCAAATTCCAACTGTGAAATTTCTAGGAAAAACAACACAAATTTTTCACAAAATGGCAACCTATATATCATAGGAAAAAACACCAAAAAAACAAAAACCCTAAACTTCTACCAATTACACTTCAAATAAAAACTTTTTCCAATAAGGGGAGATCAAGACATCAAAAGTAAGCAAGTCACAATTATCCGGATTGGATTTAGACATTTAAGAGACATATAACAAATAGTTGTTATAAACAAAAGAAAAATAAAAAACCTTTCCCCCCCAAAAAAACAACCATGATGGAGAAGTGTAACAAAAAAATTACCATAAAAGTTATCAAGCTTCATGTGATGAGGTTCAAGAAGTAAGGCCTCTTTCCTACTTGTGGTAGGTAGTCATTAATAGCTTGTCCATATCCAAAATTAGCAATTTCTTCTTCTTCTCTTCCTCCTCCTCCTTCACCATCAATACACTACTAGAAATTTTGGATTTTGCAATTGTCGTTTGTAACTAAATTTTAGTTGCATGCAACACATGCAATTGCAAATTTGTGTAGTTGCATAAGACAAGTTGCACATGACATTCAATTGCATGCAACACTATGTATGCAACATGTATATATAGTGCTAATATACATGCTCATCCATACATACTAATCCAAATATAGTTGCACCTTATGTGTAATGCTCTTTGCAACTATAATGCAACTAATAAAAATATGACATGTGTTTAAAAATTGGACAACTAGCTTGTGGACACATGTCACTATTTAATTATTTTTGTCTTTTCAAAATTAAAATTCATTTGGATTAATTTCAATCATTAAATTTTGTTGCCACTAAGATGATGACATGTGGCACACCATGGAACGTTCATTGACCATTTGACACGTGTCCTTTTAAACACCAATTATATGATGACATGTGGCAATTAAAGCCCACCTTTTTTAAGAAAAATAAAATATTAATTAATGAAATTTTAAATCATCCAATTTATCGCTAATAAAATGTTAACACATGTTGCCTAAGTAGGTAAGTAGTTATTTAACCTTATTAGGTAAATGGGTTCATTTAAGTATGTAAGTAGGTTGAACATAGGTAAGTTTAGGCTATATAGGTAAAATTAGAATAATCCAATTTTGTTTTTAATTACTTATTTACTGATCCCCAATGGCACTTGATGTTTAGTTCCAACAATGTCATTTCTCCTAGTTATATACTAAGCCAAATAAAATTGGAAGTCAAAGGATATGGGATAAAAAATTCGATTGCAAATTTCATGAACCAATTTAGTTACACATTAGATGCAACTAATGTATTAGAGTATAATAGCCAAGGGAAGGCTTTGTTGCTTCTTGTGTCCAAACAAAACTTGAAACCCTCCTCTTGGCGCATCTAAAACACTACAAATTGTCAAAAACAAATAAGAAATGAGAAAGTTATGGCCCCCCAAAGTAAAGGGGGTCAAAAACTTTTAAAAAAAAACCAATGAACATTACAAAGGCTGATTCTTAAACACCCACAAAGTTATTTTTGTGTATTTTGTTTGCTATTAAAGTTCCAATATGATTTGTAGAACTTCAGATGGCGCTCTATAACATTTTAAATCGTTTAAAATGAATAATAAATACGAAAGTTATGAGGTTTTTAAGTTGGAGGGGTCCAAATAAAAGAAAAGAAAAAGTTTTGCAACTTGGAAAACTTAGTTTTCTTATTTTTCTTCTTGTTAATTTTTCAGTAGTCCTTTTCTTTTGCACTTCAAATATGATCATATATATTTTTAATAATTATGATTACTTAATGAAAATATGATTTTAACATTATTATATAGCTTAAACTAGCAATTAAAAATACCTATTGATATTATATACATATAATTGATTATGATTATAATTCTAATTTAAAATTTGATAATTCTGAATATTTATAATAAAAATTTAATATTATAATATTAATTGATTCTCAATAATGTTTTTGTTTAATCAAATTTACATTTTCTGAAAAAGATTTTAAATAAAATAAAATCAATATTTTTTGCTTGCCAAAACAAATATTTAAAGATATTTGACAAATAGAATTTTAAACTTGCAATATATATCTAAACCATGGTTTAGTTTAATTTAATTTAATTTAATATAATTTAGTTTACCCATAATTAATTTAGCCATTGTTAATTTTAGCTTAATTTAGTTTGATTATACATATTTTAGCCTAACTTAATTTAGCCATAATTAGTTTAGTGTGACTTAATCTAGCCATATTTATTTTGGCGTAATTTTTTAGCCACAATTAATATATTTTAACCTATTTTAACAATTAATATTTTAATTTAATTTAATTTATCAATAATTAATATATGTAGATTTATTTTAGCCATAATTAGTTTTGCATAAATATTTTAGCCTAATATATTTAACCATGGTTAATTTAGTCATAATTATTTTAGCCTAATTTATTTTAACTATGGTTAATTTAGCCTAATTTAATTTAGCCATGGTTAGTTTAACTTTTTAGTTTATTGAACTTATGTTATTTTAGCTTTGGTTAATTTAGGTTAGCTTAAGTTAACATGGGGTTAACCCTAGTACTAGAGGCACATAATATTATTATACATAGCCTATGTAAACATATTAAGTATAATAATTTAAGATGTATAAGTTTAGGCCATCATTTTATGACATGTGTCCATGTTGTACACATTTAGTTGCAAACGACAACCAGTTGCATGCAAGTTACATAGTGACTGGTTGCAAACAACATGATTTCTAGTAGTGATACAATGTTTGATAACTCCTCCACCTCATTACCTTTTCATTATCATTGAACATTTTGACAATGAAAGAAATAGACAAACACATATGAACAATGAAAAAGTAGAGGAGCAGAATGCAAATTGATGCAAGAAACAATTTTCTTGGAGCTAAAGTAACAGAATAACTACACTTCCGATCTCTTTTGCAAAACCCCATTTACAAATGCCAATGATAAAACATCATAGATAGAAAATAACAACAATCCCAAAAAAGTCCCAATTCTAACTTCTAACTATTTCCTCAATATATTAGATTTGTATAAGGCAACAAGAAAAGGAAAAACCAACTACAAACCTATCAAAAAGGGCAAAGAAAAAGGGAGCACCTTGAAGGAGGCTTTGAAATTGTGTTCAAGGTGGTGATTTGTTGGTAATCAAGGAGAAAAAATGTTGCTCACATGAACCAATGCAATATCTAGATCATGAACATCCATGATATCGTCATCACAATTGTTATTAGCCATACACACCAAACATTTCTATTCATCCTCTTGAATAGTGTGACTTTCACACAACTCGGTAGTTTGAGCTCAAGTGTTTGCAATTGTTGTTGTTTAAACCTCTTTTCTCTTTGCCAACTCTACTATTGTCACCTTTGTAAAGCAATACCCAATCAAATCATACATAAGCAAATCATTGTAAAAGCAAAAAAAATTTAAAACATAAACATGTATTAGCGTGGTACATTGCAAACTAATTAATGACTAATTGTAGTGTGATTCTTCTACTAGTCCTCTAGACTTTGTTTCATGGAAAACTCAAGCGTTCTACCTAATCACACAATCACTTAAAATTGTAAAACCATGGATGCAAAATGCAATCGCATGATTCATAAACATTAGAGCCCAATGCATTACACACTGTCTCAAAGTAACAATTGAACAAGCACATGCACACTATATCACCATCTCAAACCCTAATCCTAAACTTGAGAAATAACGCAAGTACTAAATAACTATAGGAAACGAATGAGAAAGCATATGGGGCTTCATTACTTCTAATAATAACACAAGAAAGATCATTATTGATGGAAAAGGTTGTTTATCAAATACCCAAATGCTTATGAATGGACATCATCATGAGCATGATTGGAAATGAATAGTTCTTTGAGACTGTTTTTTTTAATGAATAATCACCAATTTTTTTGGCAACAACTTTTAAATTGTACACATGGCAATGTGACCTAAAAGGAATCCTAAAGTGAAAAAGGAAAAAGGTGGCAATTTTCCTTGGGCATTGATGGCTACAATAATCCTGTAACATCATGTGCTTCTTGTTTTGGATTGTTTTTGTTTGTATTTTATGTTTTTGATGCATGCATTCATGGAGGAGTTGAATTGCGGGCATTTGGTCTAGTATGTTTATGACGAGCTTACTAGCTTATTAACTTTTTCTCTTTTTTTTCATGGAACATTTTTTGGGATTGTCTTTGGAGATTTGGTGATGGATGGAATGTGGGCTATATAGGAGGTGATTATGGAACAATAAGAGGAGATTCCAAAGCTAAGCAGGCAAGAAGTTCACTAATGTTGTGGTTTTTTTTTTTTTTGGTTATTTTATTTCAAATATTCTCGGTCTTCCAATTTCTTTCACTATACTGTAAGACTAGGTTTTTTTAAATGTTCATGGAATGGTGGTGGAGCTGATGTAGAATCATAGGGGACTCGTTGAGGGGTTCTTAATGGCAATGCATTAAAAAAGGTTGGGTTTAAGCTATCTCATATTGAAAAACAAGTTAGACTAAGGGGTTGGATGACGCGCTCCCAAGTCACGGGGTGAAACCAACTTGAGGGTTTCACAAAATCAAGTTGCGGAAGTTGAGACTTGGAGGCACGCTCCCGGCTTCCAACTCTAGCAAAGGGTAGAGGGTCGAGTTGGGAGCCCTGGGATTAGACTAGGAAGAGGTATTATATAATCAAGCTTGAATCTGCGTCAAAACAAACCACCCAAGTGGTTAGATCACTTTCCGGGACACCCTTTGGTGTTGGGACAAGCCACGGGCACTTCGGACCACAAGACTCAACACGGCCTGGACTCAAGGGATGCCACCACCATCCCCCATATAGTATACTATGCGACGCCCCGCAGAGGCTACACCCAAATGGCACTTTTTCCCGAGACTCCCAAGTTGGAGTCCCGAAATCCAACCAAGTGCCCCGGTTTCGGACTCCCGGGACTTTGAGAGGTCATAGCTCCTCGCCCCAACCTCTGATTGCAACAAGGTCTAAACCGAAGTTGTAGCCCTTGTTGAGATCTTTTCAACGATGTATTGCACTTTTGAATCGGACATCAAGAGCTGGTCGATTCCTGACTTTTAGTGGTTGGGAGTCAAACTGCCAATTTGACTCCCGGCCCTTCTTTTGCCCATAACTTGGACTACAGACGTCCAAATCAAGAATGCAAGGGCATTTTCGATATTTATGTTTTAAGACCTTTTCAAAGACACCAAGAACATTTCAATGCGAGGTGTTTTGCCTCTTGCTGTTGAGCTCTAAACATTTAGGAGTCCCGGAGGACTTCAAATCCCCAACTTTTCGAAGTGTTGGGCTTCACCCCCACACTTGGCCAAGTTAGGGTTGCGACACTGGATACCCTTGTTGGCACTTTGAGAAGGGATTTCAATAGAGTTCCAATCTAAGTTTTGTTGCAGTTGAAATATTTCATGGATATGGGACTAGGTTGGGATTTTGATCTTGTGAAAGCTCCTAGGATTTTTTTGTTAATTTTGGGGATGAAAAATTCATTCAAAACCATGTGGTCACTCAATGAGAATAATTTCTAAATGATTTTGGGGTGCAAGCAAGGTAAAGTGGACAAATCATTGCTTCTTGTAAAAAACAAAACTAGATGTAGCCATGAAAAAAAATTAATGTATTGAAAGTTTTTTTTAAAAAATCGTACAATAATCAACATGATGACAATTTTTCATTTTATATTTAAGCCTTGTGAACTATAATCTACCACCACATCTAACCTCCAAAAGAGCAATCATAATGCTCAATTCCATTTTGCCTTGGAAACATCACGTGAAGAATATGGATGTGTATACGAAACCTTTGCAAGTGATGAGTTGAAAGAGTTATAGAATGTACGCTACCTTGAATGTGACATTCTTTTGGTTCATAATTCTCTAGATCCAAATTTCAAAATTTTCAAGACCATCTTCAAGATTTCACATTGTTCGATAACATTAAGCCTAGGACCAGGATGACAGAAGACATGTGATTGGATTGTGTGTTGGAGAAATCAATACAAGCCTTTCCTTTTCTATAGGTAGTAATGATGAGGATCTTAGTAGTGGCCAAGAATACAATGAAAAATCTAATGATGAAAGTAACAATGTTATAGATGAACCAACTTTGAGCTTGTTTGCAGAAGAAGCTTGGTCAAATGAGCATGAGGATTCCGATCATGATTTTTGAAAAAATCAAAACATGGTAGATTTTTTTTCACAAGGATGAGATGATGGTCATTGTAACCGGCTTAAAACATTTAGGACACAGTGTTTTAAAGTGGTTCGAATTTGTGGAGAAGGCTTGATAAAACATTTTCTTGGGAATTTATTTAGTTGGCTACAATCCAAAGAGATAATCAAAGTAATCTTGAACATTAGCTTTAACAAATATGTGTTTTTTGTTTTCTTCCTATTAGAAAGTGGCAACAATCTCCTATATAACCACATTTTTTCATCTTTGTCTCTTAATTTCTAGATTTTGCTTTAGAATGTGCTTCTGTTGAACCTTCTATCTATTTACTTTGAGGTGTATGAGATAGTGTCAAAATTTGACATCTTGACATTTGGTGTATGTCATTTAGATCATTTTTGTTGTTTTTTTTTCTTGAACATCATGTCAAGGATGGTAGTTTCATTTTACCCAACAATTCACATTAATTGCCTTTTTACAATATTATTTTGACAAGCATTGTTGCAGGCTTTTTATTATGTAACATGGAACAATAAGGCTTCTAAAATTATTACATGGCTTTTAGTATTGTTGTAGCCAAAAAAAGAGGGGAACCAAATTTCTACTAAATAGATAATGTGTTACATTACAAAAAGGAAAAAATTTGAATTGAAATTTGACATATTTCAAACTTTAGGATTATTTATACTAACAACTTGCTACTTGCTAAAATAAAAATGTTAAAGACTTAGGTGGATCAGAGGGTGTTGGCAAGGTAAAGTGGATAAAAACAATGAGTTTGCCCAAAATCCAATAAAAAAATGAAACAATTTTTGATATGGACACAATTAAGTAAATTCAAAATATTTTGAAGTATAAATATAAAACCACATGGCCTTGCATATATTTTATGGGAAGTTGGATACAAAGTTTGAACAACTTTGGTATCATAAAAGTAGGTTGAAAGTATGTTTGAATCTAACTATGTCAAAATGGTGTTAAAACCTACTTCATATTAAAATTTTGATATATTATGACTATAATATCCATATTTTGATAATACATAAGCATTTTTTAGGGCCCTACTAAGTTGATTTTTTTAAAAAAAAATCAATATTTGACCTACAATTAGCCCATTTTGTAAGATCGGACATTTTGTGCAAATAGAAATGTTTTATTTTTCTACTTAATTCTACTTTCAAGATGGGATTTTTGTATTTGGAACTATATGTGAATATTGATTCACACCATTAATTGTAAGGTTGAGCCTCAAATTTTTTGGTTTAACATCAAATTTTGGCCATCTTTTCTCAATGTGTTCCCAAGCTTTTGAATGTACATGTCCTTGCCACACACCATCACTAATATGGTTCTTTTTATGCCAATCCATCAAAATAACTTTGTTTGTTTGTACAAAATAATGATGAGATCCTTCGTATGATAGAGATTGATATGAAATATAGGTGATCCTTGGAGAATTCTCATAAGTGGGTCACACTTAAGACATGTAATACCTTGTGCGGGGCCATGTAACTTGTGTGGGGTTATAAATCCAATCAAGTCATGGCGGTATCAAAATGTGTCACGCACCAAGCATGCATCCAAGTCTTTATATTCATCCTTAAATAGGATACATCATTTTTGTGAGCATGTATGAATTTAGATGGAAGTCCAACTACAATGAATGGTTTTTTGACCTTTTGATGGGATGTCGAAAGAAAATTATTTGAAGGCAAGACCTTTTCTTTCAATAACCTACATTTGTAGTATTTTCCCCATGTAATTTGCTTATGAAGCATGCAAGTAAATAAAAATCTAACTACAAACATGTGAGTCAAAATACAGCTACAAACATTTGAATGTTAAAAATCAAAGAAAAAACATAAACCAAACAAAATGTAGCATGACATTACCATCACTCCAACCATGGGTTGCTTGTAGATTTAACAGTAGCAACATTGTAGAAAAAGTTCCCATTTTGCCACCTTCACACATTTCCCATCTTGCCAAATTTTCAATTTCCCTTTCAAGATGTTCTTCATCTCATACTTGGGTTGGTGATCCAAATGAGCAAATCTAGGATTTCAACATACTAATTTTGCTCATTGTCATCATTGATTAAAATATTTTGTCTTGGAGTTGGGGAATGTAATGGAGCATCAAGCTACCAAATGCAAAACAAATTTGAGTTCACACAAAACAATTTGACAGAAACCAACAACAACAAATTAAGCAATATCAATGAAGACATTTCTCTTCGCTAAAACATTATTTTGATCTCTTGCTAAAATATCTTCTTGAAAAGAAAAAAATTATTGGGAATCTTTTAGAAAAGAATGAGTTGGTTGTTGTGAAATGCCTTTCAACACTTGCGAAACAAACCAACATTTATCATTTGATGTAAATATATATAATTTATGTCTCTTGTACATAAATATCACCTAAAAGTTCATGAAATTTGCATATTTATAAACTATCCATAGAAACTTGAAGATTCCTTTGCAAATTTAATGGAATGGGACTTACACTTATAATGTATCTTCCATGTTTTTAAAGATGGACTTTATTCCTTTGGCAAGCTACATGCATACCTCTACAATTGTCACAATAACATAATTCCAAGGTCTACTTCTACTATTTTCTCCTTTTGGTTGTTCCTTTTTGTAATGTAGGGGAACTATCGAATGATGAGTTCATAGCTAATTCAGTTTTCTACAAACACACAAGATTTAACCAACGTATGAGTTTAACAATCATAGTCAAAATTGCAAAAAATTTCCCATATTAAATGTTTTCCAACAAATGCATTTTGGTCATCATAAAATCCTCAACTAACTAATTTAGTTCAAATTTACAAATCATACATCCCCCAAAAATTGATAACCATCAGATTTATTTGTGATGAAAACAAAGAGGGAACACATATGCACAACCTTTTATTGTTTACAACTTGTTAGAATCTTTGTCTCTTAAACAACCTTGATCTTTTACTATGAAGTAATTGGCAAAACAATGTTATAGACAAATAATGCAAAAAGCTCGTTGAACTTATTGGACACCAAAAACATAAGCATGTAAAAGAAAAAACTAACTTAATATAGTTATTTCTAGCTTTACCCAACATGGCACAAAATAGTTCACATAACCATTCAACCTTTTTCAAATAGATGTGGAAAAATGGACTTTCAATATTAAGATTGAATTTGGTACTACTACCCAATAATAGTCTAGAAGACCATAAGAAATATCTAAAGGGAAAGTACATAAATAAAAACAACAACATATGAAGATAACAAAAGAGTTAAATGTTAATTTCTTTTACTAATGAAAGACTTACATGCTAATAGTGTAGTGCGGTTAGATAACCTCCAAAGGGATCATGGTTTGACAACCACATAATAGGTGTAAGGAAAAACTCAAGGATATATTAGCAAGGTGAGTGTGTATTATTATTGACACCGCCTCTCACATTTTAGGATAAATTTCTACTATAGTTTTTTACAAGGTTTGAATCATGTGTAGATCATGTATTTCCATCATGTTTCTAAATTTTTGGAATTTATGTTTTCTAAGGGACTTGGTTAAAATGTCTACAACTTGGTTTTCAATATCTACATGTTTCACATCTATTTCACCTTATAAGATTTTTTCTTGAATGAAGTGGCAATGCATTTTTATGTGCTTCGTACGAGCATGGAAAATATGAGTTTTGCGATTTTAATGCAACTCTGATTATTGACATGAACAATAATGGTTTGGTCTTGTAGCATCTTGAGTGTTTGAAAAAGGTGCCACAACCACGTTGTTTCTTTTGCCCCTTCTACTAAAGCTTGGTATTATACTTCGATCAAAGATAATGCACCCGTAGGTTGCTTATGGGAACACCTAGTGATTGGTTCATTACTTAATTGAAATAGGTAACATGTTGTTGATTTCCATTCCTCATAGTCTCCCACAATCAACATTAGTAAGTCCGCATAAGCCATTACTATCCAAGCTTCATTGAAAATCCCAAATTCTTGCGTTCGTTTCATGTAACACAACACATGTTTTGTTACTTCAAGATGGACCTTATGTAGTGCACTCATGTATTGACTTATAATACTTACGATAAATAAAATGGCTAGGCAAATATTAGTAAGGTAGATGAATTAAATCCTACTATTTGACAAAAAATGGTAGGGTCTATTGATTTCAATTCTTCGTCTTTCTCAAGTTTGAAGCCATCTAGTAATGGTGTTTGGTAGGAATTTGACTCCCGAAATAAAAATTTAGATAACTTAAATTAGTTGACATTTCAAACATGGCTTCTAGCTAAGACATGATCCACTTGATTTGTGTCGTGTGATTTTTTATAATTAGAAAATCATCAACATAAAAATCAAAATCATCATAAGGTGTATTAAAGATTATGATCTCCATCAGTGTGTAGAAAACCTTGGTCTCTAAAATACAAATCAATTTTTTCATACCGCGCTCTAAAAGGTTGTTGAAGCCCATACAAGGCTTTCATGAGGTAGTAGGCTTTAGTTTCTTGACTTGGAATCACAAATCCTTTTAGTTGTGTCTCTATTAAGGAACACAATCTTTACATCAAGATGAAATATCTCCCACTTTTCATGCATGACTAATGTTATTATTGACCGTATTGTATTCCATTTGACCACATGTGCTAACATTTCTTCAAAATCTATGCCTTCATGTTGTTCATATGCATAGGCAACAAGGTGAGCTTTAAGTTTTTCAAGTTTTCCATCAAGGTTGGGCTTTACCTTGAAAACCCATTTTGCATTAATGGGATTCTTGCCTTCTAGAAGGTTAATAAGCTTACAAGTTTTGTTTTTTTGTATAGAGTCGAGTTCAAGCTTCATAGATTGAATCTAGCAATGATGTTTTGTAGCTTCATAAATTTTTTGGGGCTCCTCGATTACAAAGAGTAGGAAATCACCTCTAAGAACATCTTTAGTTGTGATTATGGTAACAAAATCATGCGTCCAAGCTGGTCGTCGAACGTGCCTTGTTGATCTTGGTCTCATTAGTTGACGTTCGAGGGAATTATGTTCTTCCACCTCATCTTTTGATGTAGGAGCTTGTTCATGATTTTCTAGAATATGGACTAAAATAGTTCTAGAACTTGAATTGACTTGGAGACAATGAAGAGGGCTCATGTTTAGGCAATTGTGCACGTGGAGAAAGATTGGGTTGCACCTTCTCTAAATCTATAGAAGCACTTGTAGGATGATTGTAAAAAATTTCCAATGATAGGAGTTCCAATGGAATTAACTTATAACTAAAGCATGAAGACTGATCAGATTTAACATCTATGTTAATAACTATCTTCCTGTGTCTAGGATCATAGATTTTGTAGGCTTTTGAGTTCTCATCATATATGGCCATGATCCTTTCAAAAGCTTTGGGTGAGAGTTTATTTCTTTCTACTTTCAGAATATGAACATATGATTTGCATCCAAATACCCTTAGGTGATCTATATATGGCTTAATCCCGAAGAAAAACTCTTTGGGAGTGATTTTGTTATGGATTTTGTGGGACACCTATTCAAAATATAAACCACGATTTTCACTTCCTTTGTTTATAAATGATTTGAAATTTGTGTTTTAATCATCACTGATCATGCTTTCTCCATCAAAAAATTATTCATACATTTTACCACACCATTTTGTTTTGGGGTTCTTGCTTGGGTTAATTGACAACGAATTCCTATCCCTTAACAATATGAAATAAACTTGTTAAAACCATATTCTCTTCCATGATCCAAGGGGAGAACCTTGCATGTCCAATCAATCTTTCAATAAATTTTCTACATATTTTGAATCTTTTTAAAACATTTTTTTTAAGGAAAAAAGCGCATACCTTATGAGAGTAATCATCTACAAGCGTCATAAAGTAGTATGACCCACAAAGAGATTTGACTAGAAATGGTCCACATATATCAAAATATATTAGTTTGTTGATAATTGTTGAACGAGTTTGACTTCTTGGAAACTATTCCTAGTGTTGTTTTCCAAGTTAACATGTTCTATAAGAAGTAAAATTCCATTGACCATGTTGTTAAAAAATGTAGACTTTGGTAATTTAAATGAACAAGCCACTTGTGCCAAAGTTGGCTAATCCTCATGAATTGTCAGGCAATGTTAGATTTACATTATGAACCTTTTCAGAATTAGTTATATTTGTCATGTGATTGCCAAAAGCTACAAATTTACAATCATTTTTACATATTATTAGGCATTTTTGTCATAAGATTGCCTTGAAACACGTGCATACACGTGGTGTGCAACATATAGTTGAAAAATTTCGACAAAGGCTACAACTTCACTTCAAACCTCACTTCAATCAAAAGTTTGCACAAGAAGTTATGGCCTTCCAAAGTTTTGAAAGTCCCAAATTTTCAGGACAAAATGACATTTGGATGTAGCTTTCATGGCTAATCACAAAGAGTATTATAAAGGGGAAGGTGGTGGCTTCCCCAAGTTTGTATCATGGTGAATTTTGTGAGTCCATGTATGCCCGTGGCTTGTTTGTGCACCAAAAGTGTTTTAACTAATCAACTTGTTGTTTGGGTTGTGTAGGTATGTGTGAATAATTGGCCCACTTGTCACTTTTCTTAATCCCCACGACAAAGCTCCAACACGCCCCTTTACCCCCAAAGTGCTATAAGTTAAGAAGCATACCCTAATTTTTTCTTCTTTTGTTATTTTCACTTTTGGATTCACATTTGTATATTTCAAGGAGTGTGAGGGTGCATCACAAAGGATATTGAGAAAAAAACATGTTTAAAGGTTCAAATTCCATGCAAGATATCAACAAACCTTGGGACGTTCATCATTTGATACATATATAATTTTGTGTCTTTATTGTATAATGAAATTAAACTTGGGGATGGTTTCATGTTAAGGGAAGGATTGGTTACAATTTTCTTTATTTCATTTGTTCCCTTTCCTTCTTATAGATCTTGTGTCATATTGTTGTCATTACTATGTGTTGTAGTAACGGCACCACCGTGGGGTAGATTATTATTAAAGCCTAGAAAGGAAAAAAATGGGATCCATTTTGATTTCCCATGCTTATGAGGGAGAGGGATTTGAACATTTTAAATCATTAGGTTACACCTAGTGGAATGCATGTACATCAAGGGTGTAATGTTGCATGTGGTTCATGGGAGTTTCCATGGTATGGTGTAGACAAAAATGAGTCATAGTGTTGTAGTTTTCACTACAAGACACTTTTGAGGTGGGTTTCCAGGTATTTGGAAAAGATTTTGTGATAGAAATGTGGAAGTAAAAGTGGATCACATCACAAACTCTCATTATGTTATGACATTGGTGCACATTTGAACCATTCAATGGTTGATTAAATTACATTTTTAACTTGCAAGAACTTGTCACAAAGATTGCAATTTAATGAAAGGATTGAAAAATATTAGTTAAAAAAAACATTTGTCCATGAAAAATTTCACATAAGAAAAGAGAACCATAATGAAAAAATAATTTCATGAATTTTTAAAATTTGTCTTAAAATAAAGATGTTTGTATCATATGATAAATAAATGTTTAGTGGTACATTATGTTATGATAATGTTAATGATTAGATTTTTTGAAAGTTGTGAAATGTTTTCCCATTAGAGATGAATTGGGTAACAAAAAAACTAAATCACTTTAGAAAGAGAAAGTGAAAATTTTAAATTGATGAAAACTAATAAAAAAATGTTAAACAAGTTTTAAATCACTTGTATTAAATTACTGGTGTACAATTACATAAAAAACTATTAGTTGCATATTCATGGTTTATCATATTTTTTCTTGCTTTTAAGGCCCAAATAAACCATATGTGATTTTTAAAAAAATTGATAGTGAACATAATTTTATGTGTTATTAATATTTATATTATATGTACTTCCAATTTTGACACAATGTGTGTGCATTGTACCATGGAAACATGTTCATAACTTTGGTAAAGGAACACCATTACTTAAAAGTACCTTATGTCATTCATTCCGTTTTAAACACTAAAAGGCGCATTTCATTATTATGGAAGGTATATAGGCATGGGCTATGTTTTATACTACATTACTTGTTAAGAATAATTTTCCCTGAGGTCCATGCTTGAGGGAGTTGTTGTGTGAAATGTGGAGCACTATATGGGTGACTATGGCATGTTCACAAAAGTTTCCAGGGACTATACCATCATTGTTTCCCATGACCTTGAACCCATACACTACACAAATAATTACCCTAGTCAATCTCCTTTTTTAATGTAAAAAACCTTACGTACAAAGACATTATGACAATTCTAGGACCTTATGTGTGGATTTTGATATCTTCATAACGCAATTCTTTAGGTGCTTTATGAATCAAACTTCTTTGCTCATTGCAATAGAACTTAAAATTAGGCCAAATTCAATTTTGTGAGCTTAATGCACACATATTTTTGTTATTAGAGCCTTGCATTGTGTGCTTAAAAAAAGCTTGTGTCATGATGGTTTGGCATCCAATTCAAAATTACTTCAAGTGATTTATAGGAGAAAACATGCACAATTGTTTTAAATTCATCACAATTTATGGCCCATTTTGTTTTGAAAATTCATTATGTTCCTTTGTGTTGGAAATGTATCAAGTTACCATCAAGATTAAAGAAGATAGTTTTTAATAGATCAACAAATAGTAAGAAGAGGTGACATTAAGAAGTCAATGTTGAAAATGTTATACCACAAGTACAAGGTGAAAGGGAACAACTAGCCTAATGTGTAAGGTGTGGCAATGCACCATGTGGAGTATTTGCACAGAAAAGTAGCCATTGAAACATGTTAAGCATGGCAACATAGTGAAATGTGTTGCTCCCTAGGGAAGAAGATTGGTTTAATTGTTGCTTGTCACACATGTCATTTGTGTGGTTAAATGGAACAATTATGACCAAAACAAAAAAGGCTTAACCTTTTATGATTAATCTTGAGCACTTTATAAAATTGAATATGATCAAGATGATATTAAGATGGACAACACAAAAGATTTTATTTTTAGTGTTGAATTATTTAGATATACTTGTTACGACAAGTGATTCCCATGGAGGTTCCTAAAAAGATTCTTGAATAGTGAAGTAATATTGTTGGAATATAATTTTGTAAGTTTTGATACTTATACGTGAGGTTTTTCTTTTTCAATTTAAAGGTTTGTTTGACATTGTTATGTTCAATCTTTGCTTCTAGCAATGGAAAATTAAGGCATTTGCTCTTGAAGCCATTAATTTTTAGTTTTCTAATTTAGTATAGTGACATTGTTGTGCAATTAATCTTTGTATGATTTTGTGCATATGATAATGGTGTGCAACTTGGCTTGGTACTTGTAATGGGTGTACTAGAGGTAATTGTTAAAAGTTTTGTGATAGTTGCATGTTTTTATCTTAATTATTGTAGGTAATTTAGGGTAATTGGGGTCTGAATCGATTCTAGCGAGAACGTAGTTTTGAAATATTTTGTGTTTGGAATATAATCCCTTTGTAAGTGGTTTCAAATCACTTTTGATGATTTAAGATTTCAGAGCATAATGTTTTTTATTTTGTCAAATTTGCCTATGCTTATGTAACTTTTTTTTTGCACATGGTTATTGTGTTTTTGTTTTTTATATCTTGGGCTTGGATTCCTATTGCAAGTGAGCTTGTTTTGAGTTTGAATGTATGTATTAGGTTTATAAGGCGTCATGTTATGTTGATTTGTTTACAGATGTTGACAATGAAGTTTATTTTTGATTTAAAACGAGGAGTTTTACACTTTGTTCTGGCTTTTCAGATCGTGATCATGGAACATTTTCTTAATGCTCATGAGAGTTACATTGTCATATTAGTTTTGTGGTGTCTATAATACCATAGCATAACATTTGGTTTCATGTAGAGTCTCTTAAACAGTGTTCTAATTCATGGAAATAAGCTTTCTGGATTTGGAAAGCATTCCATCACACCTAGCAAGCAAATCAAGAAAGTCACCGTGGATGAGGTTTTTAGACACATCGAAACAAATCAGCATTTCTTTTTGACACAATCCAAGGGAAGTAATCGTGGTTGGTAAGCAACAAATTCCAGTTTGGACAGTAGTTTGCAATTATCAAGGAGGCTTGCTCAAGATGTTGGAGCTTTCCCGGGTGCTCATGCCAACGAAAAATTGGATCAAGCAAAGTAGAGATGCAGCATCAGATTCAATATTGCACAGCTGGAGGAGTCAATGGTAGGAGGTGGATCTCCAATCCTTGACAGTGACAATGTGTGCGTGTACAGACGTCTCAAAATATAAAGAGAAAGAACAATGCTTGCATAAAAAGCATCGGAAACAAACCAAAATTGAGAAAACAGATGAGAAACCACAGTAGGCCCTTTCGACAAAAGCACCCAAAAGCACGGCTCTAACCGCCACACGCGTCAAATTTTCAATCTCGCACAATCGCACATGTATTCTAGTTTCTCTTCAGGGTAGGTAGAGAATACTCTCTCAATATCATATATGATTTCCTGGCCACGATAATCACTGAATGACAAAGGTGAGAGAGTTCCATGATCGCCTATTACACCCACCTTCCGCACGTTGTGAGACATCATGAAAAAGAAGAACATGACTCAATAATGAAGAGACAGCAGCAATCCCCGTTTTAGATCCGATCTCGTCACACATGCACAACAGCCGACACACGAAGCGAGACAAAGAAGATATACAAGAACAACCAGGTTCACGCAGCCAACATGCCGAGCAATCCATCACTAATCAAATAGTCGGGATTTCGGTTCCGATCAAACCGCAGATATTCCACCTTCATACTGAGAGACCAAATGCAATGCTGAATCTTGCAATTGCAGGTAGCACGAGCAATACATATACGAAGGAAAGACCGCCGCCTTTATAGTTAGGTTTCGACGATTGTCCCCCGGACGCCCCTAGGGTTTTACAGATTCTCTTTACAGGCTCTTCGTTTGAGCACGCAAGGGATGGAGAGCACCAAAAGCCCTAATTTTTTGCACGCGGGAATTGGGAGCTTCAAACCCTAATCCCCCGCGTGAGAGAGAGAGAGAGATAGATAGAGAGAGAGAAAGAGCGTAGGGCATCGCATATGGCAACAACGCGGACGAGAGCAGGAGATTGGTTGATTACATCTCGTCGCGTCTGGTGGACGCCTTGAGCTCGCAGGATGGAGAGGCGCTTGCAGAGTTGCTGGCCGTCTCTGGAGGTTCTTGGGGTCACTCTGGCCTCTGCTCTCGATATTACTAAGGTCGGTCTCATCTGCCTCCTCAACAAACCTCATTCCACGATGAAAGTGTTCGTAGCACTTGCAGTAAGTTCAGTCTCGCAATGATTCATCTTGTTACTGTGGTGATTAGAAACTGGGAAAATGACACCATCTTTGAAGTCTCTGCCTTGATATGCAAAGGGTGGAGGATTGTGATCTCCTTAGAATAAGGGCACTGACTGTAATTGTTTGTCTATCATACTAGGAGAAAACTCTCAGAATATATTCCAGCCAGTGATCTCTGCATGGAAGTGTTTTAGGTTTCAATCATAACCAGGCAAATTTGGACTATTTCGCCTAATTTTCAGGGACCCTATCACAAGTTGGTGGATATTGATGAAAATTTGCAAGATTGAGTGAGGATGGATTAGTATTCAAAATGTAGCCACGACTGCTCTCGTGGAGAATTGCTCTGTAGTAGAGGATTTCATGAAGAAATCAGGTGAATTTTCTTTTTTGTGATTTCTGTTCAGGGAAAAAGGCCAAAGAGGGTGGTGCCTTGTATGTGACTTGCTAACTCTTCAAGGTGTCCTTTAAGGTACTGTTCCCCTGGCTCAAGGTTACATCTGTCTTTTGGGAACTTTGCAGTTATAAGTACTTGAAACTGTGTTAGAACTGGGTAGGGATTTGGATGATGTCATTATTGCCATTCACAGTTCAGTGATGTGTGCACAGTCTTTTAGTTCATGCGCTTCGCTCTTGTAGAACTTAAGAGATTCTCATTTGGGGAATGGCAGGTAGGGACAGTCCATTTGTGCAGAAGTGTAAGTCAAAGTAAAGAGACTGCACCTGTGTCAAAGTTTGAGGAGTTCCCTACTAATGATCAGGTAAGATATCTGCACTCGTCTTCCTCCTAGCTGCAGATTAAGTGAGGTTGACTTGCAAATCAAGGCAGAGTGCTCATGTAGAGTTCATGGAGTTATTTGTTTGATATCTTCTTGGATGGCACTTGTAAGGTTGTGAGTTCGTGTAAGCACTCAAGGTGACCTTCAAGTATGTTCTTGTATATCATCTCCTCCCATTAGGCTGTGGGTTATAGCTGCAAAAGGGTGCGGTCATGGTTATGTTTCTCATTCAAGATGTTATGGCCCATGTTGAATAGTTAAGGGGTCGTAGCTGGGTTGGATAAGAAGATATTGTATTTTACTCAAAAGACCTACAATGTGGTAATAGACCATAAGTTCAACTGATTCTTTTGCAGGCAGACCATAAGTTAGTGTATGGCCTTTCATATTGCAAACCCTGCAGAACATCCTACATCAGGTCTGATCTTGATCCTTATTGTCTTCAATCTGAGAGATTGAGCAGGTCTTTGAGAAACAGTGGGGCTAAACCGAAGGGGAATTTGTTGTACAGGTTGAATGTATCATGGCAATTCTCAGCCACAGAAACATTGTCAAGGGCTACTTTTCACATGAAAGTAAAGTATTAGTGCTTAGCAAGCAGGATGCATTCCCAGTACTCAGTGCAAGGCCTTTGACGTAGATCAAATTGAGTTTTCCACTTGAGCCTCTTCTGTTGAAATATTGGTAAGATATCTTCCATTCCTGTCCAGTGGATTCTATGTCTGACTGGCTGGCAAGTTTGTTACCATGTTGCTTGTTAGGGTTCCCCATTCCACTTGTGATGTAACTATTCAGGATTTGTGAGTTTGTGTGGCTGCTCAGTGGGCTTCGGTGTAAATTGTAGTCATTTCAAGTTGTAATGAACAAGAGGGCACTAGTTTCACTGAAACATCTGTCTCCTCTCCTTTGTGGAAGGTCTGCCAATAAGCTCAGGAGAATCCTCTGCAGTCACTTCAGGTATCCATATGGTGCCATCAGGGTCACTTGAAGGTGTACAAATCATTCAAGTGATGTTGTGATTGTCATTCACCTAATTGTTTGTTGGGTGTTTGTTTTCCAAGCATCTGTGGTCTCTCAATGTTGAGATGTTCCCGGGTGACTAGTGAGCTTCTGTTGCCAATTGAAGAGCATTTTTGGTGTTTTGGTTAGCAATTCTTGTCAACAGGGATACTGGAAGGTGCAATACCTGTGTGCTTGTTGGTTATTATCTTGAGTATAGCCTATTGATTTGGGTTGTTGACCAATCATGGTTTCCCTTTGAAATGTCTAGTCTTTGAAATGGCCCGAATCAGATACATATTCTATGCTTGGTAATGTGCACATGATAAGTGAACTGATCAAATTTTTTTGCTTGTAGCAAACTGCCATTTCTATCAGATTGAACATGACAATTCCAAAAAAACTGATCAATTAATTGCTGATTGCTACATGGATCATTCTTAGTTGCTTGCATCTGTGTTCATTTGTGTTCTTGCATCAGATGAAATCCCTTGTTCCTCACTGACATTTGACATGAGATTTTAATAGATGGTCCAAGTTTTCTTGCACTACTGACATCCCTGTGTGCACTGAGGAATAACTCAGTGTTGGAGGAATGGCAAGAGGCCTTAACAGATTCTATTCAACAATTGGAGTTTAGAAATAGATTAATGGCAAATTTCTGACAAAAGAGTCAATTTTTAGTTTCATCAAAATCATTCAATATCCCTTACACTTTTCACCTGCTCAAATGCTATGGTGTTGAATCAACTGAAAAGAATCCGGAAAGGAGATACAAGCTCCAATGAGAGAGATGCAAACTAAATTTCATGTCAAATATGGACAAGCTTGGTCTCTTTTGTCCATGCATATTTCAATAACTGTGGATTACTCCAAAACTATGGATACCATATTCTCCATCAAATTTTCACCAAATGACACATGCAAGAGTCATCACACTTTGCAAAATTCAAGTGAGTTCTTTTTTTCTCATCCTTGTATTCAAACAATAGATTGTATGTGAGAACTTCCATCAAGACAACTGAAATGTTCTGAAGTATTGGATGATGTTTTTTTCCTTCACAATTCATAACCTAGGTCTTACAAAATTTGTTCACCAATAATCACATCACAAAACAAAAATCTTCACAGTTTCCAGGTGTCAAAAGGACATCAACCAAAAGGCCACCTCTCAGTGTGTTGTACAGCAGCTCATGATGTCACTTCTTCTGATGTCAAGTTCAGCTAGCCTGGCACTGCTTCTCAGTGTTGTAGTGCTGCTCATGATGTCAGCCAACTGCGTGCCATTTCTTCTGATGAGTTCAGCTGGCATATTGATCTCTAAATCTTGTTAGCCATGTGCACATGTTAGCCTTCTACTCCCTATTTAGTGCAATACCTCCTCCTCCTCCTTAGAGCAAAACTTTTCATTGACAGGATTTCCATTAATCTCCCTATCATCTTCAACCAAGTCACTGTAAGTAACTGGCATCCGTAACCTTTCCTTGATATTTGATATACTATGATTGCCTGGTATTGTTAGTTGGTTTTCAGCATCAAAATCTTCCTCAACTGCTGTTTCTATTCTCTCTTTCACTCTTATGCCTTCAGCCCAAGCCTTCTGTGCCTCAATTGGCTTCGTCAGCTCGTCAATCGGCTTGAATGAGTTAGGGAGATTAGGGTTTGCAGAATGGGTCCTGGTCAGTCGTGAAGCCCACATGGTATCTTCGATTGGTGGTGAAACACCATTCAGACCTGTTTTGTGGCGTTTTCCATTATTTACAACCTCTTGGGTCAACACTGGGCGTTCTCGCTTCAGATTGTCCTTTTTAAACTTCTCCTTCAGCCTTTGCTTCTGCATAACACATTCTCAATTCCTGTCAGTTTGCATAGGCATAACCTGGAGTGGCGAGCCACCTGTAAATCACAGGATTGGTTTCAATCATCCACTCTGGTCCAAAACTTATAGAGTCATCACATGCTTCAGTAGATCTATCTTATTGTCTGCCCTCCTGCCTTGCTTTTTTCTATTTCCTGCTTACCCTTTACTGGAACTCTAAATCCATTTACAAGAAACTCCATAAGACAAGAAGCTTACCACTCGTTCATTGCCCCGTGTCATGATCTCTTTATAAATGACAGGCCCAACACGGTTGCTAAGAATATTCCAGAGCACACCACCAGGAGTGCGGCGTCTGCTTCCATCATTTGTCATTTGTCCCCCACACTTTTCAATCACATCCACCTGCCATCAAAGAACCTCAGATCAAATAATCAGACACTGGTTTTCTTTTATAACTCAGTTCTGTTTGACTAAATGAGATATACTTTGAAAGGTACACCTCTGCATTGATTTGTGGCTGGCTTGTGGAAACCAGTCCAAATTGAGTCCTTTTTTAATAGTTTTGAAACCATAAGATGAAAGGAGATGACCTGCTAAAGAAGAATATGGTTGCATGCATTATCAACACAAAGAGGTAATGATCAAACTCTACAGAGTGTCAAAGGTTGTCAAGTTGCAGGTCCTGCAAACTACACCACCTAAACATCTCAATGATCAATTGGCCAAGATTGGACACAGTGGATGACTAACCTCCTGTACAAGGTCCTGGATGACATCTACACCCAGTCTTTCAACAGCTTCCCGCATTAATGGGTACTTAGGTTCTTGTAAGTATCTGCATGTTTCAACCACAAATCTGCACAAAAAAAGAAGTCAATTTCAACAGCACCCTCTCAACACCATGCACCTCAGTTTAGAAAAGAGCCATAACTTCATAGAGGCTGGCATGAGATAGCATGAAAGAAACAGATAAGATGGCCTTTCACAGTTGCACATACAATCTGAAGTGGATTTCTCAATTTGCCCTGATAGATGTCTGTTGAAGTTGTATGAGTACTGAATCCTACCACTAACATAGGGTCCCACACTCATGAGAACTTGCGCTGTTAACCTTGCTTCCAACTCCCATCTCCCATCAACCACAAACCTTACCAATTCATAACGTGCAACTACCAATGCTGGTTGAGGGAGCCATGACCAATGATACTAACTGCAAGAAAGACATCGCTCTTCCCAAGTACTTCAGCCCATGTGTTCAGACCAGAGTCTTGATACCATGATTTGTTGTCCAAGGATTCTGCCTACTATCACTCTCCAAAATATTTGAACCATCTGCACTGTAATTCATAAGTTAGAGCTTCCACCTGTCAAGGTTGATCTTTTTGTTGGGATGACTTCTCCTCTTCCTTTTGTGCTTCTTCTTGGAGCTACCTGAGGACTTTAATTCCTCTACAAATCTTTCATCTGCAACATCTTGATGACAAGTTTGCAGCTTCACCTCACTCTGTACATTCCCCTCACCTGCAAACCCCACAACTACAAGCAATTTCTTGCATCAACTCCAACATCAGAAACTGCAATATAAAGATGACCACATTACTTTTCATGTAGGTTCCTCATCCTAAATCCTTGACAACACAGCATGACCACATTTGAGTTTGCTTGTGCCAGAAAGTCAATAGACCTAATCTGAACCTAACTGTGATCCTTCAGCAAGTTTTTTGGCCTCAATTAACCAAAGAAGTATACAGCCTTTTTACCCTAAACCCTAAACCCTAAACCTCTTGAACAATGTCAGCAATCGATTGAGAAAATTGTGGGCAATCGCTTGAGATCCTTCATCTTTTCGAGATACAATAGAAGCAGTTACAACCATCTTTCACAGAATGATGGAAGCTATCTTACTTGTAACATTATTAGACTGCTTTTCAGAATCTCCAATGCTAAAGGGAGAACAATCCCCCTTTGAAATTTCGTGGTCTTCAGGGACCTCGCCATCTTCCAGCTCCATGGCCCGGAAGCCAGCCTGTAGCTCACCCTCTTCAATATCATCATCACCCAACGAGATGTCATAGTCCAGCGGATCGTGTTCATTGATAGCGGCGAGTACGCTATCCGGATCCATCAAGAAGAAACGAGAATTTCTACCCAGTCACTCATACGTTTTGCAAAGGAAGAGAATGAATATGCGCAATAGTTAAAAAAGAATCAAGTTGGACCTGATAACCCACAGAAACAAAAAACCAACAACAACAACTCGTAGAAAATTTGGTGGGAGTTCACGAATTAAACCGTTTCCAAGAATGCTAGAAAATTGGCAATTAGGGTTTTTACTTTCAAAACTAGGGTTTTTAAATTTTCAAAAGACAATTTATCAAGCTTGGGGGAGTATGGCTGGGCAGGCAATCATCTTCTTGATTGGTATTGGGCAGGTTTCATTGAGATGTTGGGTGTAATTTGTTGGGGGCTTTGAACTACTTCGTTGCAACAACAGAAGGATCCACTGTTGTTCAAAGGGTGAAGGGGGGATGCGACAGATGTGGAGCCTAAATTAAAGATGACCTCACTCACAAGGTATTCCCTGCTATGAGTGACAAAGGATACTGAAATAGTTTTATCAAAACATTTTTTTCAGCAAGAAGCTCCAACTCTTTTTTGGGAAGAGAAGTATTGAGCTTCACAGCTGTTTGTAATTTCAACTTGTGTTAGTAGATTTAATCCTGTTATACCCCACATTAGGTGTCAATAAACAGGTCTATTACACCACTCACAAGAGTGAAATTGATTGAAGATATACAAGCACAACAGGAGGTTCAAATCAACAAAATTGAGAACAAAATTTACCTCGCCTCTAGCAATGGCTATGGCAAGTGTCTGACAGAGGTCGGTAGTTGGTATTACGAATCAAGGTTAAACATTTTGATTGCATCCTTACTGAGAGAAAAACTACATGAAGCAGCAGCCCCACTTCGAAGGGGATGGATAGAGAGGGATGGCAAGACCAGAAGATAAAATTGGAACCAGTTCAAACAAAAGTAGACAAAGGTATAAACAAGATAATACAAGTAAGGACAACCAAATTGATCAGAAAGCAAGCAATTGGCTTAGAATATTTAACAAAGGATATGACCCTGAAAATTCAGATCAATGCCAAGATCGCTTGGAGTATCTCTCCCATCTACAAGTATGGCAACTAACATCACTTTAACATCAACAAAGTGCCACGAATTACAATGCCACAATTTTTAACATTGCAAGTCACCATTGATTTCTCAAATATTACATCAACAAGTCTAAACATGATATTAATTTGTAACTAACATCAAGTCTTTTTTTGGAAGGGAGTACGTTTGCTATCTAATCCACACCTACAAAGATCATTTTTCTCCCTTTTTTAAAGAAAAATAATAAATAAATAAAAGATAGACAAGGATGCATGTTAAATATTGAGCTAATTTGTCAAATTTTGACACTTTAATTAACATTACTGTTTTGTTCTAATATCCGCTTGTTTTAAAGATTCAATGTTACTTTACATTGGTTATTAACACCATCTTAATATTAATGTTATATCGTATTTCATCCTAGATTTAATGTTAGTTAATATTTTAGATGTGAATTAGCGATTAGTTTTAACATCCTTGACATTAGCCTAATATTAGAGTTACCACTAAATATGATCATACTAGGTCATATGCTTGTTGATGTTGAAATGTTAGGTTTGCATTTTCAATTTTTTTTCATAATGTTGGTCCATCATGTCACATGTAACTGCACTAAAATTTAAAATGTTTTATAACTTGGAGCACATAGTTTTTAAAATCTCTTTGAAAAATTATACATTACAAATATAAACTTCAATCAATGAAAGATTCGAAAAACAACAATAAATTGTTGGAATTGCTTTTCAATTCTACTTTTCAACAAAGGTTTCAAAACAATAGGAAAATACAATAAGAGCAACGAGAAGATAATGGAATTGAATGGCAACATATCAACCTATCTTGTGTTAACTCTTGAATGACTTGATCACACCATGAGTGTGTTTCAAACCCATGCTAACTAAAAAAGAGCCCAAATTTATCCATTTTGGAAAACACCTAATTTTCACATTACTCGTCAAGAAATTGAATAATAAAAAATCTTTTAATGTAATTTTCTCATGTAGTTTTAAACTAATGATTATGAGGAAAACCCACGACATTACTTTTCCACCTAGACTAGGAATCCCATGACAAAAAAAAGGACTATAATCCTTAGATGGAACTATCAATGTTATCACTACTAAGTCTTTATTATCATGCCTAAGCAAAGCTCATTAAAATCAAAATTGCTTATATAAAATCAAATGTTTGCAACTTTGGCATTGTCTTGCTTGAACTCATCATTAATATAACTTGTTTAAAAAGTTTCACATGTATTCCTATTACAACTAGTCATGTTAAATCCCTTTTCAATGTCTTTTTGTAAAGTGTTTTGTGCAAAAAGTAAGGTGTATCAATTTAGGATTCACAATGTGTTTCTTTTTACATAAGCCATGGAAGCCAAGATTTATAGGATTAGGTCAAACATAGTGACTTCAAAATTTGTGTGCATCTTAATCCAGTCTTTGTGTCACTTGTAATGTATTGTGATCTTTGTATCATGAACATATAAATCATGATGCAACAAAAAGGTGGGGCATCATCCAATGTTAATTTGTTAAATAAATTGTTTGATGTATGTTTGAAATTGTAAGAAAAATGTTTGTTGATGTGAATGTAGAAAAAGGTGTGGTGCATTTACCAAACTACATGGCAAAAGTTGAAAATACAAATTTGATTACATAAGTATTTAATTTTGGGCTAAAAAAGGCCCAATTACACCATTTGAAGAAAAGTTAATGAGAGTTTTATAATTAATCATGTAGTACACAAAATGACTTACAATTCGATCTCGACAGCTCCAAACTCCTTGACATTTTGAGACCATAAGATATATGTCTTCTATCTCTGTTCAAAATTTTAGCTCTATTGGTTACGACCACAAAGAGTTACCATTCTCAAAAGAAACTAACTTCAAAACTTAGGCTAAAACTTTAAATGTTTAAATCTCTCTCAATACAAATCCAAATGATTTGAAATTTCTCTCACGTATTGAATCCTTTATGATCTATAGGATCCCAAAGCTACAGATCCCAAAAAGCTCAAACAAAGGAGATATGACCAAAAAATCAAATCTAACATAGAATCTTCAGAAACTCATAATCACATAGACTTCTCTTTTAATCCTTCAAAATGTGCCTTATATTTGGTTTTAGTCAATGGGTTGCAATAGAAGATTGTCTTTTTGCACTACAAGATATTGGTGATGAACCTAGATGAAAGAGAAATCTTGACATTGACCTTCAATGATCACCATCTCTTACCCAATCAAAGTTTACATGTACCTTCTCTATGTGCAATTTCCTACCCTTTGGAGACATAAGCCATAATTGATTATCCTCTTGGCATACCAAAGGATTTGGTCTATAGCAACCATATTATGGGCTTCTTGTGGTGGACTCAAGAATCTACTAATGATGTTAACTACCGCAGAAATATCTGGTCTAATGTGGCTTAAATAGTTAAGCTTTCTAACTTTCCTTCTATACAAAGTTTCATTAATGAACAGGCTTGTCATGTCTGCCACTAGTTTGAAATTATGTTGCATGGGAACATTGCATGGCTTATTCCATGCCAAATTGAACAAGCATATTTTAAATATACCCTTTTGAAGTCAAGAATATGCAACTAGGTAGGTAAATAAATTATATTCTTAAGTAGAATAGAACTTTACTTAAGTTTGTTATCTCAAATGTTACCAATAGTTGTTATTTCAACTATTGGATCTCTTCATCAACATTTCCTATAAGAAGGAGATCACCAACATATAACAACAAAATTATAATGTTTCCATTTTTTATCTTATAGTACATGTTGTGATCATGATCATTTTTCATAAGACCTTATCCTTAAAAAATATTATCAATTTTTTGATAGCACACTCAGGAGACTATTTCAAGCCGTACAAGGCCTTTTTCAATTTGCAAAATAAATGTTCCTTCCAAGGTTCTACAAAACTTTATGGTTGATGCATGAATCTTTACTCATGCAACTCTCCATGTAAAAACACGGTCTTAACATCCAAATGGTTGATGTTCCAATTACATTGTGATGTAAGCCTACACACCAGTCGTATTGTGCTCCACTTTATTGCTAGGGCAAAAGTTTCCATATAGTCCAAACCATGCAATTGTTCAAAACCTCTAGCAACTATACTAGCTTTCAATTTCTCCACCTACCTTTTAGTGTTCTATTTTTTCTTATACACCCATTTTGAAGATATGGGTTTGTTTCCATCAAGTAAAAGCTAAAGTGTCCAAGTATAATTTTTAAGGATGGAGTTCATTTCCTATTGCATAACATAGACCTTAGATGTTAAACCCTATACTGCAATAAATATGGGGGGGGGGGGGGAACATCATCCATGTTCACAATAGGTGTGAATATTCTCACAACATAGCTGATCTGTTCCTTATTTCACAAAAAGAATCTGCTCACAACATATTTGATCTATTTTTTACATCACAAAAAGAAAGCTTCAAATTTGAAGGACTTGCAAAAATGGAAGATACTTGTTTTTGGGATCTTTAACTTTTGTAAAGTCCTTCAAATTTAAAGTGTGATTCTACGAAGGGGAGATTTTTTAAAAACATCAAAAGTTAAATTGCTATTAAATAGGTCGTAAAACTCAAATTATCGCCAAATTCAATCATAATACAAGTTTCACCCCTTCTTTTTCTTTTCCTAAGCACCTTCTTTCCTTTCATGTGTGTATTGTTGCTATAATTGTGTGTAATATTATTATAATCATTTTCAAATTCCCTACATTAAATATATTATGTTTCAACATTTTATTCCCAATTTCAATAAAATCTCCTCACTTTGCAGATAAACACTTAGCTAAATATAGAAATAATACAAGAATGACAGTAAATGTATTTAAAAGGATCCTTTGATATATATTCTCAAGTTTCTAGTTTCTAACAAACCTATTATAAAAGTATGGCTTCTTCTCTTTTTTTAATCCTCAAATTTTGGCTAATTTGACACATTCTTTTCATGAAGAAATCAGATTTTTCAACTCAAACCAATTTGCAAAACAAATCATTGATATTGAGTTAATTTACACAAAGTGTTGAAGAATTTGATATCATGTTGTTTAGGTATTTGAATAAACTTTGTTTCTTGGTTCAAATGTGTATACATCATTTTTTAATGTACAAAAAAGTTCAATATAGTTTTTATTAATTTTCATTCTCATTGAATAATTATCCTTTCCTTTTTTTGATGTATTACAAGTGCCATAACTTCTTGCCTTATTTCGTAAGG
Organism: Sphagnum tenellum; assembly: GCA_963921925.1. NCBI lineage: Eukaryota > Viridiplantae > Streptophyta > Sphagnopsida > Sphagnales > Sphagnaceae > Sphagnum > Sphagnum tenellum. Next base: position 16,204,768 of record OY998152.1, read on the forward strand.
AACAATGGTACCAAGCTTTTCTCTTTTGGATTTTGTCATGTAACAAATGTGGCAATTGTAGAAAGCTAAATTTAGTATTAAATTCAATATGGAAGTAAAACATACATAAGGATCCTTCCATATTCTTGAGTTTTAAAGTTTTTACCATAACATACTAAAAACATTTAGTGATTCAGAATTGTTTTATCAAAATTAATAGCAAGGCCATGATGCCACATGGACCAAAGGAATCCATAATTTTTTCTAGATCTTTGTTTCATCCACACATTTGTCAATTTTTATTGGAAGATTGATGGTAGGATTTGCTACCATTTTCCAAGAACCTCGTGCAAGTAAAGGTCTTTCTTGGATTCAACAATTGTATTTTTAATTGTGCATTGTATCTCATCATTTCTACATGTCCATCCCATTGCCACATTTGGGGTCAAAGGTTAGTTTTGTAAAAGGTCCATAGAACAACTTGAAGGCTTTCCACCTACACTTGGCCATGCATAGACTTCAATTTTCGTTAGGGAGCCCATGAATATTATTTTGCTTTTCATTAGTTACAATAATGTTTTGATTGGTTCCAAGTTCACAAATTTCAATCCCTTTGGGGCATTTTTTACTTTGATTTGAATGCCAAACTCCAACTTATTGTCAAACTTCTTTTGAAGTACAATTAAAAAAATCCCAATTGGCTTTATTTCAAAAAAATTGTAGATTTTTATTGAAACCCTAGCTTTTATTTCCTACTTGTGGGTTCTTTAGTTCTTCCACCCATTTTGAAGAAATGCTTTCCATCATTGTTTACTAAATATGAAATTTGTTCCTAGGAGTGGAAATGATTGAGATCATTATTTGAAAGTTCACATGCTCTACATAGTTGAGCTTTGTGCATCTCATGTGCTCATTGGATAAAAATTCCAAGTTGAACCCCTTTGAAGGAAAAGCCTTGGCACCACAAGCATACCTTTTTTAGAATTTTTTCCAAACAAGGGGGAGAAACTAAATTTTGACACCCATTTGTTTCCATGCCTTCACGACCCTCCTTCATATTTTGTACTCACCAAAAGGTGAAAAATGATTGTTAATGGGATTTTTTTTATATTTCCAACCTAGGTTTATACGAATTCTAATATTAAAAAACATGTTCAAATTATAGCAACAAGTGTACTCCAAGAAAACTCAAAGTTTAATGTACAATTCAAAGCTTCAAAAAATGAAATGTATTCACAAATTGTAAAATCACAAAGTCTAAAAAAAAAGTAGACAAAATGATCCTCCTTTGTCTTACCATCCTCCTCTATATAATAGTTTTCAAACTCAATTTTTTTTAATCAAGTCGTTTAAATAATAACTTGTCAATATGAACAATGTAAAGTTCAAAATAGATGACTAATAAAAACCATTGGTTATGTCACCACTTGTTGAATAAACCTATCACCAATTCACATGTCACAAGTTCACATAATAGGGTAGCATTATCCCCCCTCAAAATTTTATTTTTTCCTTGAAATACTAGCTCTAAACTTCAAGGTTATCTTTCTTAAGTTTTTGTAACATGTACATTGGTGACCTTTTTGATTAGTTGGCTAATGGGCAAATCCATCCTTAGGTGGTACTACTAAGAACGTCACACCTTGACTTTCCTAGTCCCATTGAACTTTGAAAAATCATAGGGCCCATTCATATTTTTTAAATTTCACTTTTTTATTCCAAAATTAATTTCAAGCTATATAAAACATGCAATGAATAAACATGAAATATATATATAGTTGTGAAAACATTTAAAGGAAAGGGCCCAGGAAAATAATTTGGCCACTATTAGTTTCTTAACCATGCTTTGAGATAGTTCTTAGTGGTATTGCCCAAGGATGGGTTTGCCTTAATAATTCCCTTCAACTAGTTCACAAATAATTGTGGGAATGTTGAATTCTACCACAAACACCTATTGAACAAATGTGTCAACCAAAGTTGTTATTCGTGTAATAAAAACTTCTTATCCATGGGGTGGAATAATGATACTAACCTTTAACCTTACACCTATCCAAGGTGGTGTGAATGGTAAAATGTTAGAACTTATTACTAATTCAATTTTATTGTTGAGTACTAATGTTAGGGTCAAAGTGGATTCAACATTAGTGACAATAGATATGGTGAAAGGTATAACCATTAAACATGAACTTTCACAAATTGGATTAGTTACCTTAATGGTTGCAAGCACTTGTTCACTTTACTATTCAGACACCTCATTCATTTGGACTTTAGGTGAAAATATCTTAAAGGGTCTTAATTTAATTTCAAGCTCAATAGGTACATAGATTGAAGGTTGATACTTGAAATCTATAAGTTTTGCCTAGTAGGTTGCCAACTCAAATCGGTAAACTTGTTCATCAACATGGGCAATCTTCATGTACTTCTGAATCTATTCCTTTATAATTTTCTGCATAGTTTGCCACCACTCCTTTCACTTGGGGTTTTTATCACCCAATGTTTAGTTCTAAACTTTCAATAAGGTGTTGTCAAACAACAACTCCTCCAACTCCTATTAACATGTTATCAAAGTGTGGGTTGGCTTACAAAACTAAACCTTCACAAGCTCTAGTTGCCCCTTCAACTCTTGAATTTGAACATGCAACTAGTGAATTGAATTCTCTAATTCAATATGGGCAACATAGTAAACTTCTAATATCATGAAATTTCAATAAAATCTGTGCAAAAATTATAAAACAATATGCCCATGTGCAAAATCCATGGGCTTCAAAGTGTAAAATGGTAAAAGATATATATTATACAAATGATGTTTTTTTTCCAATTATGATATCTTGATATGAAACATGTATAATTTACATTAAATTAACTAAATATGTGCAATTATCATGACGAAATCTTACATAAAACTGTGTGATTTTTGAATATTAAACGTGAACATTCACAAATGTCATTCAAAACAATGTTTTATGCATTTGAATATTTAAGATATTGAATACATACAAATATAGTTCATATTAAACATAACAGGGAATTCATGTGATTTTTGTACAAACCTATGAAGCCTAGTAAGTTTGTGATAAGTGGCCACCTATTCTTATTGTTCACAACATGTTCATTCCAAAGTAGATATGACCTTCTCCTGTTGAACATTTGACACATCCATCTGCTCATAATCTTTAATCAACTAGTCCTATTTAACTTTAAGTCATTAGATTCTTCCAATGAATCCAATTCAAATCATTATAGTCTTATTGCAACACCTCAACACTAATAACTTTAATAATTAAGTTATTGTTCTTCACTTTAACTAAACTAGTTGAACTTACCATAGTTAATTCCTTGTGCCAATTGTTTTAAGTTTGTGGGGCAGTAACTAACTCCAAGCTACAAGTTTGTTATTGGTTATTGGCCTCTTGAAGAAGTTCACCTAATTGTGGTCATTTTTCACACTCAACTTGTTTAAATCATCTATAGCTTATTGCCAAGTTTGAGCATGTTGAATTGCCTACTCAAAAAAAACATTAATATGTTTCAAACTCTTTAAATGAATTTTGGTTACCAAAGGTTCAATAGAGACATAAGTAGGTTTGGAATTAACTTGTTTAGTTGGTAAAAGCCTTAGTAATATTGGTCTAACAATAGACTCCTTAATAAGTTCATGAAATTCATTAAACATGTACAAGTCCATTAATGGAACATCAAATACCATCGTACCTATTTTTTAGATGGCATAAATTCTACTTCATCCATGTCTCGAATTCCTTTAACCAATTCATCAAATTACTTTGATATTTTTTATTTTTCCTCATCTTTTGATTAAACAATAATAACATGCCTTTTTCTTTACATGGTGAGACTACTAGTTTAGGATTCAACCAATTTTATGGCATTGACAACTCTGTATGAATCCTCAATGTCTAAAATTGTCATAGAGGAAAAGGAGAAATGTTGGTGGAATGCACATGTTTGCACTCACAAATAAATTATTCCCTTGTTACAACCTCTAAAAAAATGGAGCATTTTTCAACACATGTTTTTGTTTTTTTTTTCTTGAACAAGTTCTCCTTGTGGCAAAATTGTTGGAAGGTTTTACAAAAAGTGGAAACTATTTTTTAAACAAACATCTATGATAGGTCCTAAGTAGCAAGTTATTTTTTAATCACCAAATGCAAGACATGCTATGATTTTCTTTTAATGGTCTATCCATTGGATTAGTTCCAATAACATTTGGGTTGACACCATGGAGCACTAGTTGATATTTTGGTCCTAGTTTGCTAGATCAAAAGGCTACTCAATTGCTATAATAAGTTAACCTTTTTACTTGATAAATGATTTGCAATATGGTAGCAAATCAAAAATGAAAATCCTTTTTCACACGCACAAGATTCCACTATTCTTATTCCATAAACAAGTTGGGTCCAACAATTTTCTTCAAGGCTTTTCAACATCTTCAACAAGTGCATTCATTGCTTCAATAGCTCCTTCAGAATGTATAACTATTTTTTTGAATCAACACCTAGTTGATATTTATTTTATTTCCCTTTACCTTGGCTTAAATTCGACCATTTTTAGTTGGTTCCTAGGTTTACAAAACTTCCTTGAAGAGGTTAGCGCTTGGGGTAGTCCATTGAACATCAAAGAATCTATCCAAATTAGCTCATTCAACCCACTTCCATTCATTTGGTCCCATCTTGATCTATTGTAAAATCTTTTGCACTTCCTTGGCTTCAACTAGTTGGTGTTTTCTTAGTCTTTTGCCAAGCAAAATCACCTTTTTCCCCCACAACTTTTCCTTTGCACCTCATCATACATTTGACTTGAGGTTTGTCATTTGGAACATGGTTTAGTAGTTTAAAAAAAATTGTTTTCAAGTGTTTTCTTCAAACATGCCCCCTTGTGCATACTACATTGCAAATGGTGGTTGTGGTTGCATATCTTCAACAATTTGAGAAGCAATTACTTGTGGTTTTTCCTTTGAAATACATTTTTTGATGATGGTTGCAATAACATGTTGAATAGTTTATGGTGATGGACTACTTCCAATTCCTCTCCAAAGACTTGTCCTTGATGTAATATTTTGTCAACTTCCTCGTTAAAATCTCTCTCTCTTGTACTATTCTTTTTGGTGGCAATCAAAAAGCAAGTGGTTTGATGTAAATTGTTCCTATCGCTCCAGCATACTTTTTCCAATCATATGGAATCACAATGTTTAATAAATATTACAAATTTCATAAAGACTGAAAATCATTTCAATCATTTTTTGAATATATATGCATTTTTTAGTTGTTGTGACCTATGTTTTCTTGGCACAAATATACTTTAACATCGAAACCTCAATCTATACATTCGTATTCTCACAAATCATGCTCATAGGATCTTTGTTCGGTTACCCAAAGTTCGGTCACAATACATGATTGCATAGCTACAAGGGATAATATATAAATATGTATTACAAATGGTATAAGGCATAATTTGAAAGAAGTAAAGGGTGTATTGTTTAGGGCTTTGTTTCTAGTGTGCCTTCATCATGAGGAACAAGCGAAGCAAGGATCAACCTCCTAGTGAGGATGATACAAATGTGATTCAAACTATGGCCAAAGAAGAAACTTTGAAAGAGGTGGATGTTAAAATTACAAAGCTTATGAAAAATTTGCCCCTTGTTTCAAGGATGATTATGGATTTCTTAATGGAAGAATCAATTCACATAGGTAAAAAAGGTTTAAGGTTACTATTTATAAAGCTAAGAATAGGTTACAAAAGTTGATGTTGCAGAATCAACTATTCATATTGCTAACTTGAATAAACAAAAAATGATTTGTGAATTTTACAAGTCCATAATGGAGAAGACAAAAGCTAATCATGAGGAGCTTTTACTGAAACCTAACAACCTTTAGGACATAATAGTTAATGGGGTCAAGAAACAAAAATCACTTAAACTTCGATTGACATTTTCAATGCCCATTAGTTGAAGTTGAAAAAAGGGAAAAAAGAAATTGATATACTTAACCTTTATCCTATGTGTTATCCAAATGATGTATGTGATAGGAAACCTAATACTATAACCTCATTGAGGACACTAGTAAAAAAATTAAACACTACATGAATAAAAATATAAGGTGCAATATATTGGTTGTTGAGTAAATATTATAAATTAATCAGTTAAAAATAGGGTACATTTTATTCAAATGATCAATTTAATTATGATATACGGTATGTAATAATATGAAATAATGAATTATAATTAAAATAAGGTGGCCTTAATATGCATATATTAGAAAATTAAATAATAATAGGGTGATAAAAAATGGGTTGGACAATTATTTAATACCCCCCCTAAAAATGGTTGTTTGACGCATGTATATCCCAAATTTTACACTAAGTGTCCCCCCGGGGACTATAACTTAGAGTTGCTTTTTAAGGGTGAAATTTGTTTTTAGGCTAGTTAACAACATGAACATTTTAGTATCTAGGTAGTTATTAATCATAAATTTACTTACTATCTTTTATTTACCTAAGGGATGAAGCTAGTGTGGTGCTTAATCTTTGAATATAAGGATTGGTATTGTTAACTAATCAACTAATGGGATGTGTGGAAAAAATTAATATAACGAGAGGGAAATAAAAAAAACTCACATGTGTGGGGGGCAACCTTCCTTAGTTTCTTATTTATCTTTTGCATTACCATTATTTTGATTAGCATTAGGATTTTATCATTCTTGTGTGCAACATTGTAATGGATAGAGAAGAATGGAAGAAGATTGGATAACAGTACTAGAAAATATCTTTAAAGCTCAATCAATAATTTCTTGAATTAAAATAAAATTTAAGATTCCAAAAAATAATAATTCAAAATTCAAATATGAAATTCTAGATCAAATAAGTTTTTTGAAGTTAAATAATAAATTTCAGAATTGAAATGTCAATTTTCAAATTATAGTAATAATATTCAAAATTAAATTGTCCATTTTAAGACTTAGTTAATAATTTTCTGAATTGAAATATTCATTTCAATAATCCAAAATAATAATTTAGAATTCAATTTTTAATTTTCAAGTCAAATAATTTCTTAGAATTTAAAATTAGAATTTCAGAACTCAAATATCAAATTTCAAGTTCAAATAAAAGTATTTAAAATCAAAATGTCGAATTTTAGACTTCATATTTTTTTTTGAATTGAAATACTGATTTTTAGATTTGAAAATAATAATGTAGACATCAAATATTTATTTTTAGATCAAATAATTTTTTTGAATTTAAATAAAAATTTCCAGAATTGAACTGTCAATTTTTCAGAGTCAAATAAAAATATTCAAAATTGAAATGTCCATTTTTAGACTCAATTAATAAATTTTAGACGGGAAGTTTTAATTCTGAAAATCCAAAATAATAATTTGGAACTAAAATTTCAGGTTCAAATCAAATGATTATTTTGAAATTTAAGAGTTGAAATATAAATATAAATATTTATATTAGAATGTTCAGAATTAAAATGTCCATATTTATAAACAATTATAATGTTTTGAATTGAAATACTAATTTTTGGATTCAAAAATATTAGTGTAAAATTCAAATATCAAATTTTAGATCAAACAAGCCTTTTTCAACTTAAATTAAAAATATCATGCTCAAATCCAAAATCTAAAATTCAAATAATGTTTTAAACAATTGAAATAACAATTTTCAGATTTGAATAAAAAATTCAAATGTCAAATATTAATTTTGAGATTCATTATGTAAATAGTATACATTCGTATGCATACTATATATAATTTTAGTACATACATTAAAATACACCCCTATGTCATTGTAGAATACCTTTAGGATGTAACTAATTTGGTGACTATTGCGACTAATGAGACATATCAACCTATTAATGGATGAAAATAAATGTAAAATCAATCTAAATAATAGGATGAAATTTCTAATAGTTGCATCATAGTTGTGAGAATTACTAAAATAGTTGAAATTTGATCTTATAATTGCAATATTCCCAAATCTAGTCGCAAATGATTACAAATCGCATGTAGTCGTAAATGGATTGGTTACATTTTGGCTGATTTTTATTAGTGGTGCCTTTTAGCCCTAACAATAGCCTTTTGTTCGTTGTGACAAAATCAAGCCAAAAGGTTGATCAAGACCTATGCATTCATTGCCATGTGATTTAAAAACCTCAACCTTTGCTCCCAAGTAGATGGGCAATAAGGCTCGCCTACCTGCATGGTAACATAATGATTAACCCACAAATACCACACCAAGTTGTATTTGGTTATATAAAATGCATCACACCCATCAACCTTACAAGCAAATTTGGGCCCATCCCTTGTTCAATGGACACATTACATTATTGTCCATCGTGGTTAATTATGTTTGGCTCAAAGTTTATGTCGCAACCCTAGTGTTGGGCTCGTGACTAAGGCAAGGGCTTGTAAGAGTGTGAGACAAGAGGGAAGCCTGAGAGTGACACCTTATACTCATGGGAGTGCAAGAGAGTTTGAAAGAATAAACCCTCACACTTCCAAGTGAATTCTCATTTTTGGGAATTGGTCTCTCAATGGATTCCCAAATTTTCAAGGAGTGATCCGAGGGTTCAAAATTCATTGCATTGAAATTCTTTTATATCATTTGAAAGCTATTGAAATGTAGATGTCTAAAATGGGCTCGCATGACCCATTTGGATATTTTAAACATAAGTTATGGCCAAAAGAAAGGCCAGGAGTCAAATTGGCAGTTTAACTCCTGACCACCAAAATTCGGAAATCGACTTAATTTTCTTGCGTGCAAATAGTGTGCAACATACCATTGAAAAGCTTTCAACAAGGGTTAGAATTTGGATTTAGATCTCATCTCCATCGAAGGTTTGCACACAAATTTATGGGGCCTTAAAATTGCGGGAGTCCTAACTTTGGGAATTTTCGGATTCCCATTTGGGAGTTCCAGAAATGGGAGTCCCGCGACAAAATACCATTTGGATGTGGGCCTCATGGAGAAGCACATAGTATATTGTAAGGGGGAAGGTGGTGGCTTCCCCCAAGTCTAGGCCATGGTGAGTGTGAGCCATGGATTATAATACCACAAATTGTTAAGCTTTAGTTCCATAATTTTTTTTAGTATTAGTGATTTGAATTCTGATAAACTTCCGATTAATAATTATTAGGAGTTGGATTAACCTTTGGATATTTCAACATAGAAGACTTTTTTATTTAAATTGATGCAAGGCTTAGTTAGTTTTAAAACCTAATAAACCTTTCCAAGTGCATTATCCTTTTATGTTGTAGAAAAGGGAAAAGGAGATGTAGAATCAAATGTGATTTATTGATATATTGGGAATACAAGCCCATAACTCACAACCACATTTTGCCATGACAATATTAAGTTAGTTTGTAAAATAATTTTCAGGCACGAATGATGTACTTGAAGGATTTTTAGGATGCAATCCTAATACATTTTTATTTAATTTTTATTTCTATCAGACGTTTAGATAGAATCAAAATCAAGCTGAAGTATCAACATTTCCACCTAAGTGGCCTCAGGTGAATTACAACTTAGTAAACAACTTGAAGGGAATAGGTCAGAATTGCAAAAACTCTAGAATGCGACGGATGGTGCGAGCTAGGTATTCGGCTCGATGCTCCATGGAAAGGGGGTTAATTGGGCCTCATAGCCAACGATAATGGCCATCACCGGGAACCCATGTTCGATAATGGAGATGGACATCATCATCTTCGCATTGACACTCTTCAAACCTTTCTGGCGCAGCTCCATGAGCAGGAACGAATTCTAAGTAGATTGTTAAAGCATGTGGGTTAAGAAACAATCCACGATCCCATGCCGAACGATCAACTCGAGTGCGCACCACTCGCCTGGATGGTCCTTCTTCGCGCGGCCGTTACGAAACATTCACGTTGAGTGATGCTTCTTCATGCTCTTCCTGTTTTACTGGTGCAACTAAAGGATTCAAAGGCGTAGCGTCATCATCCGCCATGACTAGTTCTCACCTGCATCAACAAAAAACCAAGAAGGTAGCAGAAACAATGTGGTACTTGCATTCAGAAGGGGTCGAGGCTTTTTATTTTACAAATTAGGGTAGGCGAAGGTGTGGGAGTGACGACGGAACCTCATGGAAACTCGAACATCTTAGATCTAATGGATTCATCAAACCCTAATTTCGATGGTGGATCTAAAAGTATGTGAAGGTTTTTTACGATGCAAAATTTAATTCCAATTTACTATGTATTACATAGTTAATTAATGCATGGTAAAATAAATAGGTAGGGAATATCAAAGAGTAAATGGTACACGGGGATGTTAGTTCAACCATTGAATTAGTCAAGTAAGAATTCAAGGATAGTTACTTGTTACTACCGACAAATTATCCTAATAGTTAGCTACTTGAAGTAATTAGGATGAAGAAGTAGGATGTGAAGGTCAACGAACGGAAGGGATAAGGATCAATTTCAAGAGACCTCATCAAAATATTCAAGATAAGCGGAAGGATGAATCTTCCAATCCCATTAGTCATGAGGATTGTCATCATAGTTGATTGGAAGATGAAAGATTTTTAGTGTTTCATTGGGGCGAAAGATTCTCATCCTAAACTCAATTGGATGGTAATTTATTCTCAATTTTCATTGGCTCTAGAAGGATGAGGAGGCCATTGACTGGAGCAAGGGATTTCGAAGCTTTCATTGGACAAGGGGAACAAGCTCAAAGAAGGTCATAGAGGCTTACCAAGGGAGAGGTTTTTTGTGTATGTATGGGGAGAAGAAAAAAAGAAGAGGAGGAAGTGTGAGGAAGGAGTTAGTTCTTATGTGTGGAAAGGTGTTCATGGGAAAAGTGTGTGCAAGAATTAAGCATGGAAGGAAGTTGTGTGTAGTAAGTGCTTATAACAAAGCCTCTGGAGTTTTTGTTCAATTAGTTGTTCCTTTCAAATCCGTCGTTGGATTTGTCTCAAATTTAAATCAATTTTAGTTTGAGAGGTGTAAAAGCTTCTCCTTAATTTTCAGCATCATCGATTTTGCTGGAAAGGAGCTACACTTGTCGAAAGTAGAAGGTGTTGTAGTGGAATTCATGGAAGGATTTCCATGACAAAGCCTCTCAATTTTTTGTTCAATTAGTTGTTTCTTTCAAATGCACCGTTGGATTTGTTTCAAATTTAAATCAATTTTAGTTTGAAAGGTGTAGAAGCTTCTCCCCAAATTTCAGCATCATCGGTTTTGCTCTAAGGGAGGTACACTTGTCGGAAGTAGAGGGGGTCGAATTGTTTATTTTTTCTTCAATCTAGGCAAGTGGTTTCTAGTTCTGAGGCTTAACTCTTGATGAAAAAAAGAAAATAAAAAATTATGAGATGTTGTAACATGGCTTCTTTATTATTAGCTTTCCAAAAATTCAATGCATGTTAGATTAAAAAGTTGTATGTAAATGTCATGACAAATGAAACGGAAGGGTTCCAACCATCAAGCGCAACATTGAATTGAACATCAACATACAGCTCCTTCATATTTCATCATGGTGAGTTACGATTATCTCACCCCATCTTTGTATTTTTAAATTGGACACAACGCATTAAATGTTTAGTGAATTTCATGAATTACTTTGAAGCACTGTACTTGTTAGACTACAACTGCATAGTAGTTCCACTTCCAACTGGGTTTTTTGTGAGTGCATATCTTAATGCTGAAAGTGTGCAATAATGAATCCTTACAATGAGTCATGTGAGTATGAATTTGCCCGTGGTTCGTCCTAACACCAAAAGTGCTCCAACTATGCACTAACTAACTTGTTGTTTGGTTTTGTGCAGGTCGATGTGAATGAGTGAGTGTTTGCTATTCTTCCTAGTCCCATCCTGGAGCTCTAGCACGCCCTTCTACCCCAAAGTGTTGTGAATTAGGGAGCATGCCCCAATTCCTTACTTTTCCGTTGTTTTCATTTTAGATTGACATTTGAGTCCATCAAGGAGCTTGGGAGTGTGTCAATTTAAAAAGGATGATAAGCATGCGCTTGTCATTTTCATTCACAATTGTATAAAAATAAAAAACATAAGATAATGATGAGTAGCGCGGCTGCTTGTCATCATTCTTTCATTCCTATAAGAACACATTAAAACAATGATGTTATTTTTTCATGCTTGTAACCCATAATAGAACAGTGACAAGCGATTATGTTACCCATTTTCATTTTTTCCCGATTGCAACCCATAGTCGTCATGATGTTTGTAGCAAGAGCACAAAGAATGATGAGCAGCAACTATGTCGTTCATCGTCATTTTTTGCACCTCCAAAGCGATGATGATGCCATCGTCATCCTCTTTGCAACAAACAAAAAAAAAAGAAAAAAAAAAGAGGAGAAAGAAGCTTACTTTCAAGCTCCCACTTTTTTGCACTCCTATTGCCACCACGTTACAGCTCCTAATGACGAGTAGGACTCCTAAAGCACCTAGCTCACCTTGCTTTCACCCTCCAGTTGCCACCACATTGAAGCTCTTGACAACGACTAACACTCCTGAAGCTTTGGGGATGAAAGTGAGTGCAAAAGGGGATGGATGGGGAGGGGTTAGCAAGATAAGGGAGGAAGGTGGGTTGGGGTTTAGGGTTTAAGTTTGGAGGCTAGGTAGGAGCTTCCCAAAAAAAAACCTTGGGGTCACAGGTGGGCCAAAAAAAAGTGATAATGAAACTGTTGCCAGAACAAAAAAACTGAACTAGGGGAAAAGATCTAGCTAGGAAAAAAAGGAGCAGAAGAAAAAAAAAAATCTATTGAGCAAGTAAACTGACCCCTGGGGTACAGTTTCATCCCATCCATGAATTTCTAGAACATGATTTTTTGGATGGTGCACTGGTGAGTGCTGGCCCACTCGCGCCGTTCCCTTGTTAGTAGGGCATGCAAATAAAATGTGTTAGAGGTGTTATGTACTTTTCGCTCAATGTGTTTATTATAAAAATTATATTTAGAAACCTCAATATACAACTTAAATTTTAAGAATTGCAAAAAAAAGCTAGGCCTCTGGACGTAGACACTTGTTTATTTAAAAAAAGAATAAATTCACAAAATCACTTTAAAATGTATGAAAATGATTGAAAAATAACTTATGTCATTTAATTCTGCTCATTTGCTTCTTTCCAAAGGTGTTACAAAAATTACATTATAAAAAACTTTAAAGATGTAATAAGCATTAGAAATCAGAATAAAAGGCTTGTTCATGTATATGACTGGCCACCCTGAGCTGTACAATCACTTTAACCAAATTCAAGTACAGTGAAATGGACATGTTTTTGTTGGAGTGCCAACAAACTAATTTGTTTGGAGCAAATGGTGTGACAATCTTTCATGATGCTAAACCTAAAGTCACCACAGTGCCTTTCATAACCAAACACACACCATTTCTCAGTGGTGCACATTGAATGGCACACTGCACTAATCTTGAGCTCTCTAACCCTAAGTTCCTTGAGCTTGGTGAGCAACATTGAAAGGTCCCTTACATTAACATCTGTGTGCAATATTATACGCATGGCCCTAAGCAGCAGTTGGAGACCAGCAAACTGGTTGAACTTGCATTAAGTATTAAAGTTCCTTGGTTGTATTTAAATGGTTAAAAGGCCTTCCTTATTTTGCCGAAGATACTTGGTCCCAAGTTGAAGGCAATCCCAAAATAAGGTCCTCTCATTCTCAAACAAAATCATAGACCTTTAAAATTCTACCAGATAATTTAAACTTTGTAAGGACCTCAGGGGGGGTGGTTATAGGAATTTGAATCCCCTGCTCGGCTTCCCCTTGTACCCTCATGGTCATGCCCAAAATGGCCCCATTTTTCAATACTTACCCTACGCAAGAGGCCCTGCTATGTACCCTCTTGGTCTCAAACAAGCCAATTAAAGACTGTAGTTTTCGGTGTGAGCTGAAAGAGCGTCCTCTTGCAAAAAAATTGTTAAATGAGGCCCAGCTACGCTCTATGTATTAAGGAACAAGTCCCTTCCACTTCCTACACAACCATGGTGGACTCCATAGGGTGGGCTGTGTTCAATTAGGTGGTAACAAGTTCAACGAGTGCCTGTTCCGAAACGGTTTCCCTCACCTTTGACTCACACGTTGAGTGTGTTCTCCATCATGCATTCACAGATTACAAGTGAATTCAACCACACCAAAATTGGAACCAGCAGATGGCCACCTATCCCACTGTGAAAAAGGATGATAAAGTGCCGGAAATGGGACACCAAAACTGTTTACTTATAGTCACGTACCTTTTGGTTTCCTCTTAAGTGGCACAGTGGTCATCTGCTGGTTCCAGTCGTGCGTTTGCCGGTTCCACTTGGAATGTGAAACAACGGTGGGAAACATTATAGTGTGGTGAATGGATCAACAGTGGGGAATAGCAGTTACGTTCTGGAACAGGCCCCACGGTTATGACTAGACAGAATGGCGATCACGATGATGCGTATGGACAAATTGTTTTCAAGCTTTTGGGAACTCCAACAAAGAATGTCAACACACAGCCGCAGTAGATAAAGACCATTTGGCTCTTCCAATACATCACTGCCGGTCAATGAAGACATACATGCCTATTCTTGGTTCCTATCCATTTTGAGACTCTGGTAGTTTTGCAACTAATGAAATTGTGGCGAAAACAAAAACTGAGAAACTGCGGATGATTCTGCCAGAGTTAACCAGCCTCCTCGACTGCACCTGTTTGCTGTTCTGTCCACAGGATGGGTTGTGTTTTTCATCTGCCTCTTCACCCTACATTAACCAACATTCTACCACAGTCAAATTTTTTGCCTGCTGACCTTTGACGTTTTTTTTGGGGGCCAACTTTTTCCCAACCCTGACCCTCCATAACACCCTACCACCTAGTTACCCTATTAACCTACCTACTCTACTGACCTATCTCTTAGCCTATGCCTTGAACCCAACCAACTAACAACCAATCCCGTACCTACCCTTTCTATCTTTTCTTGGCAAAACTTATATCTCTTCTTGGTTAAACTTTTTTTTCTTGGCAAAAACTATATTTTTTCTTAGCTAAAATTTTATCTCTTGACAAAACTTATATATTTTCTTGGCTAAATTTTTTTCTATTGGCAAAACCTACATGTTTTTTTGGCAATTTGTTTTCTATTGGCACAACTTATATATTTTATTGGTTAAACTTTTTTCTTTTGGCAAAACCTATATTTTTTGACTATACTTTTCTTTTTTGGCAAAACCTATATCTATTCTTGGTTATATTTATTTATTTGGCAAAACTTATATATTTTCTTAGCTAATTTTTTTCTTCTTGCCAAAATTTATATTTGTTTTTGGCTAAATTTTTCTCTCTTAGCAAAACCTATATCCCTTGGTTAAATTTTTATCTTTTGGAAAAAATATATCTTTTTCTCAACTAAATTTTTGTCTCTTGGCAAAACTTACATTTCTTCTTGGTTAAATTGTTTTTCTTGGCAAAACCTATATCTCTTCTTGGTTAACTTTTTTTCTTTTGCCAAATCCCCTTCTAGGTTAAATATTTTTCTCTTGGCAAAATTCATAATTTTTCTTAGCTACATTTTTTTCTTTTGGAAAAAACTATATCTATTCTTGGCTAAACTTCTTAACTTATATATCTTATTGGTTAAACTTTTAACTCTTGGCAAAACCTACATTTTTTTGGCTAAACCTTGACCTCTCAACAAAACATGTATATTTGTTGGTTGAAATTTGACCTCCTAATAATTCTTTTATACCTTTTTGGCTAAACCTATACCTTTCAACAAAACTTTTATCTCTTTTTACCTAAACCTTTACCTCTCAACACAATCTTTTTACATATTAAATAAACTTTTACCTTTCAACAAAACCTTTTTATATTTCGGGTAAACCTCTCTATTTCATAGCTAAACCTCTACTTTTCTAAAGGGAAAAATTAATAATGGAATCCACAAGGTGTAAAATGAACTTCAATATATATATTTATAGAAATCAATCAAGGACATAAAAATGATGTTATTTTAATTAGAACAAATAATTAAAGAAGTAAGAAAATTATTTTATTTTATTTTCAGTGATTATTTAATTCAATCACTTAAATCATAAGAAAATTTATATACAACATATGGTCTTTAAAAGAGGGTTAAATTTACATATAGAGGTTGAAGGTTTAGGTTCTAGGCATTACAATACTTGTTTCAACTTTAAGTTTTAACACCATGTTAATAATGGTTTAGAATTCCCAAAACTAACACCTATTGTATGGATAACATGTAGGTATTGCCTATTTTGGCAAATACTAATAGTAGTTGAAAATTTAATCCCAACATGCAATACCCACATTTCAAAGCAATGCCATTTCTAATTGAAATGAAACTTTTTTTTCTTTTGCTTTTTTTAGTTTATTTTTCTAATTTCTTATATTTTTAATTCTCGTTCTAGAATTTTATTATTATTTTTCTCGTTCTAAATTTTTTTTTCTTCTATTTTTTTTCATAATCAATTCTTTTAATTCTTTTAATTCTTTCTAATTCAAAACTATCTTTGTCAAAAAAAATTATCATTAAATATACATATTTTATGCCCAACATTTGGGTATTATGTGAAACACGAAAAAATCTAGCCAACATTCTATGCTTCAGATGTGAGTATTATTTTTTTTCTTCTTTTAAATATTTCTCATCACAATGTCAAAAACAACAAAATGAAGGTATTACATACATTGGACCAATCATATTGTGGTGGAGCTTGAATGAAAATGGACCTAGATTTTGCAATGCTCTCATGATAAAATTGGGGCCCCATTGGAGTTGAAATGCAAAAAAAACCAAGTCCATGTAATTCCCACATAAATTTTACTACCAATTATATTTCATTTATGTAAAGGTTTTAATATCAAAGTATTGCAAATACTTGGCCCTCCATCACTTAGGTTAGGGTTACTAGAAAGTCCAAAAAATTGCAATACCTACATTGTCAATATTTTATACAAATGTCAAAATATGGGTGAATGTAATTCCTACACACTCAATTGTGATTATTCACTATTTACATCAACAAAACAAATACTTTCATCATATTTTTAAACATGTTGATATTGCATTACCTTCATCCAAAAATGCACTTCCTTGTTGTGAAAATGAACTCAGTAGCAATACATGATCCTAAAACTTTCACTATAACCTCATGTTACATTACCTATTTGCACTAAAGAAAGTCTTCACTATGAAAACAACAAAAAAGACAATACCTACATCAAAATGGGAAATCCCCCACTTGAAAGGTTATGGGATGGGCAAATACCCTCATATATCACAACAAGAAGTCATTGTGTCCCATGTAATATGTGAAATTCTAATGCGATATGAAAAAGTTTGCTCACTAACCTTAAACTATTGTACATTAATTGTTTGAAATAATATGGTGTTACTAGTACATAAAGAGTCCAAACCCATTAATGAATTCATTAAGTTTTGTAGTGAATTAGGTGAATTATTAGCAAATTTGTCAATTGCTTAGTGATTGACAATGAGTTGATATGGATAAGTAAATTCACTAACATATCAACAACTAAGGAATTTTGATTATTTGGTATTAATTGTTTAATCCAGATTATTTGACATTAATTATTTATTTTTTTGATTTATTTTTAATTGAAAGTTTCAAGAATATTCAAATCTATCTACCTAGGTAGGTAAAACTAGTACCTACTTACTTGTGTAGGTAGGCAAATAGGTAGGAAAGGGAAATTGTAAATGGAATGAATAGCCAAAAAATATTTCATTTATGTTGCGATTTCCATTTAAGGTCAAGCATTTTTTCACTCATCCCAAATTGGCATAAGCATTTTTGAACCACCAACCAAAGGAACACATGTTCTTTGTAAAGCTTGTGAGATATCATTCAAAGACAAAACATATGGGATAAACCTTTTACTTGCACTTTAGTTTTGAATTGAGATGGAACTAAAACTTTTCTAAAAGCCAACTTTAATTAATAATATCTTTTTCATATTATGTCCAAATGAAATGATTTAAACTTCATTTTGACATTTTTCCCACAATCTACACAGTAAACTATAAAATTAAAATTTAAAAATACTTGAATTGAGAAAAATTACATGTAAATCTTGCATTTTAATACATTTTAATACGACATTTTCTTTAAAAAACATCATTATCTTTTTCATACTTTGTCTAAATGAAAGAAAATAATAAAAATGTGAATTTGATTATATAATTATAAAATATAAATACTTAAAGAAATGAAACTTTTATTATAAATTATAAATATATTATATATTATATGCACTTTTGTTCAAAAATATTTTTGTTAATATATTATACAATAAATAAATATTCTCATATATTATATATAAGTGATCTTATATGATAAAACTATTGAATCAAAGAATTTATATTGTCATGGATGAATTTATGTTTTACATTTTTATCAAGAGAGGCCCACAATAAAATATTAGTTAGTTACAAAAAGAATATATAATATTTATATATAATTTTATATGTTATGCATTTTATATCTTATAAACACATAATATTATAAACTATTTATTATATATCTCTATGTTCAACAATATTGAATTTTAATTTTTATTATTATAAAATTTTTAAACATTTTATTAAATAAAGGAAGAAAATGAAATCTGAATTACTTTTCAGAATCAAAATAAATTTTAATTCAAATAATATATAATTTGAAAAGTTTAACCAAGAAGAGATATAGATTTTCCCAAGAATTATAAGTTTAGTTAAGAAGAGGTATAGGTTTTGCCATTGCAAAATGAGCAGGGTAGGTGGGTAAATGGGGTAGTTGGTTGAGTAAGTGTGGTACAAGGTGAAAAACAAATTAACTGTTGAAGTTGAGCAAAAAAACTTTTTTGACTCAACCTTTCTGACTGCAGGATGTTCAACAACTGGTATGAACACTAGTTCATCCCAAACGGAACTGGTGCAGTCACGGGGGCTGGGTCACTCCAGCCGGATGATTCAACTCAAAATTGGCAGCCTTTTGAAACTGTCAGGCAAAATAAAGTATTTTGACATCCCAAACCGCCATATGAAGTGGGAAAATGAAGTAACTTCCTATCGTTGAATAATTTTAGTGACGTCATGACTTAATTCCGTTCCTTTCAACTCTAGACGCAGTTTCTGAAGCCTAAATTATTTTTCAAATTCTTTTCAACTCCGTGCAAATTGTGGGGACCACAATAGTCTTGCACCCTAGATTTTCTCAGCATAGTATAGTCAAAGTTCATAATGTAAACCACTTTTTCCGCCACACACGACCTCGTGGAGTTGACGCGAAGTCCGCCGGCAGCCGTGTATAGTCCTCCGTCACATTCTACTCTCTAGTCGTCCAGGGTTACGAGGCGATTGAGCTCCGGTACCTATATAAGCAGATGGGATCGAGCTGGGAGTATCATTCATCTCAAGCATTCCCAACTCATCTACTCCTCCAGCTTTCTTTCAATACCATCCGCAGCCCACCATACTCAGCCGCTCAATTTCAGTGTTCATAAGATCATCATGGCTTCGCAGAAGATGGCGCTTCTAGCTGTGGCTGCAGGGCTTCTCTGCATGTCGGCATTACTCAACGGAGCTGAAGCATCGGTGAGTGCCCGCCACCAACAACAGTTGGAAATTGATACCAGTGTTCATAGTTAATGAGCTAGCTAGATGGCCATGTCTAAATATAATTCCTTCTGGTACGCTTTGGATGCCTGATTTGCGCTCGTTCCATGATGTCGTGATTCTCCAATGCTCTTGATTATCACTGTTCCACAGCTCCTGCTTGTAACCGTTCCTCCCGTTACTGCCTAATGCTCGAGAAATGCGATTCTTCATCGGCCATGTTCATGATCTCCAGTTCTCTTCATCTCTCGGAGTGCACTGGATTCTGGATATATACCAATTGCGGGTGGACTTGACAAGTCTCATGTGTAATATAGTGCTGTACGTACTGGGGACGAATTGTTGGACACTTGAATGCATCCAGCTCGATCTATTTGGACGAGCTAGTTCCCGCCCATTCCGTAGCCATAGACTGCATGTGGAGCCCGATTGAACATGCCTCATGAAATATGCATCGTCTTGGAATTGTTTGTTTCTGGAATATGCATGTAACACAGCTTCAGCCGGACGAAGATACAGATCATGACTACTAATTCGTGGGATGGGTATGTTGATGTGGCATTCATCACCAGTGTGGCGGTTTCACAGCATCTTGCCAAGAACCATTCTCGGTCACGGGAAGCGTCGTATCCGCGAACTGCGCAAACGACGCCGGAAATTTTGCCTCCTCAAGTCTTGATCTCAATCCGTTTATAAGTAATAACAACGGGAACTTGGTGGAGGGAGCCGACTACATTGCGACGTGTACGCCAGAAGGATTTGCCCTAATTGGATCGCCGTTCTACATTTATGCTAATTGCGCACAGGACAATGGCAATGTTGTTGAAACGTCTTACGACATAAATAACAACGTCTCCAACGACAACGGGGTTCTGGCCTGGAACAGTTGTTAAAATTGCTTGCCGCCCGAACTTTTCTACTCTTGTTTCTTCCCTAGTTCGAGGAGGAAAATAATATAGCCAGGAGTATGATTCGGGCATGCATGCCGGGGTGTCATTAACATGCATTAGTGTACTTGTGCATTCGTACATGGCGGCTGTAGATTGCTGTTGTGGAACGTTGTTTCTCAACAAATTAGAGCCAGCTGTGCAGTATATCATATAAATTTGCATTCCATAATTTCTATTGCAACCGGAATTTATAAATTCATAAGTTTCCTCACTTTGTACGCTTTTGTATGACTAAGTTGGAGCTCTGGGAGTGGTCAGCTGCCCATTTTTTTCTCAGAGTCAATTTATGAGTGTGGCGGTCCTTTCAGATGAGCTTGGGGAGCGGGGTTGGGGGGAGCAGCAGTTGAGACACAGAAATTTGTCCTGAATTGCTACATGCATTTGGGGTTAGTCAAGTATTTGGTGTGGATCTGTTTGGATACAGAGTGACTGTTGAAAGGTCTAAGTGTAAATGAAATCTGGAAAGCTTGGAACCTGGGAAGTAGGACCCATAATCGACATGTGTAGTACAACCCTTAATCAAGTCCTAAGAAATAATTCATTCTTGGCCTGATCGGATTGTCTGCCTTGAAGCTTGACTGGAACATGTTCACTGACTGCCATGACTTCAAATGCACATTTTCTCTACTGTCAGAAATCAAAAGGTACACAAATGGCTTGTACCAATCTTCCTCAAAAAGCTTTCTTGTATTTTGAAGTCTACTGTCTCAATGTCTCCACGATGTAAGAGGCATAGACATTTCCTGAAACAAGGATAAGAAGGATAAAACTATATAGATATATATGTCTGGAACATCAGATATTCACATGTTTGAAAAACAAAAGGATCGTTTGAAAGATAAAACGGTATTGTTAACCAGATATCATGTACACTTGAAAACTTTATAAGTGTTAACACGGTTGACGTATATGATCGTTAAACTATTACACACTCCATAATTTTATAAGTATTAAACTTGTGTTTTTGCAAGCATTACCGAGACACTTTCAAAAATGTTAAATTGACGTTTTTTAAACATTAACTAGACCCACTCATAAATATTAATTTTCTTTACGTACATTGTACAAGTGATAAACATTTGAATATTTGAAATTCCATTCCAAGGTATAACTCCCCAAAATGCCAAATATAATGTAGATTGCATGGTGTTCAAACACTTAAATTACAATTTGTTTGTTGTTTTTAGAAGAGAGACCATTGTTTATGGTGTCCAAAAGTAAATGGAGCTCCTTTTTTGGAGCATTTGTCACACTAAGAATCGACAAAAATGGGTTAGAGGTGAAAATGCTACATCCCCCAAAGTTAGGATAGGTTGTTTCTACAAAAAATTATTTTCAATCAAATATTTCTTGTAGCTTATTGTCGAACCTTTTGAAAAATCCTTAAACATTATTCTATTTATTTTAGAGTCATAAGATGATTTGTAAAGCTTGAGAAGGTGTTCTTGTGACATTTTAAATCACTCAAAATGGAAAAAAATAAATTGAAAAAGATTTGCCAAAGTGTTCCATGATGAGATGGTCTATCTCAACAACATCATTAAAATTAATGTACAACAAAACATGGGTGCATTCCCTGATGCCATTTCATTCTAATGAAGATCATAATATGGTCTGTGTCCCATGACCACAACACATGTTTATTGTCCCATCACACACATGTTTCACATCTCACTATTTTTGACACACATCTACAACATGCAATGTGTTGGATTCATGGAAATAAAAGATACATACATTGGAAAGAAATCCTATATATATAAAAAAATAATCTAACTAATCTATATATAATCTACACCCAACTTATTCATGATCTACAACATATATATGGTTAAACACAGTGCCATGCCATGATCCTGATTCAAGATCACATAGGAATGAACTACCTAAAAGATAACACTGATAAGTTTAACAATTCCTATGTAACACTTAATTTAATATCTACAAATAACTCTTTTTCTAATGTTAGGATTGTTTTATGTCAACACCCTCTCTCAATCCTAACATACTTAGGCTTTAGCCTATGATGTTTTGTAACAAAGAATGTTTCCTATTCAGATAGGTCAATTATTCATATTACACCAACAGCTAATCTGAGAGTTTCAAATCTTGTTCTCCGTAGAGATTCAAAGAATATGTCAACTAGTTGTGGAGATATACGAATGTATTTAGCATTGATGGATCCATCTTCTACTTTTTTCTAATAAAGTGGTACTAAATTTTTATGTGCTTGGACTTTGAATGAAAGACTGGATTATTCCCTAGTTTTATATTATTTTGATTATCACAAAATATTGTGATAGGATGTTCTTGTTTTAGGTTGCAATCATGATACAAGGAACCAAGGACTGTGTTGAGTGTAGTAAAAACTTACACCCTCCTAACTTTCAAAAATCATTGAATTTTTTTTATTGATTGGAATATAATGAAATCAAGTGCATACTATTTTTATATTTCTAAATTTGCATCTCAATCTTTTAATGTAATTCTAAGATGTTTCATTGGTTATAAAATGAATTGTAAACATTGCACTATCAAATGTTGAATGGGAACTGAAATTTTAAACGTCCGTTATTTTATGTAAATTTAAACCATTAAAAATAATTTTTTATTGATGGCCACATATTAATGATTATGAGGGCTTGGTAGTGATAAAATTTGAATATAACTTCTAATATAATATGGTTATCCACTATAATCTTTTTTAAATATTTGAACGTGTTTTTGACCACTAAATCTACATAATTTGAAAGACTTCTTCGAAGACAAAATATTATGTAGATTATGAAACAAAGCATTACCAAATACCACAATGTCACACCATGGTGGCATAACATTCCATGGAAAATTTATTAAACCAATATCACAAATTTTCACAATAGTTACTAATGGGGTATTTAGTTTAAATAACAATGTTCCCCATCAACTTGATTCAATCATTATCTCCATGATTCAATTTTATTGTATCAAATTTCATTTTCAAAAATACTTTTGTCGCATATGTTTTTTTCTCAAAAACTATTGTCATATCATGATTCAAGTTAGTGCACATGTTCAATGCAATCTTGCTACCTCAACATGCCATAGGACTTTGGTCCAAATTATACCTTAAGATTGCAATGTTGCACCTAAATTTGCCATTGTATCTTTGTGATGGGTTGTATTGCATACCACAAGCCCAAAGTTTGATTTGATCTGTTGATCTTCACTATTTGCAAATTACGTAGATTGAAACTTAGATATGTATATGTACCTTGTAGCCTTCAATTTAATTTAGGATGAACAATGTAGTTTTAAGCCCTATGATTTTTGTTTATGTAACTAATCACCATGTCCTTCCCAATAGAACTAAACCATATTTTATATAAAATAATTGTACATGAAAAACTTGCCTACAATCAATCATTCGTTTTCTTCTTTTTATCATGATGCAAATGTTGCAACTATTGAGGCTACATAAGAACTGATTGTTGATTTTTTCCCTTCATGGGAATGTTTTTTCTTTTGTTTTCTATTCCTTCTTTCCATGTAATCTAAGTAGAAGACCTCCAACATATTTTCATATATTTTAATATTAAAATATACATGTTATTTACAATCATCAAATACATCTATATGCTACAATATACCATTATTAAATAATTTTTTTGTATCCTAAATTAAATAGTCATAACTTGGTAGAGATGGTTCCATGTGTTTTAAAACTAATTTTTTTTGGGTGCATATTTCATATCAATTTTTTTTTGGCACGTTTCCCACAATTGTGAATGTTGGTGGGGTTTTTGAATTCCTTGAATTGGCAAACATCAAGGAGTTTGATTTGGATTTATGTTGATTGGTATATTCCTTTCCGTTTGGTCTACTGAATTTTGTATTTGAATTATGAACCATTTCAATCTTCAATTTTGTCAAGTTTGATTCACGGTTGAGTTTGATTCTCCTATTATATCCCATTGCCACATTTACATAAAACTAAAATAAATAAGCTTATTACTTCATGTGTTATGTGTTTATTTTATACAGCTAAGTTTGTGGCACACATCCTTGCTCAAGAAAATTTTCAAAAAAGTCATTAGAGCCAATTTCATTTTGACAAACAAAAACCTTCCAAATACGTGAGGTGCATGTTAGATGATGTTACCAACTCAAAGTTGTTGCCCCTAATGAACTCCAGTGGGAAAACATTTTTTCAAGCATATATATGTTATTCAACTTTCATTTTCAAAGTGTGACTTCTATCCTCCTATTTTATATCTCATGTTGCTTTCTAAGTGTTTGTGTAAGCTTTTGACTTTCCAATTAATGATTTTTTCTAACTTAGTTTTTGATTGGTTCAATTAACCACGTGTTCACATGTGTAAGGTCATTGTTAAAGGGGAAAAATATATAAAATATTGTGGTAATAGTACTTAAATAATTATTAAAGAGTAAAGTTGACTTGTTCCACTACTTTTCACTTGATTTAAAAAGCATTGCCATAAATTCATGAAGTTGATGACAAGAATAAGGGGAAAAACATGTAGTGGGGAGAAAATAGGTTTGAAAGTTGGATACTCGTCATTTATTTAGGTAGTGGTTGGCTACTCAGAGGTAGATTTGGAGGAGAATTGTAGGGGTTTTATGTGGCCCAAAATTCTAGTGTGAAAAGGGATGTGTGTGTGATAGAATAGGAAAATGCAATTGATATTGAGTGTGGTCAACACTACAATATTATAATTCCAATAGCTTTGAACAATATGTGTATTTTCAAGTAATACAAATGTGTGTTGCAGGCTTCATAAAGTTATAGATTTCCATAAATCAAATAAATTAAATTAAATTATGGACATTGTTGGACTTGAATTATGGATTGGCCCGAACTATGTATTATCAGGCAATTTTATGCAATTAATGCATGTAGCATTGATTTTTGCTTAACTTGGAAGATACCTTCCAATGACATATGCATCAAAGAGGTCCGGTTTCCAACCATCTCCCATTTAAGGACCGAAAATCAGACTCGATTGATGTTGTGTTGGCGAACAAGGTGGCCAAACCACCAATAAATGCATGCAAGGAATTGAATTGGCTGGTTAGTGTGGCGTCCCATCCAGGGTTGAATGATGTATGGTGGTCTTGCTTATCGATTGCAACTTTTAAAATCATGTCTGAGTTATAAACCTTGAGTAGATCACGATGTTCATCCTTGATTAGGTCGATCTTTTCAACCGGCTAGAATTTTGAGATATGAACGCGGAAAAGGTTTAGCACCTCACGGATGAACACATTGGTGCAAAACTTCACCAGTTGAGTAGGCAACATCGACAACGCATATGAATTGAAGGGTCTATTCACGTCGTCTTATTCGAACTTAACATTGTGGAGGCCAGTGACTAGTTCCATCGTAAACATGCCAATCTCCTTGATGACAAGCTCCTGATCAACACCATCTAGTTCTTTGTAGCATTGCCAAGGGAACGACCCTTGGTCCTTGATGTGGGTAGTGGTTGAATTGACATTGATGTGCCATTGTTCGAAATTGACATAGTCGCCCGTTCCTTCATTATCGCCCCCTCGAGCTCCTCGATCATTTTAATGTTGAACATTGTCATAATGGTGTCGATCAGCATGTGGATACGTTGCTCCTATTGCGCGAGCAAAAATGACTTGTCTTGCAACACGACGAATGTGACAATAACTACCTCAATTGCTGAAGCAATCGAGTAGATGATGACCCACCAAATGGAGGATGGGGCATCTGCAAGGCATTTCTCAATCGTATAGGTGATAAGCTAACACCGATACTATTGGAAGATTTTAAGTAGGTGTCCCAAATGCGCCCATAGATTGGTCTTCTTCGGGCACTTGATGTTCATGGCGATTATAAGATTTTCTTGCGATTACAAAAATATCGACTAGTTGCATGCAAATTTGATCCAAAAGTCGTCCAATATTGACTTGGTCGAAGCCTTGAAAACAATATCAATTTGATGTGGCATGCACTAGACGCGCAACACCTTGTTAGAAGCGGATCAAACCATGCACGTGACAACCGGTCATTGTGTTCTTTCCATCAAACGACATTTCGATCAACTTGTCGTGCCATTGACTGTACAATGCGTTGAAAAACTTGACAACCATGTTGAACATGTTGAACATGTTATTCGTGGTGTGGCCCTCAAACATGGGGACAACAACCAGGTGAAAGGTTCATGAAATCACCGTAGTAATAAGCGCATAGGTGTAGATCGAAAAAAGATTGTCCATGGTGCATGCTATTATCACCAACCAGCGGGATTGCCCAAACAAATTTGTTGTCGATGATGTCAAAAATGTTCTGCAGAATAACAATGACCACAACCCGAACGTACTAATTGACAATTAGGTCACTGATTCCCACCAACTTGATCATCTTGGTGTAGTCCTTGGCTTGTTGGATGGTTGTTGCTGTTTGCTGAAACGTTATGCCAATCGAAACATGGTCCATCACCGGTTCAAAATGTATGACGTTCTTGATTGTGACCTTATATGTCGATTCGTCGAATTGTTTTGATGAACAACTTCATGGCATTGACCTTTTCCTTGGACTTCTTGGTGGCCATCTTTGCAGTCACCTTAGCCATCACAATGTCATCGTCATTATTGCTATCATTGAACAATTGTTTGTCATTGTGGAAGAAAATATCGCCAATGATCGTGTTGACAATGTCTATCAAGATGAGGAATTCAATCAAATCCGCAGTTAGGTCCATGTGCTAGTGCAAAGTGTTGATGTGTTTCACCTTGCTTTTAAAGTATTCCTTTTTTCCTTGTTTGACAATGCTTGGTAAGCGGCCCACGACTCGGCATGCTACTTCAAATGGCAACAATAGTTAAAGGGAGCGAATGGCTTTGTGAAATATTTGATGGTCAAGGTCACCTTTCGCTTATGGCCCGAACTACTACTGACCTCCACATTGTTTCAACCTTCATGGACGCAGAAAAGGCACTGCATGATCACATCTCCTTTGGCATCCTTGGAGACAAACTCCAAGTTGAACTCCAGGGCATGCTTCATCTATAATGGGGTCAACGTCATGGTGCACAAATGAACAAAAATGTTGGACCCTATTGAGAAAACCCCACTACTAGTTGCTGCATGTGTATATTTTTTCCCTATTTTATGGACAATTCCAAACTTATTTTATGGAAATCCAGGCACTATGTTTAGAAATCCATAATTTTAAAAAGCCTGGTGTTGTGTGAAAATTGGAACACCCCACATTGAAATGTATGTGTGTGATTACTTTGGTGTTTCAGTAGATTATGTAAATAGTTAATTTTGTGGAATAAGGCTAACTCTTCATATTGTAGTGGTAAATTTTAATTAGAATCATTTACCTTAAAATTTGAACTAATTTAGTTTGGATTTGAAAGTTGTTTGTTGTAGTAGGTATCTACTTGATTAGACCACCATTGCAAATCTCCTCCCCATTGGGGTGAAATTCAATAGTTATTATTTTCTTGTTATTAGCCTCAACAGCTAAAGGTATTAAAATACTTTGGCAATGAAGATATTTTTATTAATAACTTGGGCCACCTTGGGATCTTTTTCATAAAAACCATTGTGAAGTAATTTATTTATTATTATTTATGTATTTGTTCATGTTTGCTAAACCAATAAGATTGCATTGCTTTGTTCCATAAGTATTCAATTTGTGTCTTATATGGTATGTGGAAAGTTCCATGAATTTTTTTTCAATCTTCCATTAGCTAAGTTTCCTATCAAACCATGATGGGCTATAGCAAAAAATTCAGGTTTATTAATTTCTTCAAAAAAAAATTCCTTGTCATTTTTGGTCCTTTTTCATTTCTTGTATCTCTATGTTTCCAATTAATTTACATACCCAACCTATGTTCTTTGCATCAATTTTATATAAGTGTTAAGAAAATATAATTAGAAACAAGATTTAAACCCACTTTACATTAAGGTCTAAGAATTGGCCCAACTTGAAATGAATGAGTTTTATTTGTTGAAAGTTCATAATGTATTAAATGTTTATGCTTCAGAATAAGGCATGAGTCAAAGGACTTAAAAATGAAATGGTTGCTTACATGGGGTTATTTTGTTCTTAGAGTTATGGCCAGGTTCAAAAAGGACCTTTGTAAATTGAAAACTCAATTTTTTGGGTTTGGCCCAATAATTATGTCATTAATCATTTCAATTTTTGTTGTTGGATGGAAGACATTTTTAAAGTTTAGTTTTAGGTCACCAAATGACATTTTAATATCCATGGCACATTAAAGTGGATTGATTTAAACAAATGTGGAATCCAAATAAGTCCCAAAAAAACTTAAAATAACCTATTTAAACTTGTGACTTGAATTACAACAACTAGAAGACAAAGTGTCATTGGAAGGTCTTTGCTAGGCCTAGCTTAGTGGTTTATTATGTATACTTCAAATATGGGCTCCTATGTAATTAATTCCAATAAATAAATGATTTTATACATAAATAAATATAATAACATAAATATGCTTTGATTGGTCATTGACATCCTTGCAAAGGGTCTTCCTTTGTAAAATTGTCACCACACCATCACTATTATAAAATGAATCCTAATTCACTATGGGTTTCATTAAATTTTGAGGGAATTTAGACATTTTTACTTAGTGAAATTGTTTAACCCCTTAATGAAAGGGGACTAGTTGCTATGGATAATGAATTGTTTCATTAGTAACTTGTGAAACAAAATTATTTTCAAGTGAGATACAAATTTATCAGACCATTCATTTACTAGTTAATTAACTAGCCAACGTGGAAATCAATTAAAATTTAGTTATTTAATAGATTATATTATTGATTATTCCATATTTTTTAGCTTATTATTTATTGACATGTGTCACTATGTAGATCAGGTTGAAAACTTAACATGTGTAGGTAGGCCACATAATCAACCCAAAATATATTCTAGGGGTTAGATAGGAAAATATTCAGTCAACATACCATTATTGACCGCACGACACCATTCATGAGGTTTCATCCTTTGACCTTTGGATGGAGGCAAACACCTTTACCATCAAGCCACCTCAATTATTGTAATAATATGTTACATTACATTCTATTTACCAAATACTTCATTTTAAACATTACAAAAACATAAACTTTGAAAATTCATATCTTATTGAAATTTTGTTCAAATAAAATGATTCGAGTTTACTTTTAAAAAATTTCAATAATGTACATAATTGTGTTTATTTCCTTTTGAAAATTTAAAATCATTTGAATTTATTTTTTAATATTGTTATTCAATAACATTTCAATGACCGTTCATTTGAAAAAAAAAAAGTTAATAAATGGATAAGATTTTTGCTAATATAATAATATTACCTATGTTAAGCTACTTTTAATTATTATATGACCATGTTTCATTAATTTAAATTATTTCACCCTACATTATTTATAACTATTTATGGTCATTTTTAATTACTTTAGGTCTTTGTAACTATTTCACCCTAAGCTACTTTTGGTTATTCTAAATTATTTTTGGCTATTTTAGTTTATTTCACCTTAGGCTATTTATGGTTATAATTTGTTTTTTGTTATTCTATGTTATTTTTGGCTATTGTAAATTATTTCAATTAAGGTTACTAATAACAATTATAATTTACTTTTGGTTATTTTAAATTATTTCATCTTAAGCTATTTTTTATTATGTGAAGTTATTATTGGTTACTTTTGCTATTGAAGCCTATTTCACCTTATGTTATTATTAGCAATTATAGGTTATTATAAGTTATTTCACCTTAAGTTACTTTAGTTCTTCTTTTATTGGGGCTATTGGTGGTTATTAATGGCTATTGTTGCTTATTTTATTAGTGGTTATTATATTAATGGCCATTCGTGACTATTCTATTAATGGCCATTCGTGGTTATTTTATTAATGGCTATCGATGGATATTCTATTGGTGGATATTTTATTACTAACTATTCATGGTTATTCCATTATAAACCATTGGTGGTTATTTTATTGGTGGCTATTAATGGCTATTAGTGGGTATTTTATTAATGGTTATTGGTAGTTATTCCATTGTAAACCATTGGTGGTTATTTTATTGGTGGCTATTGATGGCTATTAGTGGGTATTTTATTAATGGTTATTGGTAGTTATTCCATTGTAAACCATTGGTGCTTATTATATGTTATATTATGACTATTGGTGATTATTGTATTATAGATTATTGTTGAATATTCTATGTTACAATATCATAGGTTATTGGTAGTTATTATATTCTAGGATATTTTGAATAATTTTTCATAGGTTATTATTTTTTATTTTAAGTTATTTTACGTTAAATCATTATATTTTATTTTGTATTATTTTAAGTTATTATACTTGAAATAAAAATAATTTATAATAACATAAAATAGAATGACCTTGAATAACTTAAAGTATAATTTGAAATAACATATATTAATTTTAAATAAAATAATCTAAGGTATAGCATAAAGTTAGTTGAATTATTTAATTTAAAATCTTATACTAAACTAATTAAGATACCTTAAAGTAAAATAACATATAATAATTTAAGGAACAATAATTTATAATATTTTATTTAAAAATATATGATATAAATTTTAAAAACTAAAGTAGTTTAAAACAATAGGGTATATCATAAAGTAGCATATATAAATTATTAAAAATACATAAAAATAAACTTATTTACGACAGTAAATTATAATAGTGAAATTATGTTAACTAATAATGAAACATCATGTTTACATAGTGATATTATAATGAAATAACCTTCACCAGGGTGAAATCAATAAAATGCAATGAAGTTATTTCACTTTTAAGGTCCAATAATGATTTAGGTTAGTAAATTGAACCCCACTTTTGTAATAATGAGTTGTAACCACTATTTAATTTTTGAAGTTTTGATTATAAATAATAATATTAAGTAGAATATTCTTTTATAAATTGTAATTGTGAATACATTATGTACATATCATAAAAATTTGAAATCAATTTAAATAGTGAAAAATATGTATAAAACTTTTTCATATTTTCTAATCACTATTTAAAAACTACATTAAAATAATTTAAAGCAATTGTAACACTAAAAAAAAATTTCAAATATTTTAATGATATATTTAAAGAATTTTTAGTATACATTGTAACATAATAATATTTAATATTTAATTAAAATGTATTTTTAAAAAATTTAAAAGAATAAAATAGTGGTTTAAGGGGGCACATGTGGTTTCGAATAGCGTGGTCAAA
The DNA here is from genome assembly GCA_963921925.1 of Sphagnum tenellum. Lineage (NCBI taxonomy): Eukaryota > Viridiplantae > Streptophyta > Sphagnopsida > Sphagnales > Sphagnaceae > Sphagnum > Sphagnum tenellum. Next base: position 16,236,541 of record OY998152.1, read on the forward strand.
CCTAATTGTTAAATTTATTTAATAAACCTAATGGTTAAACTTATTTCATGGTTAAATTTTGATTAAACTTAATGGCTAATCTTAGTGGTTACACCTAATGGCTAAACCTAGTGCCTAAATTTAAGTAGATAAATGGGTGGATAGGTAGGTAAATAATATGTAAGTAGGTGGGTAGAGAAGTAGGTGGGTTAAACAAAGGTGAAAATATAGACGAATACGTAGGTAGGTAGGTATATAAATAAATAATAGCTAGGTGGGTGGGTGGATAATAGACAAGTAAATAACTAATTAAATAAATAGATGGATGAATAGGTAAGAGGTTACATAAGGTAGTAGAACATGTCGTATTTGATTAAAGATTATTAGCCATTCTGAATAAAGTTATACAACTTAATTATGTGTATTTAGTCAAATAAACCATTATAGTCAAGTTGATCAATGAACAAATACATGTGTCATTCAAGCCCTTGACCTTTTATCAAAATGTACATGTGTCTTAATCAAAATGACAAGCCTCTTAAAAAACCATGAATTGTAATAATATATATAATAATTATTTTTTGGAATTAACGTCACAAATTTAATGTGATTTCATTTTGGATTCATCCATTATCCAGTTTGGAAATATATATTATTAATATTTATATTCATTAATTTAAATAATAATAAAGTAAAATTAATAGTATCATGTTAATAAATGGTTTCAATCATTTGACTAATTTTTAATAGTCACATCAATTATTGATTTAGTCATCTGAACCATTTAAAAAAATCATTTCAATGAAAAAAAGTCAAAATTTTGACATAAATGATAACTTTGATTTGATTGAAAACATTTTTGTTCATAATTTGTTGCAATTAAAATGTTAGTCATTAAAATTAACATAAGAACCATGTTTTGGACATATATATATATATAGATGTGGGGATTTGCAAAGTCCTTTACAAATAATCTTGTTCATACATGTATGTCTTTTATTTAGCAAATTCCAAATAGCTTACACATTTTTACACACTAGGATTCAATTAACATAACATTTATTATTCATATGTGCAAGTTGTTTTGCATATCAAATCTCCATTACATTTACACATATTATTTTCAATCATAATTCATTGTGATTTCAATCATAAATTATTACTTTAAATTTATGTGTAAAAATTCATAGTCATATATTAATGGAACATGTGACTAATTCACAATGAAGTGGTAACAAAATGGAGGGTGTCAATTTTCATTTTTTAAATTTCATCTATATGGCATCCATGATTAATGACAAAATGACATGGATGTTGAATTTTTATTACAATTTGATTAAAAAATGATTACAAATCATTTGATATGAACATAGATAAACCCACCCCCCACCTACCTATTTACCTACCCACCAACTCATCTACTTACCTACCACATACCTACCTACATATATATTTACTTATTCACCTACCACCCACCCATGCACCCACCTACTTACTTGTTACATAAATACTAACACACACCCGCACATGACCCACTTATCTACCTACCCACCCACTTACTTACTTATTTACCCAATCACCCACCTACTTGCCTTTTACAACTTGCCTATTTATTTACCTACCTTTTAATTCCTATTTCTTGTAATTAACCTATCTCTTATTTACCATCCTATATTTTGCCTACTACCTACCTCATAGTTTTATAATGATATGAAATAAACATGTGAAATAAAAAACTTGACAACAAATGGACACCTTTAAATGGTGTAGTCCATTGGTAAAAACATGGTTTATCATTGTGATGGTGAAAGGTTCAATTCTTAACATTTGCAAGCTATGTGCAATCCTAGAAGGCTAAGGTAAGTATATTAAATTAAGGTAATTAAATAAGTAAATAGGTTACATAATTTACATAGGTAAAGTTAGGTAGGTTAAGTTACCTACTACTTTCCAACCTTTTTCAACTTACATATACCTATTACCTACCTATTTATTAAACCTATAAATTTTTATTTATTATGTTGTTAAAAAATGATTTTAAATTAACTATGAATTTAACTAATCAAATAGTCCATTGTCTCCCAATCATATTTTAAATCATTCATTACATGACACATTAACAATATATATGACCTATATTTTATGACTATAGGATGAAAAGTGCCATGTTGAACATTCAATGACTTATTGTCTTGAATAACTTATTTATCATGACTAAGAGTCGTTAAATCATATAATGTTTGATATGATTACAAAATTAGCCATATATGGAATCATAAATTATTTTTTCTATTGTTGGCTTCGATAAATAATGCACCACATGCTTCTTTAAATCTTCATGTAGTAACATCATTTCCTTTAAAATGTTCACTAGTGGAACAAACCAAACAAAACAACATAATGAGAAATGAAGGACATTAAGTTTAAGCATAACAACTTTGAGATTTTTAGACCAACAAGCTTGTTGTAATAACCACACTTTTCCAAAACCACAAATAAACAATTTGATACACTTTACTTTTATTCTTTATTATGAAATTATCATGGGCACAAAAAGAATTAAACAACAAGATTTTCAAATTACATTTACAAAGGCAAACCTAATTTTAAATTTAGGTTATGGAATAAAAAAATAAAAGCAAAAACATGATGTATGAAGATGTGAATGCAAAAGGTCTTTATTACAAAAACATGATAAAAACAAAACAAGATCATAACAAAAATACATACCAAAAATCGGTGTTGAACAAACTGAATGTAATGTGTGATTCTACCTCTATTTATATCCATTGGGCACCTAACTCAAATAAACTTAAAAAGAAAAAAATTCAACCTACATGTTGCTCATGTTCAGCCATGTGTAGCCCATGTCTATCCATGTGGAAACTAATAGTGAACTAGAAATGAACTGATATTTAATTGTTTATTAATAAAAAATATTATTTGGATAAAGGTAGATACACAATTTCAAAATACTTATCAATCGGGTAGAGATATATAGGCCTTGTCAAATTGGGCAAGGGTATAATTTTTTTGCAAGTAAAGGTAGAAGTAAATTATGAACATGTGGCTTGTTCACTTAAAGGTATGGGTACATATTTCATGATTTAGTTTATATAAACCATGTAAGTATAATTGGGTAAACATAAGTTTTAAAACTATTTACATATGCATGATACATTTCAATGTGAAGAAAAACAATTACTTGTGCAATTGGAATTGAAAACATGAACATGTACATTTTCAAATATCCTATCATGAAATCAACAAAATAATATAAAAAATTTAATAGAATGGAAAATATATTCAAAATAGTTTTATAATGACAAATGGTTGTCAAATCTATATGAGTTCCAAAAGCATATCGTAAGTATTTTTCAAGGCACTAAATATAATGAATCAATATAAAATGCAAAAAATAGAAGACATTCAATAATTATTCACCATAATCCAAATAAACCATCATAATCACATGCATTCCAAAATATGGAAATGCATATATGTTAGTGAATGATTTTGACATTATAACTTTATTTTCCCACTTTAAAACAATTTCACTCCTTTTAACTGTTAAGGAATAGGTAGGTGTGAGATCCTCCTCTTTTTGAAGAGGGATATCCATGGATATAAGGTGACCTCAAATCACAATAGGAAAGCATGGGAGGAGAGGGTTCGTAGAGTACTACCAAAGAGTTGGAAAGATCTTACACCTATATAAGTAGGCACCATTTCTCTGCAACTTTTAACCAATAGATCGTGTGAGATTCAGCTCTTTTTTCTAAGGCATTCATGGAGATAACGTGACCTAAAAATCCAGTAGGAAATTTTTTGGAATGCTTCACCCTAGCAGATTTAGGGGAGGAAAAAAGAGGGTAGTTTACAGAAAACCATCAATGAAACAGTTCTGAGTAGGCCCAGAAACCGATGTGTACTTACTTGTGCACATATGAACACACTTGCCTTGTGAATCACTCACTTGCTCAATCTCTCTGCTGCAGAACTGCCATAAATTAGAGTAGATAAATTTTCCTTCCACCATTCAATTCTGCAAGAGTAGTATTAAGGTAACTAGCTGTTAGAGCATGGGTGCTCAGTATGTGACTCTGCAAAAATGTTTTTCACATCCAAGTTTAGTTATGTACTCTTTTGCAACTCCACCCATAAAACTGAAACTGGGACAGTAAATAGGCAGAGGAAGTCCTACTAATAGCAAACCACCTGGATGAATCATTATGATGGGCCAATCAGAAACACTGAGCAGCAATTAGATCGTATTATCACACTCTGCTTGCGCCTTTTACCAGCCACGGCAATGTGCCCAATTATACAGAGCCAAAACCATTTTCCAGAGCCAAATCGAACAACGTTGGATTTTTTTCATCCAATTTTATTGTGCAGGATCACATACCAAGCACCACTAGAGATGCTGTTAGGTCTTATTATTCCTTTTAACTGACTAATTCTCGTGTTGCATCTTACTTACTTACTTACTTACTTACTTACAATTTAGCGTCATTAAGTGGGCCAAACAGCACCCGGGCCAGAGCCCAATTGACGTTAAGTCTAATAAAGCAATTTAGATCTAACCGTCTGACATTGTACTAAGAATCTAGCAAGGATGCCTTGCTGCTGACAGTTCAGTAACTCAGCCAAAGGTGTGATGGCAGTTAGTGGCAATGAACCTCTAAACCTCTCTCGAACACTTAGATAGGCAAGGCAAACCAATAAGAAGTGGTCCTCATCCTCAACCGCACCCAAGTTGCACAATTTGCAGTAACGCTGCTGCACCGGCACCTTCACTAGCTTGACTTGCCTTCCTAGTTCAATCTACAACTTGTGATTCGCACAACGAAAACGTGCCAAGCTTCTCCTAAGTTGTGCATTGTCAACCTTGGAGAGGTATTCTTTGTAGCCATAATGTGTTGAGCTATTCAACCCCAAATAAGCTTTCACCCTGCTGGAGTTAGCTGCAGCCATTTGATGGTGTGCAATGTATTGCCTTTCAGCCAACTGTTTGAAGTGAGCACATGGTGGCAGCTGATCGCTATTGATGCACAAATTGTATGTTGATAGTCGTTCATCTACTTGTGCTAGCCAGCAAGCAGGCAATCGGCTCTTGCTACCCATAGCACTCTGGTTCCCAAGTAAGATTTTTCGCCTAGCTACAAGCAACTGCAGCTGTACATCATAAGCAAGCCTGAGCATGCGATCTGAGTCAACCTCAGAACTGACACGTGAGAGAAATCGCATGGTCTGTTGCCACCAAAATATGTCTAGGGGAAACCTGCCAAACTCTACTAGCACGACGTAACTGGATGTTGTGTTGTTAACCCCCAGCAATGATTTCAGAAAAGTTCGATGAACCGCCTCTAACTGTTCGCGTGCCATGTGGTCTGACCATACTTCACACCCATAGCTAAGCACTGGTTTGACTAATGCATCAAACAGCTGGCATTGCAGTGCTGGGTCAAAGATGCGCAGCTCTGCGCATCTACGTCGTAATGTAAAAACTGCCTTTTTCCCTGACATTACTAATCGTTGTATTGCAGCTTACATACCTTTTGTGCCATGCAGCTCTACACCTAGATACTTGAAAGAATTTAGTTGTTCTATAGCTTCGCCCTCATACTGAAAAGTTTGACACACAGATTGGCGTGCTTCAAACACAACAACCTTGGTTTTCTTGACATTCACAGTCAACTCCCGGTCATAACAAAAAGCTTGCAAGACATCCAGTTGCTTCTGCAATCTAGCAGGAGTGTGTGACATGAGAGCTAAGTCGTCTGCATACAAAAACAAGCGAACAGCTAGCTGTCCCAACATTGGTGGTGCGTCACCCTCCAAAGCATTCAGTTGTTTCTCTAGGCCAGCTATAAAGAGGCCAAACAAGAGTGGGCTGAGGGGGCATCCTTGCTTCACTCCGATGCGGCAAAGGAAAGTGGGCGTGAGCCCCTCTTTTGGATGGTGCAAGCAGGCCTGGTCTTGACGGTACATGGAACGCACGCACTCTAGTATCCGCCCACTGATGCCAAGTCCCTCTAACACCTGCCACAACAGGTCCCTTGGTACTATATCAAAGGCTTTTTTGAAGTCCACAAAACAAGTGTATAGCTTCTTTTTCTGAAATCTGGCTTGTTCGGTCAAAGTGCGAAAAATAAACAAGTTATCTATTGTCCTAAAGTCCTTTCTGAAACCAGCCTGTCCCTTGCACGTAAATCATTGGTCTCCACCCATTGATTAATGCGGGACTCAAGAATCATTGCAAACACCTTAGCTAAGACTGGTCCTACTGTGATCCCCCTGTAATTGTCAAACTAAGTACAATCACCCCCTTTGTACAGTGCATGTATGATCCCAACAGAGAGTGATTCACAATAACCTTCATGCAAAATTTTGTTAAAAGCAATCAATAATGGTTGTTGTATGGCAACAACCGCATCCAAAAGGAACTCTGGTTTGATGCCATCAATGCCTGCAGCTTTGTGTCGTTTTAACTTTTTGAATGCTTGCTGTACTTCAACTAATGTGATGTCAACATTCAACTGTTCGCAATCAATACCATTGGGTGGAAAGGAGGCCACTTGGGCTTGAGCAGCGGCACATATCACAGCTCCTGCTATGGCTGGTGCAGCTGGAGGCTGTAGCAGTTGCTGGAAGCCATCCCTGAGCGCTTCGCTGGTGATGCCATTGACACCCTCAGTGCGCTTGCGCTACCGCTTCCAAAATGCTGCAGGGTCCGCCTTTGCTAAACCACATAGTTGTTTAGCCTTGAGCAAATCATAAGCACGTTTCTTCCTTTTGTACAACTGTTTCATTTGCTTAAGTCTGATCTGCCTATCTGGGTGTGCATGTGACAATTTAGCAAAATGGCTTTTGGTCTGCCGACATTCTATGTCAAACCAGGGTTTGTGGCTATGCTTTACTACTTGTCCTAAGGCCACTTGTCTAGTTCCAAACACTTCTTCTGCAGATTGTGTGATGCACTATTGTAACAAATTGACTGTTGTTTGTACGTCAAATGCATCAAGTACATCTGGGGTTGCCCAGACACCGATGTTATGCTGTACACTCCTGCTAAACTCTGCTGCTTTGGCAGTGTCATATTTGAAACGTGGTAGGTGTTTGATTGCCTTTTGTTGAACACGAAGGGTTTGCCACTACTGTGTGATTGTGAGTACCAATGGTCTATGATCAGAGTGCGCATCTTTGTGACCTGAGTACTTTTCATCGCAATTAACCTCTAAGCGTTGGACACCTTCTAATTGGTCAGCTGTCGTAAGAAAATAGTCCACAGTGCTAAAACCTTTATTGGATAGGCATGTGTACTCCCCTGATATGTCTCCTGGTGTGCGGCCATTGAGGATGAATAGCCCAGTGGTTCTGCACAGATCTAAGAACTCACGATGCCAGCCAGCCTTAACAGTGTTGCGATTCTGGTGTTCCAGCATATTGTTGGGCAGGGTGTCCTCAATGGCCTGTGGCACCAGCAGCACATCTGCTAGTTGACTGCAGTCAATGAAGTCAATGTTTGTGCCTGTCCTTGCATTGAAATCCCCAGCAAGAAACACACCGCCTAAGTTCATGGCTTCTCCAATCTCTTGGCATATGTGTTCAAACAAGCTGCTGTCCGCATATGGCGAGCCTTGTGGAGCAACATATACTATGCACAAGAACAAAGGCTTTTGGAAAGCATTGCCCAAGCGCAGCCAAATCCTAGTCCCATCCTTTGCAGTCTTCCAAACAATAGTATTATTTGCCCATGTTTCCCTGACAAATACGGCAATGCCTCCACTGTGTTTTCCAACAACACCCTGTGGAGTCATAGGCCTGGCAACATTAAAACAACTGAAACCGGGTAAGACCAGAAATGTATCTCCCAGAAAGTGATGTGTTTCTGTTAAGGCAACAACGTCAACATGTTGAAATAGGTCAAGCAGATGTTCATGTGTTTCTAGCTTTGTGATAGCGGCCCCATGGATGTTCCACAGGCACACGCACAAATCTCTCTGGCCCCCGTCCCCCTATGCAGTAGGAGAGTTTATGACTTTGTGGTTGATGTAGAGATCGGCCCCACGCCAGTATACCTGTTCGCCAGCCTCTTTGGCCTCCTTGAAAGTGGCCCAAGCGGTTCGCTTTTGGGCCTGCTGAGCGGGAGTCAAGTCCTCATCGAGCCCAATCTGAGTGCCTTGTAGGCCTTTGCGAGCGCGCAGCACCGTGAGCTTGTCGTGTACCGATGCTAACGTGATGATGATTGCCGGTGCCTTGTCAGTGGCCCTATCCAATTGCCCTGACGGCATCTGCCAGTGCACCTTCTGCACCTGCACATGGTCAGCAACCTTCAACCTGTCAAGCAACTCCGTCTGCACCAACTCCATAAGTTGTTTTGAGGTTTCCCCCTTGCTCATGGTCAACCCGGTGACCCGGATGTTTGCCTCCCTGGCCTTGACCAGGTCAGCATCCGTTGCCCAGTCCACCTTCCTGTCAACCTTGTCATCGGTAGGCCTTTCTGATTCTGTTAGAACTTACACAGAACAGCTGTTAAAGTCAATGAACGAACGACTAATACTAATTCAGGCTCTATCCTCTTAGTTCACCTATATGGCCTAGTCCTGCCCTCTCTCTACTTTGATCTTAAAGCACTGACCGTGTATGTAGATTCGAGAGGGAAACATATTGAAGGTAATTTCTCTGAGGTCAGGCATTTTGAAATGGCCATTGGGTATTTTTCTTTTTTTCCCCATGATACCTGGAGGATATCCTACCGATATTATGGAGATTTTTTGTTTTTGTGGGTGCTTTAAGTTTGGTAACGCGCATGGAGCAGGTCATTCTCCGAATAAGCACCCTTCTGCTCCACTATACATACTGTATGGCAGTGATAATGCAGGTTGAGTATTACAATAATAGGATTTTTCCTGATATTTCACAGAACACTCTGAAGTCCGTATGGAATTCTCCTGCTGATAAACTGCGTTGTACCAGTAGTTCCAGTACTTGCACCAGTCTGCTGCAGAGTACACACTAGTGCCTCGCTCTTCGCGCACTTGCTACATCCGTCTGCTACGGAATTGGGACCCCCAGCATCTTGTGGTAGAACCACTCAATTTTCTGATGTTGTGTCATTGGCTAGCAGCCCAGGAGGGATTTAGCATTAAACGGCGACAGGCTAAAAAGCCTAGTTTTTAAAATGCTATCAAACCAAAATCAGAGTCCAAATGCGGCGAAAAAGTTCAATTTTTTTTTCCTAAATTTGACGATTTGAAAAAAGAGAATAATGTGACTGAATACTCTCTTTTAATTTTTATTTTCCGCATTTTGGCGAAATTTCGCACCAAGATAAACGCTGCCACCACTCAATGGATCAGTGAAGATGGGTTTTAGTGCAATAATAAACTGTTTTGCCAGTGAGTGTAATTTGAGGTTGTATCGAAGACTAAAATAATTTTGTTTTGGTGTTTGTCGGAGAAAAAGCACATGGGCAACTGGGGTAGGTAGCCTACTTCTCCCACGAAAGAGTCCAAGCTCATCATCAGGAGCCCAATTTTTCCTTGCGGGCAAACCGCGTGATCACTGGTGCACACACCTGAACAACACACACATTTGCTAGACAACTTTGTCGGGCTGCACTTGCCTACAAAAAGAACCTCACTTGCTTTCTTCCTCTTCAAAGTTATGGGCTTTACTCCGGGCTAACGGGGTTGTCTTTCAGTGACGTGGTCGAGTGTCTGTGTGTATAGACATAGATAGATAGATAGATGTGCCAGACTCCTCTTCATGTGGACCAGCTTGCTAACGTTTGCTTCCGCTTGCTTGTCTGAACAGAGTTGGACAGCTTTAACCTACTGCGAGAAACCAGCTTGTGGTATGAAATTCGTGGGTTCACTGGCTAGCTGAGCATACGTTTCGGCTAGTGGTTCGATAGCTGCTGTTGCTCAACGAGATCGCGAGATTAAGAAGTTCGAACCCATGGCCAGCCATTTGCAGAACTGCGGTTTTTTCGCAGGTATGTATAACCTTTGTGTTTTACATATATGTGTCTCACACCTGGAATGTGCTTCGAATTTCCGGACTCAATAGCCACCTCTGTAATCTTGACTTGTGTTGCCGGAAGTAATAACCTTGAGTTCTGGAAGAAAACATGTTATCTAAAGTGATAACATGTACGATTAGCGCTCTCCTTACAATTATGGTTTAGGAAACATAGCTGTTTTGTTTGTTGGGAAAACAATTTAAACCAATAAAGATATGATTTGGGGAGTCATTAGAAACAAATGAAGTTTTTTAAACAATTGACCTATGTGAATGTGAAGTTGTTGATGTATGAGTGAAAGTGATGGATGTTTTAAAAATGGTCATGTCATGAAAAATGGTGAGAAGGGGATGATAATTGTGGACATTTGTGTGCAAGTTAAGAATGAAAATGTTTGCTTTTGTTTATGAACTTTTATTGTCATTAAGTCAATGTACATTCTTTTCAGGAAGCCAGAGTTGTGCTCAAGATGACTAGCAATGGCAAGATACTCTTGCAAAGTTACCAATTGTTTTTGAAGCATGTGGGAACACACAAGGCTTGTGTGAATGGAACATCGAACATGCTTGTCATCCACCCAAACGTTGTGTGGAAGCTTTTGAGAAAGTTATTTTTGACAAGAGAAAATCAATTTTGTTGCAAATTGGTAGATGTGGTGTTGCATTGTTCATGGATGATGTTAGTGAGAGGAACTATCCTGAGGATGAAGATTTTTGGTTGTGAATCTTGATTGGTTTTGTTATGAGGTAATGATGGTTTCCAAGATCCAGCAAGTATCATGGTAAACACTATCACCTCATGACAAAACCAATTGGGATTCAAAACCTCAAGTGTTTTACATTTCATGATTCCACATACGAACTAGCTCTGTTCAAGGAGAATCCACAAAATTCAATGTGCATATTTTTCCCTAGTAAATTGACATTCAATGATGGTGTTGTGAAATTTGACATTTGTGTAATGGGTGACTATCTATTTTTTCCAATGCAAATTGTTCAACTTGGATGTAAAGTGCCACGCCTTTAAGAGGTCACCATTCACCACCCTTTCCCCCAATATTTCCTACTCATTTCTAAAATCTTCACTTACTATCAATAAGGGAGTTTGTTTAGTGTTACCACTTTGATAATATGGATAATATTTGAAATGCAATGTATGTGAGTATTATGGATGTCACATCCTCTTGTTTCTTTAAAGATGTGTTTTTTGGTCATGGTGATTGTGCTAATTGTATGGATTGATGTGTCAAGGATACTATGATTATGAATGGAAAGTCCCCAAAAAGTTCAGAAATAGAATGTTGAATAAAACTTTTTGGAGTGTTGAAGTCCACTAAAACATTAACACCGCATTAAAAGTTCAGAAGATGTAAATATAGTATGTGATACACATGGAGATGATGAAAAAATTTCAAGGGTCAGATTTTTTAACCTATTTATGTGATTAAAATGGATGTTTCACCAAAAAATAACCTTTCCTCATCCATGGTTCACAATTCATCACCATGTACCAAGTATTGCCATGCAATTAAGAATTGTCATAATCAAAATGTTTGATTTGGCTACTATGTTTTTAAGTTTGGAATTCTGTTAATGTAAACAAATGATTGTCCCAAGTAGCTAAAAAATAATAATTCAAACATTTGTTCATTTAGCAATCAGCTTATAAGATTAATAAAACATGGTTTTTTTGGTAATGCATCAATTTTAGCCATTTAAAAAACAATGTAATGAAAAAGACCAACAAGCTACTAGCATTGAAAGTTGTCAATGGTTCATTGAATCTAATCTGATAAATCAATATGTGAAATCTTTGCCTCCTTAATTAAAAAATCCTTTCATTGTGTAGGTGTTTGGCCAATGCAAGTATGTTTACAACTTGACTTGTCTATCATTTACATTGTTTTGGGTCACTACAACAATAGGGGGCTATTTTGCGATCCAAATATCATCGCAAACAACAAAGAAAGATGTTTTCGAAATCTCGCTGTTGCGAACCATAATTCCTCGCAAACTCTTAAGCTTTTGCGATACCATAACATTCGCACTCGTACAATCGCAAGTCCTTCGCAACTCCCGAACTTGATACAATCGCAAAACTTTTCCGATTACAACTGCTTCTATCCATTGTTTGCGATTAACATTACATCGAAAATTATTTGCAGCAAACCCATCACCGCAACAACTTAGTGAACCGACTCAAAAGTCTATCAGTTCGATATAAGATCGAACGCAAACATTTTGGGATTTTCAAAATGCCGCTAAAAGTTTGCGATTAACATTACATCGGAAACTATTTGTAGCAAACCCATCATCGCAACGACTTAGCGAACCGACTCAAAAGTCTATCAGTTTCCGATATAAGATCTAACGCAGACATTTTGGGATTTTCAAAATGCCGCTAAAAGTTTGCGATTAACATTACATCAGAAACTATTTGCAGCAAACCCATCATCGCAACGACTTAACGAATCGACTCAAAAGTCTATCGATTTCCGATATAAGATCTAACGCAGACATTTTGGGATTTTCAAAATGCCGCTAAAAGTTTGCGATTAACATTACATCAGAAACTATTTGCAACAAACCCATCACCGTAACGACTTAGCAAATCGACTCAAAAGTCTATCAGTTTTCGATGTAAGATCTAACGCAAAATTCGAGGAATGCATTTCACTTGAGCATCAATTTAGTGTGATTAAATTACATGCATCGAGGTCAGGAGAAGAGAGCTTGCGAACAATTCGGTGACCAATCAGCCGACCGAATTATCAACGAGCACTGAGTAAAACCCAGCCCCCACAAACATTGCCTAACCAAACAACTCAAAAACAATGTTCATGGGGCCTCCCCTAATAACCTCACAAATTATGCATGTAATTGAGCTCATGTTGAAATGGATTCCTAAAATTATTCCTTAAAAAAAAAAATTGTCAAACAACCATGACAACCAACCAATAAATGTAATAAGATAACTATGAGATTAAAAACAAACCTGAAATCATATGCACACAGACATTCACATGGCATTTACAGTCCAGCAAATTCGAGGAATCCATTTCACTTGAGCATCAATTTAGTGTGATTAAATTGCATGCATCGAGGTCAGGAGAAGAGAGCTCGCCAACAACTTGGTGACCAATCAGCCGACCGAATTACCAACGAGCAACGAGTAAAACTCGGCCCCCACAAACATTACCTAACCAAATAGCTCAAAAACAATGTTCATGGGGCCTCCCTTAATAACCTCACAAATTATGCATGTAATTGAGCTCCTGTTGAAATGGATTCCTAGAATTATTCCTTATAAAAAAAAGATTATCAGACAACCATGACAACCAACCAATAAATGTAATAAGATAACTATGAAATTAAGAAAAAACCTGAAATCATATGCACACAGACATTCACATGGCATTTATAGTCCAGCAAAATTCGAGGAATCCATTTCACTTGAGCATCAATTTAGTGTGATTAAATTACATGCATCGAGGTTAGGAGAAGAGAGCTCGCCAACAACTTGGTGACCAATCAGCCAACCGAATTACCAACGAGCAACGAGTAAAACTCGGCCCCCACAAACATTGCTTAACCAAACAGCTCAAAAACAATGTTCATGGGGCCTCCCTTAATAACCTCACAAATTATGCATATAATTGAGCTCCTGTTGAAATGGATTCTTAGAATTATTCCTTATAAAAAAAATTGTCAGACAACCATGACAACCAACCATTAAATTCAATAAGATAATTATGAGATTAAGAACAAACCTGGAATCATATACACACAGACGATGTTTTTAGGGCGAACCACAAAATTGTAAGACCCCAAAAACCTAACGAGCAACTTACAAGAACTTGAAGGAATCAACATCTGCTTCTCACATAAAAGCAATTGGTGCTCTTAACAATGACATGAAGGGATCTTGCACAATTAGTAAATTGGGAGTGGACGCCTCAAGAATGCTAATCCAGCTCGTACAGACCAAGATCGGGATCGATCGATTGGTCTGTAATACCATCAAGCTCAGCTCGTCCCGAGGCATTGACCAATGCTCCAAACAAAACATCAGAAGATGGACAAAGACAAGATCACAGTACCAGTAAAGAATGTGCTTACTTGGTGCAGAGTCACAGGTGTGGTCAGAAGGATGGGAAGACATGCTTGTATTATATAGCACCCTGAAGAATCCTTGCACAATGAAACCATAAGTGAAATCAGACACTTTATAGCATGTTCTAAAAGCATGATTATTTCAAGCAGAACTGCTGAATCTGCTTATCTGCTATTCAAATTCTTATTGCACACGCAGAGACTATATACAGAGACTGGTGTATACAGGCAATAAAAAAGATGTGAGAAGTGAGGAATAAAATAAACCTCCTCTTAGACAACAATGCATTGATATAATAGATCATGATCTGATGAGATTGGCTACAATAAAAGCCTTTCAACATACAAATAACTACAAAATTTGGACAGAGAAGCAGAGGATAAAGCATAACAATTACTGCAGCATAGAATGCTTATTAAAACAAAGTGAAGTTGTTGCCAAGTACCTTCTTTGATCCAATCAGTTGCTCCTGAGTGTACACTCCTTGAAACTTGCACCTTAGGCTCACAATAACTTGCAATACCCTGTAGAATACTCAAAGAGCAATCAGACAATGGATATCAGAAGACTATCTTATAAGCACTGACACTGAATACAATATGTGGCCAGAAACAAACTTACCAAAAAGCAGAAGCAAAAGGAAGGTGTTCCATGTGCTTGCTAAGATGATTTCATGAAGGTTGCTGCAACACTGGCCTGTTCAAACATGCAATCTGTGCTCTTAGGAACACCTCCATTGAAGCTCTACTACATCAACATTCTTCACAAGATTGAACATGTGAAAGAAACAGGCTAGGAAAAGCACAGTGCTAATGAGCATGTCTTCTCTAAGATAAGAGGAACTAATGGGTATCCTACTGAGTAATGGCCCCCTTCATAAATGGGCTCCACAAATACAGATGTTTTCCCAGTACTATGCAACCATAAAAAACCTCAATATGCTTCACAAGAAAAGGAAAAACACCACATGCTCAGCTAGATGGCCCTTACAAGACTTGTTGGAGTGGATGCTGACTCACGTAACATTCAAATCAGAGAAAAGAACAACACGCCCATGTGACCCAAAACAAGCACCAAGCAGTAGCTCCTTCTCCCCTGCACTGTCAAGGACCATGATGTGCACATGCCTTACAGCAGAACATTGATATCATGGATCAGGACATGCTATCACCATGATGGATCTGATTACACCCATTGCAAATTCAGTAGAAAGTTTGAAGAGACTCTTGCTTACCATAGCCCCAACATGAAGCCTGTGCAATTGGCTGACATTGTAATGTGTTAGCAGTAGCCATGCTTGCTTGTTGAGCTCCACTAGCTGCCCCGACATGGGAATATCTGTAACAATCCCAACATATGACCCAATTCGTGCACCTGCAAGTATGAGGCTGTTTAGATCAAGAAATCCAATCTAGCATAACTGCGGGAATAGACCAAATTGATCAATACCAATCAGTGGACAGAGTTATCAATAATGAATAGACAATGTAAACTCAAAATATCCATTAGCCCTAAGACCCTGCATTGAATATATGACAGGATGAAGATTGTCAGAATGCTATTGCCACACACGTACCTTCTTTGGAGTCAGATACTAATTCCTTGTGAATAGTTGCTCTTGTGACTTTGCTAGGGGTTGGATCCATTTTTCTTGCCCTAAAATAAGGCTCTTTGCCCCACAATCCATGGGGACACGCCCTGAAGGAGAAAGTTGTGACACCAGGCTATGCTTTGTTGCCACAAAAAGGAAGTGCTCATTTTTCTCAGTCCCTACCAGAATCAATTTCCTTTGAAACCCAGTGATTGTCACACACTGCCCAATCACCACAGACAACACCGGACGCCAAGAAGCCACTGAACCAGAAAAGTAGACATGCACACATTGTTTGCCAACAGCGGGCAATAGAGCATTATGCTCACAACTAGGGAGGTGAGGACACATGCGAAGCTCCACAATAAAACCCAACATAGTCTGCCCTGCTGATCCATGTTCGAAGATGGACTTTTGGGTACCATTCCAAGCAAAACTTTTGGCAGATTTGGCAACTGATGCACCTAGAGGAGAAGCCTTTGAAGGAAGCACAAATGGAGGGCTGATGCAATGAAGCAAGCCCCATATCTCCACCTGTGAATTATGTACTTGTTTCTTCAATTGAGGGCTCTCAAAGACAATCTTCCCAATGTCTGCAGCTGTAGGACCGAGAGAAAGTCAGGGAAAGGTTGGCAGCTGCACACAATGTCAAAGGAGACATTATGTCACACAAAGTTTCCAGAGAGATGAAAATAGATACTACTTTGCCTTCCCAAAATACAAGACAAGTGCACGTACCCTTACATGTCCAAAACTTCTCAAGTGGTTTGAACAATATTGCAAATAGCAGCAAAGGACAATGAATTCCACAAAGTTTTATGAACCTGCAAAGAAAGTGCAGAAGACCCTGCCAGCAACTTCAGATTATGAATCTCCAAGCATCCTCCAGCACTCAAACTGCTCTTATAGTCCTCACCACTGCAGGAAACTCCATGCACTATCTTGCCCTTTCCCAGATACTTTCGAAACGCATTTGTGTTGCCACTGCTTGAGAGCAATTGCTTGGATCCATCTGCAGCTGCTGCTTCCACAACAGTGCTGCACTTGACAACAGCATGTCTGCAAACTGCAGAACAAGCTATCCTCTGTATAAACGTCCAACAAGTTATCTATGTGGCATTGCACAATTCATCAGCACCAGAATTGCTTCAAGCCAAGTGAAATCCAGTGTCCTCTTGCATCCAGAATTCTAAATCTCGCATGTTGAGAATATGCTCTGGATATGACACAGAGCCCTCCATTGCGCATATTCTCAAAGGAATCCTAAACAGTTGGTGAGAAAGGGCTGAGGATATTGACCTGCACAAGCTGGCCGAGGAACTGCGAGTGAAGGCTGGCAACAGAACAACAAATGTTGATCTGACCATCAGTTAGGGCCAACCAATCGATTGCGCGGTGATCACGCTGTAGATCCGCAACACTACTGTACTCGTACTCGTACTCGTATTCCATAGCTGCAATCGACTTACGATTGACCACGGCTACCTCGAAACCTGAAGCAACTCCGAACCTAGTCTCCACTTCTTCTTCTTCCTCACAGAATTACAGAACTCAACAACAGGAAAAGCAACAGCAGCAGCAGCTCCTTCTCTTGTACGCTTCGGGTGGCTCCCTGAATCAACAACACATGTCTGTTATGCGGCATCACTGGAAGAAGACGCTAGTGGCAACGAATGAATATTGTGGAAAAAGAAGGATGAGGAGGAGAAAGGGAGAGTAATGGAGAGGAGGTCACGCAAGGAGAGGCGATTCTCATGAATTGAATTCTCTGCAAAATCAGAATCGATAAGGGCCGAAGCGATTGAACTAAGTGGTGGAAATCCAGAAGCTCGTCCACGAGAGAAACTCGAATCCCTAGTGTAATCGCTCCTGCATCATGCAAAATGCAAACTGTCGCCCTCTCGCTCCCTCTCTCTCTCTCTCTCTAGTGGTGCAAATGTGGGCAAGAGAAAACACAACAGCGGTTTCTGCATTTCGCGCTCCCCCACCCTTTTAGTCTCCAATCTTCGAAAACCTACCTCGATGACTTTAGGGTTTGTAACAATTGGCGGCAACTGATTTTTTTTTTGTTTTTTCGTGGCGAGATTTTGCAATCTTTTGGCCTCAAATTTCCAAATAACAAATATTCATTCGTAATTTTTTTTGTCTCTAAAGAAGCAAAAATCAACAATTTTTTTTGGGAAATGAATTTTCAGAGAAAATAAGTTTTTGTTATATTTCAAGGTTATACCAAGGTTTTGTTTTTTTTTTCTTTGGATTTTGTGATATAGTCACATTAGCAACCATCCACAAGCAGGATTAATTTCAGTGATGAGTAGTCGAAACCGGTGTATGGGGATATTTTGGAATTCTTTGTATGGTCATCCATGGACCATTCCAAAGACAATTTAAGAAATAACTATTTCATTTTTAAGCTTAATTATCTTTTTTTTTTAATATTAATTTTTTTTAAAAAAATTTAACAACTATCTCCCATCTTTCCTAATAATTATCTCCATTTTATATCTATCTCACTCCCTCTTTCTCCTTATCCACCAACATAGATATGAAAAAATCAATTAACATGCGTTTTTTCATGTCCATGAAATGTATATTAATTTAAATTAATTTTGACATTGAAATTAATAATAATGAAACATTGAAAACCGTAAGAAAAAAATAAAATGGTTGTTTATCATTGGTAGTGTGTAACAATGCAATGCTCAAATTGTATGATACATCATTGAAAAATCTCTTTCAAGAATTTTAACTTTGTTTTTGAATGATGAAAACTTGCTAATCATCAATAAAACAAAGCACCCAACAAAGGGAGAGAAAATGGCACAAGATGGAAGGACTCATGTCCTAGCAAATGAAAAATCCTCCAATGAAACACCCAACAAAGGGAGAGAGAATGGCACAAGATTGAAGGACTCATGTCCTAGCAAATGAAAAATCCTCCAATGAAACACCCAACAAAGGGAGAGAAAATGGCACAAGACACAAGGACTCATGTCTTAGCAAATGAAAAATCCTCCAATGAAGGCAAATCACAATGAAATAAGAACAAATCAAATATTTAAATTCCTCAAACATGATAAGTATATCAAATAATGAAGAAAAAACAAACTAAAAAAACCATCTAGCCATAAAAACCTTCACCTATAGTAAACAACACAGTTTAAAATAGAGGTCACCCACGCTCATTACAACATCATTAACAGTTTAGCTTTGTTTATAAAATGAACACAAAATTGAAATAAAAAAGCTTCCAGTGCTTTTCATTGTTCACACCATGTTAACACATCAATGAAAAAAAATTGTCAACCTATTCATGCAAACACCCAAAAACCTTTGTGTTTACAACCTCTAAGGTGGATGATGACCACGTATAATGTACTATTCATTATTTTTATGCAAATTGCCATTGAGGCTTGTGGTTTTATATTACTGCACAATGTTCATTATGTCATTTTTTGTCTATTCTATTCCATTGTGTAATTTTATTTTTAAGAATATGAGCACTGCTATGCGTACTTTACTAATATTTTCATTCAATCTACCAAGGCAAAATAGATTATAATAATGGTTAAGTGGATTTATAGCTTCCATTTGGTCTAAAAGATTTTTTATTTTTTTTATGGTGTTTTGGGAATCAGATGACATTGCGAAACTTTTTGCGAACTTCCTTCTCCAGTAACCCTTTCACTAATTTGCGAACTAACGCACATCGCAACTTGCGATACGTCCACCACCGGAAAGTTTTGTAAAAATTTGTGATGAGGTTTGCGATACATATTTAAACGCAAAATGCGAGGCACCGAATAATGCAAGCTTGTGATGTCTTGTGACTCTCAAAGTTTGTAGCGATACTTTGTGTATTGTAAAATGTGCGATGTTTTGAATATGATTAAACGTTGTGAAGTGTGGAATATCGCTAGGGTGGACGGAGACTAAGCGGGTCGCAAAGTTTTGTTTGTCGTATATGTCGCAAAAGTGCTGCGATGATTAAAGGTACATTATAAATTAGCGATGGGTGGTGCACCACAAGTTGCGATGCGTGTCACATCGCAAATATGGCAGATTGTTTTTGCTTCGCAAACCCTTCAGGTTTTTTGTTTTTGCTTCGCAAACCCTTTAGGTTTTTCGTTTGGCCCTTCACAAAAAGGCACAATATGTAGTAGTGGGTATGGAAACATTGATTAACAAGACGAATCTTGTAATTTAGAGTACAAAGTGGAACACAAATTGTCTTGTCCTTTTAACATCTAGCTTTGTTATAGATTTTTGAATGACATACCAAGCTATTTGATGATTAAATAGCTAACAACTAAATGGTGTGAATTGAACATTGTTTTCTAAGAACTTCTCCATGGCAAGTTTAGTTATTCACTTTTTTCCAACCCCACCTACAAAATTGGAACTACAAATAAGTGGGGACTATTAATTTTTTCCAACCACACTATAAAATTGGAACTGCAAATAAGTGGGAGACTAAAAGGTTTAACATAAATTAAATTATTTTCTAATGTTCAGCATAAATTAAAATATTTTTTAATTTTTGGAATTTTAAAGATATTAATAATTAATTATGACGAAAATTCAAAAAATTCAATGCAGCCAACCAAAGTTTGATTCGTGAGTCTCTCCATGTAGCTTTCATCAGTAGCTTATTGACCACCTAACCACAAAAGCACTGAACATTTTCTTTTGTAATTTTTGGTTATAATAAACTTAATACAGAGTGCAAAAAATTTCAGAATTCAAATTTTAACCATCGAATTAAAAATTAAAAATTAAATTAATTAATAAACACCTCAGTGCCGAACCTGAAAAGGTAATAGCAAACCACCTCTACGAATAAATATGGTTGGCCAATGAGGAAAACAGGGAACAGGAGTCAGATCATATTTATTACACTTTTCTCTGACAAGTGTTAGGCTTTCCTGTGCCATTCACCAGCCTTAACAAACTATGGACAAATGCTGGGACAAAACCATTTTGCTGAACCAAACCGGCATGTTTTAACTTTTCTTCATCCAATTTTAAATTTCAGGGTCACACAGGGAGCACCCCTGGATTGCTCTAGTGCAACTCAAGGATGTCTTCATGATGTCATTGCTGCATATTACTAATTTAGTTGCATCCAGTTTATTGTGATTAGTATTTTTGCTTTCAGATGTGAGCACATTCCTGTTTGGAATCTACCTTTTTTGGTCTTGTGGAACCTTTTAATGTTAAAGAGTTCACATGATGGTCACTAATGAAATGCAAGTCATGGCCTGCCATTTGGATAACTTTTATTTGAACTACATGCCCTAGTTTATGAGCACTTGAAGAGGTAGATGCATCATGCACACATCATTCAATGCCACTCAGTTCAAATAAAATATTGTTGTTGTCTTGTTTAGATAATGCAGTATGATAAGCGTCAAATAAAGTTCTAGTTCAATGAGGAGACTATTGGACAATTTTCATTTAAACCAAAATATCTGGACAAGGCTTCTCAACTAGTACTTAGGAAAATTATAACAAAATCACCATTTCATGTTCAAAGAGAAACTAGGAAGCTCCAGGACAAAATAACTCAAGTATGGATGGACACACAAGTCCTAGAAAATTCAACATATAATTTTTTGCATGAACTTGGTTGCAATAATTTACAATTATGGGAATTCAATCCTAGAAGGTGATAATGTAACCCTAGAGCAAACATTTTGAAATGATGTTGTTGGCCTTGGCTACCAGGGCAAGGATATTGTGTTTAGATTCATTCTGCAGTATAGTAGCTTCATGGATTTTGGCCCCTAGGTAATAGGTCTATTTTTCTATGAGGATTTTTGAAAGATGACATTTTGGCTTGTTTTGAAACTTGAGATTAGTTAGAGAGTTATAATACCTTGAAGGATTTTGGTTTTCTTTTAGAGGACTTTTGAAGATTATATTTTGGCATGGTGAAATATTTAAGTTTTCATAATTCTTCTTTAGCCTTAAGATCCTTTTTAATGTAAATGGCAAGGCCATAAGGTGACACAGCCCCTTATTTGTTTC
This sequence comes from Sphagnum tenellum, assembly GCA_963921925.1. Taxonomy (NCBI): domain Eukaryota; kingdom Viridiplantae; phylum Streptophyta; class Sphagnopsida; order Sphagnales; family Sphagnaceae; genus Sphagnum; species Sphagnum tenellum. The sequence continues at coordinate 16,258,284 of OY998152.1, forward strand.
CATTGTCTACACATTATTTTTTTTTTAAAAGGACATGTGACTTTAAGTAAAAGGATGTGCCAATATGTATCTTGGATATTTATGGATGAGATAGTAATGCTATCAATATGCATGTCCATTATATCAGAAGTGTCAATCACATCTAACAAGTTTCAAGGTATCATTCCCCAAGTCATGTTTTAGGCTTCTTTTATCAATTCATCCACATCATAATCTTCATTTATCATTCTGTTGGCTCATGTTTTGAATGTGTTGTTAATGTTTGATAATTTGAGTGTACGTTGCCAAAATCATCCATATAATTTAGTCAACTTATCAATTTCATCCATAATGTCAATCATCATCCATGAATTAGTATTGTTTGGCTTGTCAATTTCATTCATAATGTGATTTGTCATTCATTGGCTCATGAAATTCATCCATTTTGTAAACTGTCATCGATTTTGCCACTTGCATCTTCAAATCAGTATATTTTCCAGCTTAAAATTCATCCAATCTTGTTTAATCATCATGCATATCACCAAATTGCATCCATACATCTTATATATAAATTCACGTAGTTCGTCTGTTTGTCTGTGACGGAGTTCGGGTCCGTCACGGACGGATGACTGAGCTCGGCCCGGGACTCCCGAAATTCGGAAAACGGGAAATAGGATTAAGAAAACGAGATTTGAATAACGGAAAATGTGATTAAAAAACGGGATTTGAGAAAACGGGATTTAGAAAGGTCCGAGACTCCCGGATTTGAAAAATGGGAAATGAGATTCAAAAAAACGGGTGGCCAAATAAGGCAGGGTGGGGCAAGGAGCAGGGCAAGGAGCAGGGCAAGGTCCGTTTGTTTGTCTTGCAAGGCAGGGCAGAGGGCAAGGCTGGGCAGGCAGGGGCCAAATAAAGAGTAAAAGATAAGAAAAAATAAAAGTTATAAAACTTCACAGTGGCCAAAGGTCACGGCACCCAGGGGGGACTTTTGAATTTCATCCATATTGTTAACTAGGTGTCATCCATTCTTGCCCAATTTGATAATCATCTGACTTATGAGTAAAGTACTTTTGTTGCAAGTACGTGGATGGTTGAGGCCGTAGCGGAGGAGCACAAAATGAGTTGCTTGAAGCAGAATTGAAAGAAAGAGCGAGGGACTTTGAAGGAGATTTGAGGAAGAAATCGGGATTCAAAATTTCGTTGGCATGCAGGCGAAGAAGAGGTGCCGCTGATGTGATTGCGGAAGGCCGCTATGGAGAGAGAACATGCGCGAACAACTGCTGATATGGAATGGAGAGGGCAAACCGATGTGTCGAACGTGGGGTCACAATGGTCGACGATTGACGGGCCTCTGGGGGTTTACAAGGAGGAAGCTGTGAAACTGGCCAAGTCGTTCTACTATGGCGGATTCCTTATACTGCCAGTCCTTTGGTTCGTGAATTGCTTCTACTTCTGGCCAGTTTTGCAACACCGTGAAGCCGAGCCCCTTATTCGTCGTTGTATTGACCAATCTTGACCCCTCTTGTCTCATTTGTAATCACAACGACTTTCTTTTTTTGTGCATCAGTATGCCTTAGTTCTCTACATTTGTCTTCTCCCTTCTCTCTCAGGGTTTTGTTGTGCTATAGCTGATAGTCTTCCATCACTTCCATACATGTTAGTGTGGAAGGTCTCTCAACATGTGTTTGATGGTTACTGTCGTTCAGACTACTCATCTGTTTGATTTTCTGTTTCCAGAAACAAACATTCTCTCCTCTTTGGGGTTTGGTTTCCACTTTTTCCTGTCGGTGATCTGTTTAGGTTTTTTTGTGCTGTTGCTGAGTCTTCCATCAATTCCATACATGTTGCTGTTCAAGGTTTCTAAATATGTTTGTGATGAAACCCTGGCAAACTCCATGTTTGTGATTGTTACTGTTGTTCAAATTACTCATCAGTTTGATTTTCTGTTTCTCAAGTAACATTCTCTGCTCTTTAGGGTTAGGTTTCTTCTTTTTCCTGTTTGGTGATCTGCTCTCATAATTGATTTCCCTATAACTAATTAGTAGATCATCTCTCAATTCTATTGAAGTTAATTTGAGTAAGTAATGAGAAGCTGTTGGTACTTATGAAGATATATTCTCCCAAGTCTTTGCTGTCCTACTTAGCTGAGCAGATTATTTATTCAATTGTAGCTGCTATGTGATATTGTGCCCATTGTGGCCTCAAAAAAGTTGTATCAAGCTTGGACAAGAGGTTCTGCTATTCTTGGTCATGCCTTTGACTTTTGGATTCAGAGCTTGCACTTATGTGATACATGGGTTGTGTTTTTGCAGGGGACCAGATGTGGTTAAATCTGGAATTGCGTGTGTGCTCTTCAGTGTGGTTCTTCTTGCATGGGCTCTTACCTTTGCTTTCAGTGGTGAGCACGTTTTTGGATCTTACTGGAAACACCTTGCAATCTACAATATTGACGATAAGTATGGACCAGCTTAGGTATCCTGTTGCCTGCCTCACATGCTTTTGTGTATGTTGGTTGGTTTTCTCCTCTCTTAGTGTCTGTATGGTGAAAGTTTTCTTGCTTGGAGAGAAACAGGAGCATATAATGCTTTTTCTTTGAAGGATGATTGAACAGGAGGCTCAATGTGGAACATATGATTGGCCTGCAGCTTCAGGATAAACAAAATTAAAGCAAACTTGCATCCGATGTGAAGAATGCAGATAGCACAAAGGGGTACTGTGCTTATTGGTTAGCAGAGATGTTTCCTCTATTAATGTATCTCTTTTGCTGAACCAATATCTTCAGGAGCATCCAGTAATATGTTCCTGACTGTATCAAGACATGTGCTGCTGGTGTTGGAATGGCTATTCCTGAGATACATTGGAGAACTGCATCATAAAATGAAGACTGGAAGTTTTCAAGTGTATCATCTACAATGCAGAAGGGTATACCATTGCTTGAACCGCAAATTCCTGCATTTCTCCCAGGACTCTGAGATATTACTCACAAATTTTTCATGCAATTGTGATTCTGATTTCAAACAAATCTGGCTTTTCCATGTTGCAATGCTCTGCCAAATTCTAAAATGGGTTACTGATATTACAGTCTTGAAAGTAAGTATGGTTCCTGTTTCATATGTTGGGTTTGTGGGTCCATGATTTGTGAGAAACTGACTTATTGAATGTATTAGTTGTCAAATAAAGTCTAGTGGATTTAGGTGCTTCAATTTTTCACATGATATACAAATAATTATTATTGAGAAATTTGAATTAACAAAAAAAAAAATGTGACTAACATGATTTTATGTCTTGCAGATGATGGAAATGGCTCAAGAGGTTTAGAATAAGTTGACAAACAAGCCTATGACTTCAGGAGGGCTTGAATTGATGATTACTGATGGTCAATGCCTATCAAATTGAGTGAATATTTGGCCCCAATCATGCTTCGAGATTGGGACTAATTGTTCCTAGAAATCTTTCAAGTTCTTTAATCCCTAAAACAATACCTTTTATGGAAGCAACCATTGGAAGTTGCTAGAAAAAAGGTTGTGGGCCAAATTGTGGCTACGTACTCCACCTACTATCTGTGGTCAAATGGTTTTTGCACTACCTTACACTCTACCATCTTAAGTTGGTTGAACCCAACTTCCACAACTTGCATGATCTCCCCAACAACAAAAAATTTGGCATCCATTACACTTGAAGCGGTATGGGTGGTATATTGACCTTTAGAAAGGAATGTTTATTATTCCAGATGAAGAAAACTTGTTTCATGATATTGAGTTGGAGATTGGATCACTAGCTTCTAGGCATGAAGAAAATGCTTGAACACAACAAAGGGAACATATTGACTAATATGATGACCTTGAAGAGGTTCAACGAGATGATGTTGTAATTCATGAAGGTGATATGACTCAAGAGTTCCAACCCCAAAAATTTATTCCAAACGCCATGCCTCCACCAACACAACATGAAATGGCAAAAGGTTTTCATGATTTGGGGATCCTTCCAAGTTCAAAAAAAACCAAGAGGAAGGTCACCTCAACAAACCATGTTGAAAGGACTAAACAACCTATAGACATTAATTCGAAAGCAAAACGTGGCAAGACAAAGGAAAATGTGTTGGAAATTTTTCATCCTTTCTATGCTAAAAGAATCAATAACATTCATCTTGTAAACTCAAATCATTGAACATTGATTATGTGGATTTCATGCAAGATTGTTCAACAATGCAATTAATGGAAGCAATTTTTGGGTACCTTGACACATCCCCAGCTTTTGGTTCATGATTTTGCATTTCCATGTATGGAAAGAAATTGGGGTTTTGTTATTGGATTCATGAACATTTTATCATATGGAGATACTACATATATGGACAACATGAAGGTTTTGTTGTTCCATTTATATTTGATAGAATTTCAAGTTAAAGGTATGATGTTTCCTAGCTATCAATCCTCACCTTTGTTTTTTATGATGTGTCATAGGTTGTTGGTGACAAAATCACAAAGGTTAATAAGATGTAGGCATTTATAGGTGCCCAATTCATCCTATTGGATGTCCATGATGGGGACCTGATGCTAGAAATAGAGAACAAGTAAACTCCAAAACTTGCACAATGTCCTTCTTGGAATATGCTTAAAGTGGAATTGTACCATGTTGCCTTTGAGATTGCAAGCCATTTTTTGGTAGATGATGATGTGTTGGTGCCTTGGAAAGATAAGGCCCACAAACAACATCTACAACAACTTGGTTCAAAAGTCAATTCAAGCTTCATTCGACTTTGGCTAGAGTGAATTTTCGGAGCCTACATCTTGGAAATGTACATATCTTTCACATCCATTTATGAGGTTTTTAAATCCTAATTTGAAATGTTGGTTTGGTTCAACCCATAACATAAATCCATGTTTTCATGCAAAAGAAAATGTTTTAGATCAAAGTTTTCACTTGTCTTGATTCCAAATTCCAATTCAAAATATGTAAAAGTTGTGTTGGTGAGTTTCAAACCTTCAACTCCGATACAATACACAACTATGTTCCTGATGAACACATATTGATGAGGATATACACAACTTGGAAAGGTTCAAAATAAAGGGCTCCCATTTTTATCGAACAATTGGTGGAGTCTTGCACTATTATAGGGGACATTATCTTTGATTTCACAACAACCAGATGTGATTATTCATGTCTTCTTTGTGTTTAATTTTCATGTTATTTGCAATTATATTGACAATTTCAACCTTTGCATGTGCTTTTGTGAAGTCTTGGAAAGTTGTGGGTGCTAATTATTGGCCATGGAGAGTGACATTGATGTCTTTGAGATGTTCTTATCAAAATACACACATTTGTTATCTAGTGCATCTTTGTCATTAGGTCTACATGGGACCAGATGCCTTGTACCATTCATTCAGTCTTTTTAGGGCTACTCAATCATCTCAATGTTTTTCAATTGGTTTATATTAAGTTTATGCATTTTTCTTTTATAATGTTTTTTTGAAAATTCTTGCATTTACATATTTTATAGCCATAGTTTACATTATTATGTTTCCAAGATTCCAAGTGGAGACTTCAAGCTTGAACCACCAAAATTTTAAATAACTAAAGATGTTACAATGACAACTACTTCATCATCCATGGCCATCACTTTTTGGACCAATTGTTTAGATGTAGAATGCAATTTTTTTTATATGGATGTTTTGGAGGTCAATTGCAAATGATAGAAATAATGACTATAATTGGCATTGTTTATAGTCATTAGGATTGAGATTATAAATAAATAAAATTTCTTGTCCATTTATGGAATTTTTGATATAAATAATTTAGAATTAATTATTTTTATTTCATAATTAAGAAAATCATTGTAACAACTAATGAGATCACTACTTTCCAATGACTTCATCAACTTTCAATAGTCAAGGTATACAAAAGCATAGACAATGTCCTTTGAATATTATGCAAAATAATGTAAAAACTGACATTAGAAGTTTTTATCTTAATTCTAGAAACAAAAGGAAATTTAGTAATTGTGTTAATGTATCTTATGATAATACCACTTGGGTTTCATGTTACTTTGCACAATTGATGACAATAAATTAAATAATTTTCAGCAGATAATAATTTTATTGTAATGAAATTTTTTCTGAATAATAAATAATGTTTAGTTTAGGATTTTGAATGTTCATTAGCTCATTAGATTTACTACTTGATTTTTTTTTCAAAAGACAAAATTGTGCAAATTTCACTATATGTCATTTTATTCCATTCATATTCTTTTAATTCTTTATTTGCTATGGAGAATGTCGACCATACAATTGTGTTATCTATAATTTCTTTCCATAATTTGTTCAACATTCTCATAACGAATATTTTATCAAGTCTTTTTTTTCTTTTTTCTTTTTGAGTATGTTATCTTCCGTTTCTCAAAGCCACATGACAAATAATTTTAGGAAATATAATTTTGTTACTATCTCATTGACATGAATTTCATAAATGTTTTGACCATAAATTTAATCTAAATTATCAAAATAAAAAATAAAAGTATAATTTATTATATATATGTTAAATGGTTAATTTATAATAAATTATTTATAATGAAAATATAACTATGTTTGAAATTCATCATAACAAATCAACAACAAATCAGGGAAAAAAATTTGACAACACCACTAAAGGTTAATGCAATAAGTTGTGCCACAAAATGATCATACAAAAGAAAATCCACGAGTTTTTTTTTGAGGAGTTTG